>JADBJO010000957.1:430000-497500 GCA_016801955.1 Conus betulinus | reverse complement strand
CTCTCTCTCTCTGTGCGCGCGCGCGCGTTGGTGAGTGTGTGTGTGTGTGTGTGTGTGTGTGTGTGTGTGTGTGTGTGTGTGTGTGTGTGTGTGAGAGAGAGAGAGAGAGAGAGAGAGAGAGAGAGAGAGAGAGAGAGAGAGCTACAAGCGTATATGTTCATACAGAAAAAAAAAAAATGACAAACAGAGAGTTGATCGATAAGTTATGCTACTGTGTGTGAGGCAGTGGAGGTTTTGTTTTTCTTTGTTAGTTTCTTATGCTTTTGTTTTTGTTTTGTTTTTTGCTTTTTGTTTTGTTTTTTTTTTGTTTGGGTTTTTTTTTTTTTTCTTGTTTTTGTTTTGTTTGTTCGTTTGTTTTTTTTGGTCTTGTTCTTCCTAACTGTAGAAAGAATGGCAGTCAGCAGCTCTGCCACACTTCCATCCATCCCCAAACCCCTTTCTCTCCGTGTCAGGCACGGTTGTCTGTTCTTCTTTGGGCTGATTGTTCTTTGTTATTTTATCATCATTATCATTATTTGTATTGGTTTCTTCTCTAAATCGTACCGATATAAAGCCTTGACCCCTACCAACCCATTAGAAAAAAAAAAGGTTCACTGGGGACACATACCCCGATTGGCAACTCTCAGACCTGGCACAGTTGTGTGTAAGCTACCTGAGGTACGTGTACCCCCCCCCCCCCCCCCCCCCCCCTGCTGTCCTTCCTCTCCAGGTCTCCTCCTCTCTTCTCTCCTCTCTCTCTCTCTCTCGCATCTCTCTCTCTCTCGCCTCCTCTCTCCTCTCTCTCTCTCCTCTCTCTCTCCGCTCTCTCTCCGCTCTCTCCTCTCTCTCTCCTCTCTCTCTCTCTAAACTCTGTTCTCTCCTCTCTCTCCCTCTCTACAAGAAAAAACGATTCTCTTCTTAAGGTCAAACTGTAGTATCTTTTACCAGCGATCCTCGTTCTTTTATAGTAGTACCTTTACCCTAGATCTGACCTGACTCGCTTTTCCCTCCGACCTTCAACAATAAAAAAGAAAAAAGAATAAAAGAAAAAAAAAAAAAAAAAAAAAAAAAAAGAAAAAAAAAAGGAAAGAAAGAAAGGCAAAAGAAAAGAAAAAGAAACAAATCTATGATTATAAAATAGGACTGTGCGAGGTGGGGTTTTTTTTTTTTTTTTTTTTTCATTCCCGCCTTTTTGTCCTGTCTTTGACGGTTGAATGTCAAGCACCAGACGTAGCGCCTCGGTTCCTCTCTCTCTCTTCCGCGATAGGAGTACTACCATACGCTCACACACAAACACACACACACCAACACAACACACACACACACACACCCACACACACACACACGCACACACGCACGCACGCACGCACGCACGCACACACACACACACACACACACACACACACACACACAACGCACACACACAGACCTCCCCCCCCCCCCCCCCCCCCATCTCCCTATACGATCATCTCTGACCTGGAGTGGCTGCAGGGGAAGCAGCCAGGTGTTTTGTGTGTGCTGAGTGGAATGGGGGTATGCATCGAACTTTGACCCTCAACCTTGAAGAAGTCCTGCATAGTCTCCCCCTAAATCTGTAAACTGAAAAGACTTTTTTTTCTTCTTCTTTTTTTTGTGTGGACTGAGGGAGCAATATATAACTGTATTCTTAGTCCAAGACTGCAGTATCTAGAGACTGAACTTTTCTCTTCTATTGTGAAGATCGTTTTGGTCAGCTGGAAGTCGGGTATGTACCCGAGAAGTTAATCTTTGACTCACTGGAAAGGAATCCTGACCCCATAGATTTTTGCTAGTACCCCACCCCCCACCCCCACACACCTCTTTATCCTCTCCTGGAACGGTACAAAGTACCGTCTAAAATAGCATAACACATTGCAACACTGGGTAGGGGAAATATGTTATGGCACAACTACCTGGCGCAATGAGAAATGTAACAATGTGCCGAATAACAGCCATTCAGCATTGCAACAACAACAACAGCGCTACAAAGAAGTTTGCCTGCTTAGAGAAAAAAAACGCAATAAACATCATGACGTGTGATACTAAAGACGTCATACCTAATACAGATAACCTCGTGAGAACAGCCAAACGACAAGCCTTCAGCCATTTTGACCAAGGTCAGAGCTACGCGCGTTTTCTTTTCGCAAATGTCCTCTTCTGTTTTAAACTTTAAAAAACACAAAAAAAAATTTCGTTTTTGTCATTAACATGAAGACGATGGTGTTATCAGTCATGTTCCCGTCAAATTTGTTCGTTAGAAGATTTTTTTTAATCATCACGATAAAAAAGAAAAAGACAGTGAGTTGACTTTGTGGATCTGGATCAAGACGAATCGAATTAGCAGATCTGTTAGACCTCTGTAGAGTCCTGCCACCAGGCTAGGTCTAGTTCGCGCTGTGCAAGAAGCAGACTGCTGGAGAGATGATGAAGGAAGACCTGACCCTCTTCATTGCAGGAAAGCGACCCAAGTACTGGGGAAAAGAGGGGACGGACGGGGGGTGGACTGCTCCCCCTCTGGCTCCTCTGCTCGCAATGCCCCCCCCCCCCCCCCCCCCCCCCCCCCATCCCCCCCTCCTTCGACTTCCCCCCACTCCATTCACACACCACACACACACTCCTCTCTGCACCTCTCTCAGTCTCCTGAATCTCTCGCTCTCGCTGCCCTCCTGACGTGGATGCATCGCCTCTTCCCCATCTCACAGGTGATCTCGCCCTCCACCTCATTCCCTCCGAATATGTACCCCTCCCCCAAACTCCCCACTCCCCCCTTGTACTCATCTCAAAAAACCCGCCCTACGACCATCCCCTCTCTGCCCTCGAATCCCCCTCTTCCTTTTTCCGACTCTTTTCCCTTGTGGCCTTATTCATCTCATCATTCTCTGCTCTCCACTCCTCATATCTCACTGTCGTCTTTCTTCCTCTCTTCTCCCCCTGTCCCTGGACCCCCCTCCTCTCTCTGTTTGAGTTTTTCTTGTCGCCCGCAACTATCTCTCCCTCCCCTTCCTTGAACTTTTCTATCCTTCGCGTCCCCTCCCCTCCCCTCTCTGGTCTGCTACCCCGTCCTCCCGCCATTCTTCTCCTTGGCCCCCCCCCCCCCCTCTCCCCCCTCGGGCCTCTTCGTTCGCCCCGTTATTTACCCGGGCTCATTGCATTCTATAGACGTGTCCCCAAATTTGATTACTTTTTGTTGGTGTTTTCAGAAACTCTTCCAGGTCCCCTGGGGCTTTTTATCTTTATTTCCCATTCTGATTATGTACCTGGGCCCCACACTACGCCGTTGAGAAAGTTTTGTAGGCTCATAACGATAGTTTTGAACAATATCTACGAGCCCTAAAGATCTCATTCCCCGGTTCGATGTTTTTGTTTTTCTTTGTTCTTTCCTTTCTTTTTTCCTTTATTTATTTATTCATTCTTAAAGCTGCACCTGCAGTTCTGCGCCCTCTGGCCAGGTTTGACTCCGTAGAACATCATGGGCTGGACAGTGCTGGAGGGTGTGTTCTGGGGTCTGAGATCCAGTGCCACCACGGACATTCATCTGTGTGGGCATCTTTAATTTCGGCTGAGGTGGCTCAGCAGTCGGCAGTGGCCAGGTCTCAGTCTGAAGAGGATCGTGTGCTGGTATCTTTGGAGGTGATGGATTTGGATCAGCTCCACTGTCTGCACTCAGCCTTCTCTTCCACTGGTTTTGATATTGGTTGTGGATGATAGTGTTGGCCTTCCCGGTTGGTCAGCAGGTGGCTGAACTGTATCCATATTGCTGCTGCCTTGGACAGAGCGTCAGCCTTCTCATTCCCAGTGATCCCACAGTGGAATGGAATCCGCTGGAGCACAATGGTGTAACAAGAATCAATCAAGCGGGTCCTGCCGGCTTGCATGTCAACAGCCCCAGTCACATTACTGAAGTCCATGTTGAATGCAGGACCACTTTCAACAGTAACAGGAATATAACGAATGATTGTCAAATCACAATCCTTGGAAGAAAACAAAACACAATGTTCCAGTCCATGGAGGTTTCCTCAGACGGTGGCCAGAGAGAGAGAGAGAGAGAGAGAGAGAGAGAGAGAGAGAGAGAGAGAGAGAGAGAGAGAGAGAGAGAGAGAGAGAGTTAGAGGAAAATCGGATCTCCATTCCGATCTGAGACTGCATGACAGGGCTGTACTCTACGCTTACTTTCATAACATATCCCGGCGTCAACCCGGCCCGAGAGATACAGACACGCGCAGCAAACACCGTCAGAGATGCATCCAGTTAGTGGATGAAATTTGACTGTGTGGTCCCAGTCTTCCCAACAGAGCCCGTAGCAAACTCAGCTCTGGGTAGAAGCCGGTCGGGGCAGAAAATCCCCATATGTGACTGATGGGAAAGCGTACCCGCGACCTCCCAGCCGGAAGTCTGCGACGTTAACTACTTCGCCACGGCAACTGTTTGAGAGAGAGAGAGAGAGAGAGAGAGAGAGAGAGAGGAGAGAGAGAGAGAGAGAGAGAGAGGATATATTCTTGTACACTGCGTCGCCAAGTCGTCACGTTATTTACTGCACCTTAAAACAGCGGTGGTCAGAAAGGCCTGAAAAGCATGTTTCAGCTGGGTCGTGTACATAGTCAGGTCCATGGTTAAAGCAGAAAATGATCTCCAATTCTAATTCTTCAAAACAGTTGTTTTCTGAAATTATAGACAGAAGTATCATGATTGCGAATTTGCGTGACATCATTCTGTATATGTGTGTATAAGCGTCCATGTGTGTGTGTGTGTGTGTGTGTGTGTGTGTGTGTGTGTGTGTGTGTGTGACAGACAGACAGAGAGACAGACAGACAGACAGACAGACAGACCGACCGACCGACAGACAGAGACGGAGAGTTCAAGGTGCATGTAATTGTCCATGCTTACACATGTGCAAACTGATGCCTGCATTTGCGCGCGCGCGCGCGCGCGCGCGTGTGTGGTGTAAGAATAATAATGGTTTATTCAGTTTTTGCAGGCCTTCTGGCCCATATGAACAGGAGAACTGAACTGCACAATAATTAGCATGGCTATAGGTGAATTTGAAAGAGTATAACGACAAATAAACAAGAAACACACGGCAAATTTATGAGCAATACAAGTAAACGTTTACCTTACAAATCAGTTATAGACAGAGGTTTCATTTCCTTAATTTTAAGGATTCAGTGATGTATACTGCAACTTTGAAACAATTCATGTGTGTGTGTGTGTGTGTGTGTGTGTGTGTGTGTGTGTGTGTGTTGTGTGTGTGTGAACTTGTGACGGAGATGTCGCAGGGATGAGGAGATGGCCTTGTGTCTCAGGGCGACTTCAGTGAGCCAACCACGTGCCCTCGAGACTCCTCCACCTATCCTCATACCCAGCGACCCTCATCAAGTGCACAGGGATTCAAACCCCCAACCTGGTAACCCCTGACCTGTGCTTCGTAACATCCACCACGCGCTACATGACCTCCGTTATGTACTTAGTGACCCCAGCCACGTGTTCAGTGACTCTAGCCACGTGCTGAGTGACCCTTGTAACGTGTCCAGTGACTCCCCAGGCCAGTCATCTATCGTCCTGCTCGCCTGGAGCCCGCCATGTCCGGTCTGTGAGCCAGAACCTCCTCCAGGACTCTTTCTTCTGAGGTCCCACCCATCCCACACCTTCCTTCAGACCCCAAGGAACCCATCTTCCCAATCAGAACCTTTTCCTCAGTACATCCTTCCTTGGATCGGTCTTTCCCACTGCCCTTGCCACTGCTCTTGTCTCATCCACAGAGTGTGTCTTCAGAGAAGCGTGATCACCCTGATCAAGACACACTATCGCAATCCTCAAAGGCACAAAAGCAACGAGGTTCTTTGCAAAGCCACGACAGAAGATACGACGTGATTTCTCTAACAACCCTATGTACAACTCGCTTCAAAAACTGGGCGATTCTTCGCCCAGCCGTCGTAAATCTGACACAGACAAGCCCTCGTCACAGACACAGAAATCAGATCTGATCCAAGCATCCTCCAATCGAAGATTCAGCATCTTTCTTAAAGACTTGTAAATAACTCACCTAAACAGCTAAACACTGCTCCAGCGTCAGACTACTAGGGCCAAGCACGATCAACACTTCATCCGATTACCTACGGGTAGGATACAAAGTGGATATTGCTTCAGCCTACAATAAAGTGCTGGAGGTTGATTACGCCAAAGAGACAAGGTATAAAGGCCGTGGTTGCTGAATCCATACTAGTCCAGTGGAGAAGAAATGAGTAGAGCATAGAACCAGGACGTTCTATAAACAGCATTCAAGAATTAGAAGTGAAGCCTCCACTGAAGAAGAAAAGGAGACAACTGAACTTTTCACAGATTACACAGGAGGACCACCAACCAGAGCTGACGACACCAAGGCCAAAGCTCTTAGTCGATCTGAAGACCTAGAAGAACTCGAATCCCCAGACTACGGGCACCATGAATTTCCTGAGGAGCAACATGTCGTGCACAGGATCTAAGCGGTTTGTGGACAAATCTCACCTGATGTCGGATTCTAAACTGTCCCAGGAGGAGCATAAGCCCTAGTTCAGTAGCGGAGTCATCTCTTTTTCCGAGCCCAGTCTCCCGACCCCCAACCCCCAAAGCCCTCCGGACGAAGACGATGGTCACGCAGGTCATAAGGCTGCCCAGGAGCTCCGCCTTCCTGGAGAACTGGACAAGGCCTTGGGAGTCCTGACGGAGGCTAGAGTGCAGCCTCTGTGCAGCATCCACACTGACAAGGTCCTGGAGTTGTACTGCATTTCCCACCAGCTGCCTTTGTGCCTGCTCTGTTCCAGCCAGCACCAGCCATCGCCGGTGCCAGCGAGTCATCACGTTGGCTGGGGTGCTGGATCATAGGAAGGAGGAGCTTCAGGGCTTCCTTCAGTCTCTCAGGGACAAGGAACTCACTCTGACCCACATGGTGAGTCATCTTTTTAAAATTTCTTTCTTTTTTTTTTTTTTTTCAATAGGCACACGTAAAGAAAGTATTTCACTGGACAACAGCGACATTATTTACAAACGTCAAAGTCATGTAACATGTCACATAGTGTCCTCATAGATACATCAAGACATTTAGAGAAAATACGTTACATAATCATATTTCAGTCATATTGTTCCATTTGATTCCCAAGGTCGCGGACAACAACTTGCAAAACAAAGGGAATTATATTCTATGCATTATTAACATTATTCTTGTATTAGTGTTATTTATGGAAACCATTTTGCCCCCGTATTCTGCATAATTCATCTCCATCGTGTACATATGTTTCTCAATTTTATGTCTATAGCATAGTACCTTTAGAAACATTATTACTATAATTAGGTTAGGTTTCATCTTATTAATTCTACATTTGAATATGAAATATTTTCCCCATTAAAATGATTAAGTCTAGCATATCATCTGTTTTTTGTTTTCTCATCAGTGCCAAACAATATAAGCTCTACATTAAATGACAATCTTTCACAGTGTGAACACTTACTTTTTATAATATTTTCAAGTTCTTTCCAGAAAAAGAAATGTGCAAATTCACATTCCCACAGTTAGTGACTAATTGAATCTATCTCTCTGTTACAGAAATTACACATCTCACTATCCACAACCTGCATCCTTTTCAAAATACTGTTAGTTACCAAAATTCTGTGACATATTTTGAGCTGGAACCATTTCAGTTTTATTTCTTTTATTTTCTTAATTCTTTTTAGTACGTCTGTCAAATTAATAGGTATATTAAGGCGCTGTTCCCATTTCATGAAAGAGCTGATGCTTAAAACTTCAATGTCTTCTATCATAATATCATAGTGAATGCGTGCCCCTTTAGTGGCGCTACAAATTTTTTGTAACGCTAATGTTCTGTCATTACTGGTATTACTGTCGAGTTTTATTGACATTTTCTTCGCATAGTCTTTTATTGATTGTTGTACGCAACTTATATAATTTAGAAAATTGACCTCAGATCCCAGCTTCTCTGACAGTGTGTGACGGCTTATAAAGTTACCATTGTCGTCAAGTAAATGTTTAAACCAAAAATATATTGTTCTGCATCCATTTCTTGTAAAAGAACAGTTTATTTCCCACTTTGAACTTTTCGTTACAAAAAAAAAAAATAGGTTCAGTAGCTAGATCTTTGTTATTTTTAATTCTGCACGGTTGCAAAAAAAATTTATACGCCTGAAAAACATTTCTCAAAACTTTATTTTTATTTTGCTTTGTACAAATCTATCTGGTCCATATGAATCAAGGGCATCGATTTCAGGACATAATGAATGTAGTACTGTTTTCCATTTACAATTTTGCACGTATACTTTTTTAATCCAGGCGATTTTTAAGGATTGGATATATATCTTAAGATTGGGTATACCTAGTCCTCCTTTCCAAATATTTTGCACAGAATATTTTCTTTAATTTCATCATTTTTGTTGTTCCAAACGAACTTGAAACACATATTTTGCAACATATCTATCTGAGAGTCTGGAGGGTTGGGCAGGAGGATCCACAAAAAATATGCAAGTATTAATAGCACTAATGATTTTAGCACTGCTATTCTACCTAGTGGTGTAATTACTCTTTTGACCATATTTTAAATAGATTTTTAAACTTCTAAAAATTAATCTGTCACATTGATTTGAGTCATATATCTGTCAGATTATTTGTAAACCACACCGCTAGGATATTAAGTTTTAAACGGTTCCATTCCATTTTATATAAGGGTAAGCACGTGTTCCACGAATTTTTTTTATTTTTTTTTTTTATCCCTAACCAAACATTAAAGTTTTTTCATAGTTTAATTTAAGTCCCGATATTTGCTCAAATTCATAGAGATCTGAGTCATCTTGGTTTATCGTCAGCTCCGTCACTGTCGTCAGCGTCACCTGATCCTTGTCGTCATCATAATTGTGAGTTTGACAGTTCCTGGTGCAGGAGTTTGGAGAAGATTTCAAACGGTTTGACCTAATCTTTATCTGACAGATGTTCGTTCGTGTGTGGGTTTGTTTCAGCTTGTTCATTTGCTGGTGTGTGTGTAGTGTGTGTGTGTGTGTGTGTGTGTACTTTTTTTCCCCGTTGTATGTCTACCTACCTGTTGGTTCCTTTTTATGTCTGGAGTTATAGTCTTCACCTATCAGCAGAACAGTACCGGCAGGCTCTGCAATCTTATGGGCTGGGACATCGACTGGAACGCTCCCGAGGAGGTTCTGTCGAGTCACGTCCAATAGTTATTACACAATGGCATTTGCCAGGGAGCAATTACGTTCTTCGACGTCTTAATGGAATGCCCTGTGCGTGCGTGCCTGCACCTTATGTGAACACCACGCAGGGTGGTGTAGCATTGCTCCGAGCTGGTGTGTTCGGCAGTTGAGGACAGTACTTCTCGGGCTCCCACCCGCACCTCTACGTGTATCTTCTTCTTTTCTTTGTCTGTGTGTGCGTCCTCTGTGTGTGTGTGTGTGTGTGTGTGTGTGTGTGTGTGTGTTGTTGTTGTTGTTGTTGTTGTTTTGTCAATCTATATTGCTTTGTTGTTGTTTATTCTTCAGTCTGTTTCCATGTTGATTCCCTTTTCTTTATTTGACTGTCTGTGTGTTGGCTTCTTGTCGGTCACTTAGCAGGTTGCTTGCTTCGTTTTTTTGGCGCACACACACACACACACACACACACACATGTTAACACCGGAATACACCTCAGGAAAGATTGACACTTGAGAACAACTCAGACGAATTTTTGATTGTTTGGGTTGCCTGTTCAAGGGAGATAAATCTGACATGTGCAGGTATATTATTATTTCCCCTTTAGTGCCTCGGAAGAGTGGGGATAAAGAAGGAAGCAATGAAAAAAAAGACGAAGGTGGAATTTCGTCTTTTTTCTTTTTTTTCTTTCTTTTTTTTTTTTTTTTTTTTTGGGCCAGTGAAGAAAGCATGTGAAGCAGTCCCCTGTCCCCCTTCCTCCCGCTGCCTCCCACTCCTCATCCTCGAAAGGGTCTCCATGGACTGTACGCAATTATGAAGTGAGGGAGAGAGAGGCAAAAAAAAAAAAAAAAAAAAAAAAAAAAAGGGGGGGGGGGGGGGGGGGGGGAGGGAGAGGGAAGGGGAATGAAAGAGAGTAATCACTGTACAAGTAGTGCAAAAGGTGACACTGGAAATTACTCCCGTTTCAAAGAACAACAACGTCAACAACAACAACAACAAAAGGTGGGGGGGATGCAACTTTACAAGAAGTACAAAACTTAAATCAGAAAATCACTCTTAAAAAAAGAAAAGAAAAAAAAAAAGGAATGGTAGCTGTACAAGCACTACTGATGTTTACACTGAGGGGGGGAGGGGGGGGGGGGAGGAGGGGGGGGGGAAGGGAAGGGAAGGAAAGAAAGAGAAAGAGAGGGAAAAAAGGGGGAGACAAAAAGAAACCCTTGTGAAAACGTAAACTCCTGAAATTGAAATGATATATCAAAGCCATGTATGATGACTATTGTTTTTCTGTTCATGTTATTGACATAATCAGCTATGTCAAATTCCATATTCGTGGAAATTACTGAAATATGCATGCGTGTAATTTACCTAAGTTGTATTTGAGTAAAGAGAATGTAATGCAAGGGAGGAGAAAAATGGGAAAAGCAACAACAACAACAACAACAAACAACAACAACAAACAAACAAACAAACAAACAAACAAAGACGTCATGAACACAGCGATCTTCCTCGCTGTCACGCTTGAAGCGGAACCTTGAAAAATTCATGTGGGCCTTTCAGAGAGAAAAGGCGGAGGAGGAGCTGCGGGCATTGCAGATGAAGTCCAACCAGTTTCCGCACAGCTCCTGCAGCTCCACCGTGAGGCAGGCACCCGATCGGACCTCTCATCTGAAGATACAAGAGTCACAAGACATGGCCTTGTGCTCCGCTCTTGTTGTGCCGCAGTCATCGGACATGGAGCAGACCTCCAAAGGGTCACCTGCCAAAGGCAGACCCCAAAAGGGGCAGACGAGCGCGGACCTCTCCCCTGTCGGCGACTCCAGACAGTCCAGCACAGCCTCTTCTCTCCCGGGAGCTGCCTTCTACCAGGACCTGCCCCAGGCCGAGACTGCCAGCAAACAGAAGGACCTCCCCCTACCGGCGTCTCCAGACAGCCCAGCACAGCCTCCACTCTCCCGGGAGCTGCCTTCTATCAGGACCTGCCCCAGGCCGAGACTGCCAGCAGACAGAAGGACCTCTTCCCTGTCGGCGTCTCCGGACAGTCCGGTACAGCCTCCACTCTCCCGGGAGCTGCCTTTCTACCAGGACCTGCCCCAGGCTGAGACTGCCATCAGACAGAAGGACCTGGCCCCGGCAGGTAAGAGTGTGGCTGTGATAGATAAAGGTCAGAGCATTCTGTCTGTCATGAGGCAGAGTATTCTCTGTTGACTGTAGAGTGTGATGTAGATCAGATCATTCTATTTATCATGGGGCAGAGGATTCTCTGTTGACTGTAGAGTGCGATGTAGATCATCCTTCTATTTATCATGAGGCAGAGGATTCTCAGATGATTGCAATGTGTGATGTAGATCAGATCATTGTATCTATCACGAGGCAGAGGATTCTCTGTTGATTGTAGTGCGTGACAAGGTCAGATCATTCTATTTATCATGAGGCAGAGGATTCTGTGTTGATTGTGTAGTATGTGATGTAGATCAGAATATTCTGTCATTTGGCAGATGATTCGATTCTCTTTAGCGGCTGATGAAGTTCGGATCATTCTCTGTCATGAGGCAAATGATTCTCTGTTGATTGTAGTGTGTGGTAAGGTCAGGACATTCGGTCTATCAGGAGGCACATGTTCTCAGTTGATTGTAGTGTGTAACAAGATCAGATCATTCTGTCTGTCATGAAACAGAAGATTCTCTGTTGATTGTAGTGCGTGACAAGGTCAGGTCATTCTGTCTATCATGAGGCAGAGGATTCTCTGTTGATTGTAATGTGTGATAAGGTCAGGTCATTCTGTCTGTCAGTGTCATGAGGCAGAGGATTCTCTGTTAAGTGTAGCGTGTGATAAGGTCAGGACATTCTGTCTATCACGAGGCACATGTTTTCAGTTGATTGAAGTATGTAACAAGATCAGATCATTCTGTCTGTCATGAGGCAAATGATTCTCTGTTGATTGAAATGTGTGACAAGGTCAGATCATTCTGTTTATCATGAGGCAAAAGATTATCTGTTGATTGTGACATCAGTTGAAGATCAGATCATTCTATCCAACCAGGGGCAGATAATTCTCTGTTGATTGAAATGTTTGGTGAAAATCAGATCATTCTATCTATCCAGGGCCAGACGATCCTCTTCAGGCAGAAGTGTTTGGTGAAAATCAGAACATTCTATCCATCCTGGGGCGGATAATTGCTCATTGCAGTGTCTGGTGAAGATAAGATCATTCCATCTATCGTTGGGGAAATGATTCTCTGTTTATTGTAGTGTCTGGTGAAAATCAGAAAATGATATCTATCCAGGGGTACATGACTCTATGTTGATTGTAGAATCTGCTGAAGATCAGAACATCACTGTCTCTTCTGGGGCAATGACTGTTGATTGTAATCTGTGGTGAAAATCAAAACATTCTGTCCGTTCTGGGGTAGACGATTCTCTGTTGAAAGTAATGCCTGATGAGAAGAAGAAACTTCTATCATAGAACAGCTTATCTTGTGATGATTGGTGGTGTCTGATGAAGATCTGACTGTGCTTTTCACCCCCAGAGCAGATGATTCTGTATTGATTTTAGTGCCTGATGGTTTAAAGTGTCTTCCCAGGTGAAAAGTTAAGCACACAAGGCTGACCTGACCCCTGTATTGACCCCAGGTCAAAGGCCAGCCTTGAAAGACTCTCCAGACTCCGAACTGCCCACACGCACTTCCACGTTTACCAGCCTAGCAGTGGGACAACCCTCCCCACAACTCTCCCATGAAGCACTCCACTCTCCACCCTCCCAGACAACCTGGAGAGACCATTCGTCCTGCGTACCGCCGTTGCAAGAATCGACCAGCTCCACTATCCGACCACCGGAGCACATAACTCCACCCAACTCCCCCTGCCTGTGGATCACTGTGACGGCCTCTCCAACCAGCTCCATCGAACTGGCGACAACCGCTTCCCAGACCATTGTCTCGTCACAGACCAGGCTACCACCGTGGGACAGCAAGGACTTCAGCACGCCACGTTCCATACCCTATGATGCAGCTTTGGGCAAGGATGTCAACATGCCTGGTTGTAGATATGGTGCTACCTCGGCCCAGAGAGAGTGTGAACCACGACATGCCTGTTTCCACACAAATATTGGGTTACTTCAGCCAGTGAGAGCATGGACGACAAGCCAGATTCCAGACGTGGTGCTACATCGGCCATGGAGAGCGTAGACCATGACATGCCTTTTTTCACACATCATTGTGGTACTTCAACCACGGATGGCGTGGACTACATGCCTGGTTCCAGAAGTGGTGCTACTTCGGCCAAGGTGAGCGTGGACCACGACATGCCTGTTTCCACACATCATTGTGGAACTTCAGCCAGGGAGAACGGGAACGACATGCCTGGTTCCAGAAGTGGTGCTACTTCGGCCAGGGTGAGCGTGGACCACGACATGCCTGTTTCCACACATCATTGTGGAACTTCAGCCAGGGAGAACGGGAACGACATGCCTGGTTCCAGAAGTGGTGCTACTTCGGCCAGGGAGAGCGTGGACCATGGCATGCCAGATTCCAGAAGTGGTGCTACTTCTTCGGCCAGGGAGAGCGTGGACCACAACATGCCTGGTTCCCACACATCATTGTGGAACTTCAGCCAGGGAGAGCTGGGACGACATGCCAGAGTCCAGAAGTGGTGCTACTTCGGCCAGGGGGAGCGTGGACCACGTCATGCCTGTTTCCAGAAATGGTGCTACTTCGGCCAGGGAGAGCGTGGACCACGGCATGCCTGTTTCCAGAAGTGGTGCTACTTCGGCCAGGGAGAGCGTGGACCACGACATTAATCATTCCAGAGCTCATGATGCTGCTTTAACCAAGGAGAACGTGGACCACGACACGCGTCGTCCCAGACATCAGTGTGCTGCTTCGGCCAGGGAGAACGTGGACCAGAAGACGCCTGGTTCCAGACCTCAAGGTGCTGCTTTGGCCAGGAAGAACGTGGACCACGAGACGCTTGGTTCCAGACCTCAAGGTGTTGCTTTGGCCAGGAAGAAAATGGACCACAAGACGTCTGGTTCCAGACCTCAAGGTGCTGCTTTGGCCAGGAAGAACTTTGAACACACGAGACGCCTGGTTCCAGACCTCAAGGTGCTGCTTTGGCCAGGAAGAACTTGGAACACGAGACGCCTGGTTCCAGACCTCAAGGTGCTGCTTTGGCCAGGGAGAACTTGGAACACGAGACGTCTTGTTCCAGACCTCAAGGTGCTGCTTTGGCCAGGAAGAACTTGGAACACGAGACGCCTGGTTCCAGGCCTCAAGGTGCGGCTTTGGCCAGAAGAACGTGGACCATGAGACGCCTGGTTCCAGACCTCAAGGTGCTGCTTTGGCCAGGGAGAACTTGGAACACGAGACGCCTGGTTCCAGACCTCAAGGTGCTGCTTTGGCCAGGGAGAACTTGGAACACATGACGCTTGGTTCCAGACCTGAAGGTGCTGCTTTGGCCAGGGAGGACGTGGAACACGGCACGCATTGTTCCAGACCTCAAGGTGCTGCTTTGTCCACAGAGAACGTGGAACACGGCACGCATCGTTCAAGACCTCATGGTGCCACTTTGGCCAGAGAGAACGTTGACCACGATACGCATCGTCCCAGACCTTATGATGCTGCTTTAGCCAGAGGGAAAGTGGACCACGACACGTCTGGCTCCAGACCTCATGGTGCTGCTTCGTCCAGGGAGAACGTGGACCACGACAAGTCTGGTTCCAACCTCGTGGTCCTGCTTTGGCCGAGGTTCTAAAAGTGGGCGACAGGGTCAAACGATCTCACGGCTGGATGATTGAGGAGAAGTGTAAGTCTTTGATACAATGCAAAATGTTCCAACGCTGCAACCTGTACGGAATATGTCACAGCGCAGCAGCGTTGACGACAAGTGTAGCAATGGTTACATTTTTTTGCAGATGATGCCCGAACATTTTAATTTTTTCGTTCGGGACCTAAAGCATAAGTAATTTAAAAATTGTTACATTTGTTGTCCACGATTTTCTAAACAATGTCACAGTAGTTACTTTTTTTTTCGTCTGGGATTTATGAACAATACAACGATTGTTATTTTTTTTTTCGTCCAGACTGCGCATACGCACGCACGCACGTAGGCACACACACACACACACACACACACACACACACACACACACACACACACACACACACACACACACACACACATGTAGAGATCGTCAACTGCTGAACCCAAGGGATGATAGACTGGGATCTTTTGTTCTTAATAGGTAATAAATTGTTTCAGCTCCTCTTTGTTAAGATGTTTGTAGAAACTGCAGCACTAGAGAGTGCTGTTTTGATACCAGACTGTTCAGAGATGGCGAGGATTTCCGGACAGAGACGGTCAGTCTTGATTATTTGCAGATAGAGACAGAGTGGCTTAGAATGCTTAGTTTCTTGGCTGACAATGGGACTGGACAAAGGACGCGATACTCTGGTCGTTTGCAGACAATGATGGAGTCCTGATACGGGCGCAGTGTCCAAAGTGTTCGCATTCAAAGACAATCTTTAGATGAGGACGTCAGAAATCCACAGCCTTATAATCTTTAGATGAGGACGTCAGAATTCCACAGCCTTATAGTCTTCAGAAGAGGACATCAGAAATCCACAGCCTTATAATCTTTAGATGAGGACATCAGAAATCCACAGCCTTATAGTCTTTAGACAAGGACGTCAGAAATCCACAGCCTTACAGACTTTAGATGAGGACGTCAGTAATCAACAGCCTTATAATCTTTAGATGAGGACGTCAGAAATCCACAGCCTTACAGTCTTTAGATGAGGACGTCAGTAATCAACAGCCTTACAGTCGTTTGATGAAGGCGTCAGTAATCAACAGCCTTACAGTCTTTAGATGACGTCAGAAATCAACAGCATTATAGTCTTTAGATGAGGATGTCAGAAGAGGTGCAGGGGTTGTTTGATAATGATATAGGATAAAGTTCCAGAACAACAAAAAAATGTTTGCAGAAAGTTTTTGAAGAACGCCAACAGAAACAACAAATCGAGCGAGCATTGGCTGCATTCAAACACAAAGATGACGACGCTCAGAAAGGAAGGGAAATATGCCGGCAAAGTCCATAATGAATCGTTGTATTAATGCCCTGGGATTGATGTGAAACAAGAGAGTGACAGGTATTGACCAGGTCCAGCATTTGCCGTTGTGTCATGGCGTGGAATACTCAGAACTAACCTTCAAACACGAGCCCAGTATTTTCAGCCAAAATGTCATATTGATATAACTGTGGACGTCATTTCAAAGAGAATGTTGGGTGACGTTCTTTCACAGTGTTTCCATTGTGGTAGAAGCTTATCACTGGGATACATAACGCTGCGAAAAATTTATAATGGAAGGGGCTGCTAAGTTGTTCAGGACATTTGCCAATGGGTATAATGATGGTGAATTACAGGGAGGGAAAAGAACGACATAGCTTACATTTTGAAAAAAAAGTGTTAGTACATGGACGGGAAAGGGAACCTCCACGATGATTCTCTCAGATGGCCAGCTGTGCAGAGTACGCAACGACCACAAATGGTATGTCGTGAAACATGTGTTGCAGACAAAATCGCCCTTTCTTAGGTATACACATGAATGTCTGAAAAAAAAAAATGATAAAGCTACTTTTAAGTTACTCCATCGGCTACATAGACAAACAAATTACAAGGCACAACATGACGCGTTTCGACCTCTTAGGTCCTTCAGACAAGATCATCAACATGCATGACAACGAGCAGTCACTTATCTTCTCGAATGAAATGCGTGGTATACTCCCAGTATTGACGCATGTAGATACCAAATGTCCTATACGTAAATGCTGTCGTTTTTAGAAGCGTTCATAACAGGGATTTTTGTGACAGCATTACGACAAAACGGCTGCGCATATTGGCCTGCAGTGTTGTACACCTGATCTCCACTCCTCAATTAGGTCCAACTCAATCCTTGTCGGTGTGAATAAACACCAAATCTGAGTGATTATCCTTAATTAATTTGTCTGATCGCTGCGCTACAGTGGACGTACTGTCTCTGTTGCTCATTCACCGCATGTATACGACATCCAGTGGAATTATACTCACTTGTTCACTTATATAAACCACTGCTGCGCATGGCACCAATTGTGTGCACTCGCCGTTGGCAAACACTACCGCTGCACATCCACATTTCATCTATAAGAATAGTAAGTTATGCACAAAGAGATGGCCTGTCGTGGCCTCACCCATATCTGGCATCCACTAGGGTACTCATCCATCTCTCCACCCTATCCCATCTCCCCACCATCCTGATCCCAATCCCCACCCCTCCATCCCACCCTCCCCACCCCTCTTTTCCTTCTGGCTCTGTAGTTCTGCTCGCTCTATATGGCTGAATGTTCAGGAATAACGCCCATCACCTCTCTCCCCTTCTCTCACCTCCCCCTTCCTCTCCCCCAGCTCTCACTCAAACTGTCACGATTTGCTACTGATCCCATCAGGCTCTCATCCCTTCCCATCTCCCAGCTCTCCATCCCTGTCACTGAACACTAATTGGTTTATCCCCCCCCTCCCAATTTTTGATCATCAGTATTTCATCAGTGTCGTGGACAGACAGACACATAAAGCAGAGGGAGTTGAGGAGAGGAAAGTGAGTTGGTGGAGATGGAGACCCAATGAGGGAGATATGTGGACCAGACAAAGCCGGGTTATTATGCTAGTTTGTTTGTGAAAAAACTGCTTAGGCGTGTAACCAGTTAGCCTAAATTATAAATTCCATGTCGAGGAATGCAAATTGTGAATTTTATATACCTGGTGCTAAAACTGGTAAACTGTGAGCATGACATGATCTGAATGCCAAGGCCTGTAAAGAATCAATTTCTGTCATAAACTGACTGCCAGTGCGTTTGAATGTGAAGTCTGTTACAAACCACTGTCTGCTCAATCTTGCACCTAATTTCAAATCTTCAGACCTGGATAAACTCTTTGACAGCAAGGACATAACGTGACTGTATTAATATTATAGTACAAGACATTGCTGGGTGCATTACTACACCCAGCATACTGTGACAAGCCATAAAATAGAATGGTAAGGGGATATCACTGATCTATCGCAGCACAACTAATGTAAGAACAATATGGAGACATAATTGATCTATCACGACACGGATACACAATGACAATTACAGAAAGGCAAAGGGGCATCAATGGTCATAGCACAATATTTGCACAAAAGTTGGTGGTTTGCTTGCCTATCTCACATCAATGCATGATTCCGTCGTCCGACTTCTCTCTCATTGTACATCTTCTCATTCTTACTTCTGCATTTTCACATCTAAAGTTGGAAACAGTCGCTTCCTATACTAAGAGATGGACAGACAGACAGACAAAAATGTCCTAAGAGATGGACAGACAGACAGAAAATGCGTTTCCTTCATCCTTCTCATTAATGACCCCACTTGATTCACTGTTATCTGTTTGCCTGCTAACCTTCCTTGTGAACGTTGCCCCCTCCTTCATTCACCCTCTCCCCTCTCCCCCTTCTTCCCTTCCTTGCCATCCCTAACACTTCCACCCTCCCTTTTTCTTTCTGACTCCTCTTTTCCGTTATTCCTGACCCCTCCTTCCTTCGTTTTCATCTCTGACCTTTCCTTCCTTCCCTGTGAAATTTGTTTCTTTCCTCCCCTGTCATCTCTTTCCTTCCATTTCCTCCCTGTCATATCTGACTCTTCCCCCCCCCCCCCCCCCCCCCCCCCCCCCCCCCCCCATCTCTCTAACCCTTTTTGTCTCCCACCTCTGACTCTTCCTTCCACCCCTCCTCCTCTTCATTTTGCAGGATGACCAAATCATGGGCACTGTTGTGGCCATCCCCTCCGTGAGGATTGTCACCCGCGGGGAGGACGCTGCCGGACTGGTGGACGTGCAGTGGGATACCGTGGACTGGGCTCCTACCGCATGGGGAGCCACAGCCACTACGATCTGGAGCTGGCCTAGGGCTGGTCAACCTTCCCCATGGCCGGCCCAGGGTTGCGTGACATTCCCCCCATCCCTGCCTTGTGTCACTTTGCCTGTGTTGCTGTGGAGTCTTCGATTTTTCGTGCTTTTTGGGTGGCTCAGTGATTGTGACGTCTGTGGGCCTCTTACGCCAACAGTTGACCCATAAGCTAACAGTAGTGCACTCTCCCTTGTGGATGTAGCCCTCTCATTCTTTTGCAAAGCCACGCGCTTGGCACACGGTGTCCGTCACAGGGCTAGTTCCAGCTTATCGCGCCGTCAGCGAAACTCCCGCGCGGGGGGGGGGAGGATGGTCTACTGTACTTAGCGGCATGCTGTCTACTGTACTTAGCGGCATGTTGGTTCTCTCTCTCTCTCTCTCTCTCTCTCTCTCTCTCTCTCTCTCTCTCTCTCTCTCTCTCTCTCTCTCTCTCTCTCAGAGTGACCAGGGATAATGTGGACAAAGGGAAGCTGACCCAGTTCTCATTGAACGCGCATAAAGCAGAGATGGTATGAGGGTGCATGACTTTTTTTTTTCTTTTTTTTTTCATTTCAGAAATCGCATTTCCCTTTTGTACAGCCTTTCTTTCAGGGGGGTAGATTCCGAACTCCGTGCATTAATTACAATTCACATATTTCTGATTAATCATCAGATGCTGTAAATAAACCAAAACGCTCTATGTGGGACCGCTGTCAGAGTATGGTGCTGCTGTTAGGATAGAGGGCCTACAGACTTCACTTCTCCGGCGCCTAAAATAGGGGTGACACCTGTGAGGTCATCTCCATCTTGTCAAGGTTGGGCGTCACGTTTGGGGAGTCCCCATCAGTGCTGACTCGGGTTGACATGGTGTTTGTGACGTCACCCGTGACGATGATTGACATATGACGTCATAACCCTTGCGGGCTGTAACTGGCGATGGGTGACGTAACCTCAGATGGTTAGATCTGACGTACTTTGGGGACAAAGTGCCCACTATAGCTTGAGACAGTCGTCATTTTGGCATGATCAGAGTCAGTGTGTGTTAGACTGTGGGCCCAGAAAGAATAGTGGAAGAACGGTTACCTGATGAGATCTTTGCCCTCTTATAACCCTGCTGGGAGGGCTGACAGACCATGGGAAAGGCAAAAGCATCTATCTATGCAGGGAATGCATGTAGACACTATAGTAGTGTGTAAGACAAAAAGTTTTCTGGGAACAATGTAAACATGACAACCCGGGTTTGTATATAAGGACCAATAGAATTTTGGGAATATTGTTACCGTCACAGCGTGGATGTAGTGTGCAAAGGACCAATAAAACTTTAGGGACACGTAATCATTGTAGTCTGTGTAGAATGAAAGGACCAACAGAATTTTAGGGACACAGTAATTATTGTTGTCTGTGTAGTATGCAAGGACTAACAAAACTTTAGGGACACATTAACATATGTTCTGTGTAGTATGAAAGGAAAAAATAGAAATCTATGGACACGGTAATCATTATAGTCTGTGTAGAATATCAGGACCAACTGAACTTTAGGGACACATTACTCATTACAATTTGTATGGTATATAAGGACCAATAGAACTTTGGGGACACATCGATCATACCAGTCTGTGTAGTACATAAGGACCAACAGAACTTCAGGGACAGATCACTCATTACAGTCTGTGTAGTCCATAAGGATCAACAGAACTTTAGGGACACTGTGATCATTACAGTCTGTGTAGAATATCAGGACCAACAGAACTTTAGGGACGCATTAATCATTACAATTTGTAGGGTATATAAGGACAAATAGAACTTTAGGGACACATTTGTCATTACTGTCTGTGTAGTACATAAGGATCAAGAGAACTTTAGGGACACAATAATCATTACATTCTATGTTGTATATAACGACAAACAGAAGTCTAAGGACACATTAGTCTGTAGTATATATAGGACCAGCAGAACTTTAGGGACATATCAATCATTATAGTGTGTGTAGTATATAAGGGCCAACAGGACTTTGGAGAGACAGTAAACATTACTTTAGATTTGTTTATATCAACACACGATGGAAAACTCCGTTAAATAGAACAATCGTGGCTTTGCATATCTGTAACAAAACTGGTCACCTTTTTTTTTTAGTTTTAAAATTTGTTTCCGTGAACTTTGTGTATTGGGTGATGGAAAACTTAAATAAAGACATGTGAGGTAATGCCACAATATTTCACAACATCAAAAAGCAGAACAACACGAGACCCTCTCATAATAAGACCGGCAGGGGTATCTACGGTGTCTTTTCGCGAGTGAATACGTGTGCAGGTGTTTTTCCACCACAAAGGAAACAAGATGGGTGACCAGCCCACTGTGTTGTTTCCCTGTCAGCCGCGTATACACACACAGTGACACAGCGTGTGTATACATGTAGCAGATACGGAAACCGGACATAGCATCCATCTTGCTTGGTTTTTTCGACAAGTAAACCGCAGCTGAACCAAAGCTGCCTTGCCAAATATCAACACATTAGTTACATTAAAAAAAAAACAACAAAAACTGTTTTATCAGCTGAGCACTTTAAGCAATAACAAGATGTGAAAATGAATCGTGATCAAGGCTTACAAGGCGGTGACATTGTAGTGATCTTGTAACAGGTAGTGATCTTGTCACAGGAGGTAGTCTTGTTATAGGCGAAGGTTTTGTCACAGGTGGTAACCTTGTTACAAGCGAAAATCTTGTTACAGGCGGTAATCTTCTTACAGGCGATGATCTTGTTACAGGCGGTAATCTTGTTACAGGCGATGATCTTGTTACAGGCGGTAATCTTGTTACAGGCGATGATCTTGTTACAGGCGGTGATCTTGTTACAGGCGGTAATCTTATTACAGGCGATGATCTTGTTACAGGCGGTAATCTTGTTACAGGCGGTAATCTTATTACAGGCGATGATCTTGTTTACAGGCAGTAATCTTGTTACAGGCTGTAATCTTATTACAGGCGATGATCTTGTTACAGGCAGTAATCTTGTTACGGGCGGTAATCTTGTTACAGGCGATGATCTTGTTACAGGCGGTAATCTGGTTACAGGCGGTAATCTGGTTACAGGCGGTAATCTGGTTACAGGCGGTAATCTTGTACAGGCGATGATCTTGTTACAGCGGTAATCTTGTTACAGGTGGTAATCTTGTTACAGGCGATGGTCTGGTTACAGGCGAAAATACTTGTTACAGTGGTAATCTTGTTACAGGCGATGATCTTGTTACAGGTGGTAATCTTGTTATAGGGTGGGTGGTCTTGATACAGGAGATGATCCTTTACAGGAGGTGTGTGCAGGTCCTTATAATACCTACACCTTATAGGGGAAAGCTTAGATTAAATTCAGACTCCCTCCCCTAGCCCTCAAGCCCTCCTTGACAGTCCGGCTCCGTAGCTTCCATTCCTTCCTCTCTCTTTCAGTGTTAGTGAGGCAATGACCACTCAGAGCCTTTGGCGGTTTTTATGTTTGTTTTGCATGTCACTGGACTGCACGTACATATCGGTCACAAAAAAAAAACGAAGGGGAAGAAGAAGATTAAAGATAAGAAGAAGAAAGTAAGATGGATTAAGAGAGAGAGAGAGAGAGAGAGAGAGAGAGAGAGAGAGAGAGAGAGAGAGAGAGAGAGAGAGAGAGAGAGAGAGATAAAGACAGTAAAGAAGATTTTTTTTTTTCGTCTCGCAAACAAGGAGCGAGAATATCTTCAAAACGGAGCTAAACTTTGTGATAACTTACGACAGTAGAAATCTGCAATATAGTAGAAGACTGGTTGACGACGACTGTTTTAACTTCTTGTATACACTCCTCGTAATCTTTTTGTTAAATGCTCGAGAGTCTTTATACAGTTGTATCGGAAGTTTAGCAGTTAAACTAAGTTTATAATCACTAATGACAATGTACTGTTAAAGTATTAAACGCATGACTATACTAATAAACTGACGTGGAGCCCGTTTTTGTCAACAGTGCACAAATGAAACTACATGATTAAACTTCTTTGAAGAGCTGTATAACAGGTGACACCACCACCACCCCCCTCCCTCCCCCCCCCCCCCCCCCCCCCCCCCCCCTCCTCCCTCAAGCTAGTGCTCTGGCCTTAACTCCTTACCCTCTGATGAGGTCAGACACGCACAGGTCACGACTCCTGACTTTTTTTTCTGCCACTACAAAGATTTGAACCTTCTGTTCCAACATAATCGGACATCACAAAACCAAGGCACCTTGTGGGAGATGTCTTAACCACTTAGTTATTAGAACCTCTTTTAAGCTGGAGAATTTCATGTCACTTAGTTATTAGAACCTGTTTTAAGCTGGGGAAATCCATGTCACTTAGTTATTAGAACCTGTTTTTAAGCTGGGAATTTCATGTCACTTAGTTATTAGAACCTCTTTTAAGCTGGAGAATTTCATGTCACTTAGTTATTAGAACCTGTTTTAAGCTGGGGAAATCTATGTCACTTAGTTATTAGAACCTGTTTTAAGCTGGGAATTCCATGTCACTTAGTTATTAGAACCTGTTTTAAGCTGGGAATTTCATGTCACTTAGTTATTAGAACCTGTTTTAAGCTGGGGAATTCCATGTCACTTAGTTATTAGAACCTGTTTTAAGCTGGGAATTCCATGTCACTTTAGTTATTAGAACCTGTTTTAAGCTGGGAATTCCATGTCACTTAGTTATTAGAACCTGTTTTAAGCTGGGGAAATCTATGTCACTTAGTTATTAGAACCTGTTTTAAGCTGGGAATTCCATGTCACTTAGTTATCAGAACCTGTTTTGAGCTGGGAATTCTTAGGTCTCCGTCAGGCAAGATAAACAACATTCAGCACAATGGAAACGAAGAACGAGCAATCACTAATCGTCTCGAATTCGGCGCAAGGTTAGGTGTACGTCAGTGGGTTTTTTGTTGTTGTTTTTATTTTTATAACAAGTCAACTTTATTTTAGTGTGAAATAGCATCGAGAGAGAGAGAGAGAGAGAGAGAGAGAGAGAGAGAGAGAGAGAGAGAGAGTGCGTGTTAAGTGTGTGTGTGAGAGAGAATGAGAGAGGAGAGAGAGAGAGAGACAGACAGACAGACAGACAGAGAGGTAATATTTATTCTCCAGCACTCCTGTTTAACCCCTCCTGCACATATATGACGTAGCAGCCTAACTCTCTTGTCTCCTACCAAGTGAGCTTAACATCGGCACGAGAAGAACCTACTACGGCTGGCGTTGTCCTTTGGGGGACGTACTGTCCCTAACAGCGTTTCCCAAAGGTCACATCGATCAGTCTGAAATGATGGAAGCTCAACATCAGCATGCAGAACACGTTAAGGCCAGGACGTGGGTTAACGATCGCAGAGGTAGTCCTAAGGTCCGAGCCCACGGTTACAGTTTAGACCCAAAGGGCTATATGTTCTGTGTTACACTCACAGTTGCACATAGCTTTTATCACGAGATCAGCCAGTACCTAAGCATATCCATCGCACAGTCCTGACCTTGACCCATACTGTGCCTGTCTCGGACACCAGATCCAATGTCTGCTTCTTGTTATATTACAGCACGATCCACACGACCCTTCATTTTCCTGTCGTATGCTGGACTTTTCACTCCAAAATCTTTGTGCCCTACCAATGGCGTAGAAACACAAGGAGCCACAAGCCATGCATCATTCTGCTATCTTTTGCTGACATGTGTAGCATTGAACTGATTTACTGATCCCTAAATCCAGGATGAAATCATCTTTTTCACATTATTATTATTTTTTGTTTGTTTTATTTTATTTATTTTTTTATTTTTTTTTTTTTTTTTTTTTTTTTTTTGGGGGGGGGGGGGGGGGGATATCTATCTATATATCTTAATTCACAAAGCCGGGACTATTTTCATCTGTTCACTATGTTTGTTACGACTTGACCTTTGCTGTAACCCCCGAACTGTCAGTCAGTCGATGAGACTTCCTCTGATGACGTCATCTGGGTCAGATCTCAGCCGAAGACCTGACCGACATCTTTGAGGCTCTTGACTTCTGGGTCGCCCGATGCATGAGTGATGACGTGGCCATTAAACATGCTCAGTGGAGGGGGGTCAGTGGGTCAGTGGCCCGCATAATGAAGTGGTCAGCTCTTCTCTTCAGCTTTCAAATCTCATCTCTTTCCTCTTCCTCTGCCCCCCTCTTTTTTTTTTTTTTTTTTCTTCTGATCAGGGTCATCATCATAACGGTGATGGTGGTGGTGACGGTGGTGGTGGTAGTGGTGTTGTAATTCTCCTCTTGTTTTTCCTCTTCCTCACCCGCCCTCTCTCTCTCTCTCTCCTCATCTCTCTCCTCTCCCCTCTCTCTCTCTCTCTCTCTTCTTACTTCCTTCCTGCCTCCTTCTTTCTTGTTTCTCATCCTCATCCTTCTCTTTATCATCCTATCTTCATCATCATCATCATCACATCATCATCATCATCTTCATCATCATCTTATTTCTTCTTCTCCTCTTCAACTTCTTCTCATCATCGTCGTCGTCGTCATCTCTCTTCTCTTCTTCTCTTCTTCTTCTTCTTCTTCTCTCATCCTTCTTCTTCTTCTTCTTCTTCTTCTTCCTCCTTCTTCTCCTCCTCCTCCTCCTCCTCTCCTCCTTCTTCTCCTCTTCTTTTCTTCTTCTTCTTCTTCTCTTCTTCTCTTTCTTCTTCTTCTTCTTCTTTCTTCTTCTTCTTCTTCTTCTTCGCCTTCGTCTTCTTCTTCATCGCCATCGTCTTCTTCTTCATCGCCATCGTCTCTTTCTTCCTCCACCTTCTTCTTCTTCTTCTTCTTCTTCTTCTTCTCCACCCCCACCTCCACCTCCACCTCCTCCTCCTCGTTCTTCTTCTTCTTCGTCTTCTTCTTCTTCTTCTGTGTATGTGTGCATGGCGGCTGGGGTGAGAGAGAGAGAGAGAGAGAGAGAGAGAGAGAGAGAGAGAGGGGGAAAATGTGTGTATATGCGTGTGCGGACGGGGGAGGGGGGGGGGGGGGAGTTGGGGAACGGGCAGGAAGAATGCACTACTGGTCTTGTAGAGCATAACTATCGTCTCTTCGTTCGTTTTCAGTGTCCAGACTTTCTTAACTCGGTCAGTCAGTGCCCTTGATTGTGCAAATAAACGCAAAGTTCACTCTGACCTTTCGCCCCGCTTTGACCAAAACAGACCGCGGTGTCTCTTCACCCGGAAGCTCTTCGTCGCGTCTAGCACTGGCCGCACACCAAATATTAATGTACCAAGGCTTTGCATAAGGAGTCGAGTATTTATAGACTGGCGCCATAAGATTGTCTTAAGAATTCTTACTGTGTTTTAAAGTTGATTTTCTTCATTTTCCTTCATATGGCCATCAACGTACAAGCCAGATGGTTCGAAGCAGATAGATTAAAATCAGAGTAATGGGACTATTGTGATAGATTAAAAAATCAAAGTAATGGGACTATTTGGAGGGTTTCCAGCTGGCGCAAAGATAGGGTCACAGGTGAGTGCAAAGGCCTGAACTAAGACGTCAACTAAGGAGAAGGTCATATATTTGATGATCGTTTGTGATTTTATCTGTGAAAATCCCCCAAAGCAAGGGAAATAATCGCTGGGGTGTTGTTCTTTTGATCGATTATCAGTTTCACATTAAATGGTGGCTCAAACTTATCGTAGGCCTCAAAATGCGCTTACATTGATTACGTAGTGTTCGACTGCATTAAATCCTAATTGTGGTGTGTGGCCAGTACCCATGAACACGCATCGACCCAGTTCACTTCCTGTTCGCTGACATTCGTGCGAAACTCCCACAGATGTCCGGCGGGAAAGTTGAAACGAGGCTATTGGCATAGATTGAAAATAGGGTCGAACGGCATCGTTTCTCCACAAAGAAGTCCCGGATGTTATCGGTGTATAAATATGCCTTGCATGAGATTAGCAAGAGTCACACTAACACGACGTCAAAAGAATCGTGTTTTTAGCTTCTTGTTCCTGAGAATATTGTCTGCAGTGCCCGTTGTTTTTGCGCTTCATTTTGATAGGTGGAATATACTCACGGAGTTTTAATGTCTTGACCTGTCTTAGACGCAGTATGCGCTTACTTTAAAGAATTGTCATTACTAAAGCTCGAACGGTTAAAAAAAAAAAAAAAAAAAAAAAAAAAAAAAAAAAAAAAAGTGAGCGTCAGCTGTTTTATTTTTATTATTTTTTTTTTTTTTAAACAGAAATACTGTGATTGACTTTTTTCTTGTCGCCTCTCTAAGTTTATATCTTGTTGGTTTAGCCGACGCTAGGTTACCGTCAGGTCTACGCCATGTTTGTTTACGTCACATCTCGCGCCAGTCTCTTGTGTCTTCTGACGCGTGTGGTTTTGTCAGCCAGTATAGTTCCTCGAGATTTGATGGACAATGCAGAGAGTAAGACCAAGAGAGAAAGTTTCGACGTTGTGGTAAGTTGTGTGTGTGTGTGTGTGTGTGTGTGTGTGTGTGTGTGTGTGTGTGTGTGTGTGTGTGTGTGTGTGTGAGTGAGAGAGAAGAGAGAGAGAGAGAGAGAGAGAGAGAGAGAGAGAGAGAGAGAGAGAGAGAGATTTTGTTTCTACCTTGAGCAGAATACACGCACACAAGACTTATTGGTCTTACCATAAGAAAATGCCAAAAATAGGCACAGAAAACGAGTTCTGAAACAAAACAAAACGAAAAAAGAACTAAACAAAAAAAAAACATACTAAATATTTATATAATCATGAAACAGAGCCAACAGCGACATAAACAAGATACAAGAATCATAGTAAACGAACTTGATTCAAAAAAAAAGAAAAAAAAGATGTTTTAACAAATCAATCAATAATACATGAGAAGGGTTGACTGGGGAGGGTACAACGCTCTGTATAATTCATGTGGTGGGGGAGGGGGATAAGTAACTGCATGAATACAGAGACATAGAGTAAGAGAGAGAGAGAGAGAGATAGGAGAGAGAGAGAGAGAGAGAGAGAAGAGAGAGAGAGACAGAGAGAGAGAGAGAGGTGAAGAAAGGAGAGAGAGAGAGGGAGAGAAAAGGGGGTGGTGGACAGAGAGAGAGAGAAAAGAAAGAGACAGAGGAAGAGGGAGGGAAAAAGAAAGAGGGAGAGAGAGGGGGTGAGAGAGAGAGAGAGAGATAAAGGGACAGAGACAGCGAGAGTCAGGGAGCGAGCGAGAGAGAGAGAGAGAGAAAGAGAGAACAGAGAGAGAGAGAGAGAGAGAACCACTCAACCACCTGCAGTAACCTATGATTGTCTTCTGTCTGCGCACCTAAGGGTTTTCTCGTGCACTACGGCTACCTTCAGCAGCCCCTCAGTCGTCACAGCGGTCAGTTCTTCCACTCCGACCCCCACGTCATAGAGGCCATCAAGTCAGTGAAGCCTGCCTGTCCGTCTGTCTGTCTGTCTGTCTGTCTCTGTGTTCGTCCGTCTGCCTTTCTCATCTCTTTCACTCCTAGCTCGCATTGTCAGCCCTTTGAAGAAACACGCTGACACTGAAGCTTTCTGTCACTCTGAACTCCATGCCGTGCGGGCTGGCAAGGCAGTATGCACTGTATGCACGTCTGTCTGTCGGGCTGGATTGTCTGTAAGCAAGTCTGTCTCTCTTGTCTTTCCCTTTCTCTTTCACTCTGAGGTCTGTGGCGTACAGACCGTTCAGCCAATTATGTATGTCTGCCAGCCTGTCTGTCTGTCCGTCCGTCTGTCGGTCGGTGTGTGGTTGTTGTTGTTGTTGCTGTTGTTGTTGCTGCTGTTCGTCCTGTTCTTTCCTTTTGAATCATTGTCACCTAGGCCGTCAAATCATTCATGACTGTCTGCCTGCCTGTCTGTATGCACGCTTGTCCGTCCGTCCGACTGTTTGTCCATCTGTCTGTCTGTCTCTTTTCTTCCATTCCGAGGCCCATGCCGTATAAGACGCTAAGTCAGTGATGTTTGTCTGTCGTCTGTTTGTCCGTCTGCCTGATTTTGCCTGTCTTTCTCTTGTTTTCCACCCTGAAGTTCATGTCACATAAGACGCTAAGTCAGTTATGTCTGTCTGTCTATGTGTCTGTCTGTCTGTCTGTCTGTCTCTTGTCTTTCACACCGAGGTCCGTGCCACGTAGGACGTCAAGTCAGTTATATGTACCTGCCTGCCCGCCTGCCTGTCTGCCTGTCTGTCTGCCTGCCTGCCTGTCTGTATGTGTGTCTGTCAGTTCTACCACCACCCACGCGCTTACTGTCCGTCTCAGTGCCACGGTATCCGCGTTGTGCATCGATTATACCAAAGATCGAAGTCCCACAGTTTAACTAGGGCAATGTCAAGGTCACACGCACACACACACACACACACACACACACACACACACACACACACACACACACACACAGAGGAATGGTGATACAACATTACGAAACCGAAATAAGCATGCCACACGGTATTTCATGCGGTTCCTGTTTCGAAATCACTCACTGCTCTAACTTGTGTGGGCCTCTTTAAAATTTATGGGAATCCACCCAAAAACATTGTCAAGTGACAGGCTTTGGGAGTTCAAAATGTCTGGGGCACATCTGTGGAGGAAAGCTTCTCTTCTCATGCTAGAGAGCTCACCCCCCTCCTCCCTCTGCCTCACCCCACCCGCCTCCCAAGGAAAGTCAGATTAGTTGTGTAAGATTAAAAAAAAAAAAAAAACCAGAACAGGGATTTCAGTAAATCGTCTCTTTGTATCTCATGGAATCAACCTTTTTGTAAAAGAGAAGAGTGGTATAAAAGTGTTTTTTTTTCCAGTTTGGAATTCAAGGCAGTGACTGGAAACGATAGGAACGTGCAATCGAAAAAAGCTGGTTTTGAGCAAAAATCAAGATGATATTACAACAGGAAAACAAAGAGGTTAGATCTGGTTTAGGCTGAACTAGCTGATTGTATGCACTTGGGCCAGTCCTGTTGACTGTGATATTAACACGTGGTCATGATTATTGGTTGTGCGCTCTCTCTCTCCCTCTCTCTCTCTCTCTCTCTCTCTCTCTCTGTGTTTTGACACTTTGTCCAGTGTTTGTCTGTGCTTCTTTGAACAGTCTATCCCCCGTATGAACATAAACCAGGACTATGAGTCTAATACGTGTGCCTCACTTTGGACAACATGTCCTGTAAGACATATCCTTAGGACATGACTCATGTCCACTGCTACCACCGCCTTTGAGGAACATTTTCTTGCGCACTAACCAGTGCTGCATTTGTTTTCCTCTCCACAGAAATTTCCAGATGTTTGCGGGTCTGGAGGTCACAGGTCAGATCAACAAAGAAACCATGGCCAAAATGAAGCAGCCTCGTTGTGGCTTTCCCGACCTTCCCAGCGGGCCACAAAACACTTCGGTCACTTCCGGTGCCACGCCCCCAGGCCTTCCACACGTTGGGTCAGTTGTGGCTGCTGTTGTTGTTCTGGCTGTTGTTGTTGTCGTTGTTGTTGTTGTTAGGCTGTTGCTTGTTTTTCTAAGCAGTGGTGGTGGTGATATTCATTGCTGTTACTGGGTGGTGGTTACCGGTAGCGATGGAGGTAATGGTGCGACAGATGGTGGTGATGTTTATTGTTGTTAATGTTATTGCGATGTTGATGGTCATTGTTCTTGGTAGTGGTGGTGGTGCACGGGATTTTTATTGTCATAAATGAAATGTCAATTTGATGGTCATCGTTCTTGGTAGTGGTGGTGTGGTGGTATAAGGGATGTGGTGACGTTTACTGGTACCTTCACCAGGAAAAATATTTTTCTATCTACTTTCGTCAGCTGGTTTTTGTTTGTCTGTCTGTCTGTCTGCAGCATGATGCAAAAATTCCTGAACCTCCTTGAACCAAACTTTGCCAAAACACGAATGTAATTCCAAGGACGAAATCGCTGATCTGAATGTTGGTGCGAATTAATGTTGAACAGCGGATTCGCGATTGTTCTGAGAATATCGTACAGAGTTTTGTCGCACAAAAACTGCAGAAGCAATTTGAACCAAATTGTGTGCAAACATTGAATGTGGGCAAAGAATGAAGTCTCACCATTTTGGTGCGGATGGATGGCGCCGATCCGGATGAAACAACAGATCTAGGCTTCGTTGACATCATTAATCACATTATTTGAATTTTTGAATCACATTGCTTCTACGGAACCTAAACACGGTGAAGTCATAGTTAGGAATCGATAACAATAATAAGCAATATGCCATAACGGAATTTAGAGATTTCTAATGAAAAGTACATGGACTTTTCCAGTGCTGCATGTCGCAAGCATATAGGAAATGACTTTTTCAGTTTGTACGAACTATTCTTACCCTTTGATGGAAAAGTGATGTTGTTTTCACCCGTGAACTGATTGCAAGTGCGGATCTAAGGTGGTGTTGGTGGTGATAGTGATGATGATGATGATGATTGTATTGATGATGATGACGATGACGATGATGATGGCGATGATGACGATGACGATGATGATGGCGATGACGATGACGATGATGGGGCCGATGATGATGGTGCCGATGATGATGGTGACGATGACGATGATGATGGTGACGATGACAATGATGATGACGATGACGATTATGATGGTGACGATAACAATAATGACGACGACGACGACGACGACGACGATGATGATGATGACGGTGACGTTGACGATGATGATGATGATGACGTTGACGACGATGATGATGCTGCCGCTGCCGATGATGATGACGATGACGTTGACTATGATGATGATGATGATGATAAAGACGACGATGATGATGATGGTGATGATGAAGATGATGATGATGACGACGATGAAGATAATGATGATGATAACAATGATGATGATGATGATGACAGGCACACGGTGGTGGATGCAGGACACGGTGACCTGGAATGCTGTTCAGATGTCCCACAGGCTATCTCACCGGCAACAGTGGTAGGTCTGTCTGTCTGTCTGTCTGCCAGTCTGTCTGTCTGGTTGTCCGTCAGTCACTGTTTCTGTCACACTATCTGCCAGTGTAATGGCCGATGAGCTGTTTCCTGATCGGCATCATCATCATCATCATCATCATCATCATCATCATCTTCATCATCATCATCGGCATCTTCGTCGTCGTCATCGTCGTCGTCGTCGTCATCACCATCACCTCCATCATCGTGATCATCATTACAATCATCAGCATCAGCATCGTCATCATCATCATAATAGTCATCGTCATTGTCATCATCATCATCATCGTCACCATCATCATCATCACTACCTTCATAATCATCATCAATGGATTGTGTTGCAAAACCTAATTTTTGAACAAATCTTAAATAGATGTTAGCAAACCGCCAAGAGTAACGTGAACAAACGAGTCACAAAACAAAACACGACGCGTTTCGACCTCTTAGGTCTTCTTCAGGCAAGACACAAACAAATAGGACAAAGAAAATGAAAATGAAAATGTCCTATTTGTTTGTGTCTTGCCTGAATTAGTCCTAAGAGGTCGAAACGCGTCTGTTTTGTCTTGTGACTCGTTTGTTCACGTTTCTCTTGGAGGTTCGCCAACATTTATTTAATATTATTTGTTTTAGATTTCCGCCTTCAGTCGTCTCACTTTGCATCTAGATCTAATATTTAAAGGCATCAGGATGCATTTATTGTGTTGTTGTATTGCTCTTCATTGAATAGGAAAGCATAGAAACTGTGAAGACATAAAACTGCATTGCACTCTCCTGTATAATAAAACATCATGTAAAAAGGCATTTGCGAAGCGTTGTACGACAACTCTAAACGGTACTGTGCTGCGTTGTATAGGTCTCTCGTTATTGCATCGTGTTTGCGTTGCGTTATCTGGCATTACATCCTCTGGCATCATCACCTCACCTAGCATGGCACTGTCGGACAGGCGGGCCCTGGCGAGAGCTCTGCGGTACTGGTCAGATGTCACGCCCCTCAATTTCCAGCGAACGACAGGTCACGCCGACATTGAGGTCATGTTCGCCAGGGGAGACCACGGCGATGGCTTCCACAACCGCTTCAACGGCGCTGGTGAGTTATGTCCCTTCCAACTCTGTGCGCGTCTCTCTGAGAGTTATGTCCCTTCCGACTCCGTGTGAGTCTCTCTCTCTCTCTCTCTGAGTTATGTCCCTTCCGACTCTATCTCTCCCTCTCCGACTCTGCGTCTCTCTCTCTCTCTCTCTCTCTCTCTCTCTTAATTCACATTTGGTATTTCAGAAATGGCTGTCCATCATTTGTATATTCAAAACTGCTAACGGCAGTGATTCTACTTTGTCCATTGTGCAAAGAATCTCAGGAGAATGAGTTACCCTTTGTTTTTCTGTTGCTCTGCTCTTAGGAATGTTGGGCATAAATTCATCAAACATAGGCACCCTTCCTTTTTTAAGTTGTTCTTGTTGGTGTCTTCAACTTCTGCTGAAGACGTTAAAAATGTTGTCGTTGTTTCTATGGAATGCATTTTAAGCTTAGAGAAATAGCTGTTTCTTGAGAAAGATGACATGCTATTATCAAGGTTTGTGATCTATTCTGTGACTATTATTCGTCTTGAACTGTTCTTTGTTTGTCTGTTTGTTTCGTTTGTTTGTTTGTTTTTTTGTTGTTGTTTATTCTAGTTCAATATTCACACACCCCATCTTTAGGGGGCCCAAGGCCTAATAATGATGAATAAACCACTCGAATCTCTGCCTGTCTGTCTGTCTGTCTCTTACTCTTTCTTTCTTTCTTTCTGTCTGTCTGTCTGTCTGTCTCTCTCTCCTTCATCTGCTCTCTCTCTCTCTCATCTGCTTTCTCTCTCATCTGCTTTCTCTCTCTCTTTCTCTCTCTCTCTCTCTTCCTCCCTCCCTCCCTCTTCCGTTCTCTCTCTCTCTCTCTCTCTCTCTCTCTCTCTCTCTCTCTCTCTCTCTCTCTCTCTCTCTCTCTCTAACTTCGATCCTCTTCAGCTCCAACCCCTCTATGCCTCCCTCCCTGTCTCTCTTTCTCCAGGCGGAATTCTAGCCCATGCCTATCAGCCCCGGGAGGGCATCGGCGGTGACACTCACTTCGACGAGGACGAGCAGTGGTCTGTGGGCGGGGGTCCTGGCACGGACCTGCAGATCGTGGCGGCCCACGAGTTCGGCCACGCCCTGGGCCTGGGGCATTCCAGTGTGCCTGAGGCCCTCATGGCCCCCTACTACCGCTACACTCCCGACCTCCAGCTTCACCAGGACGATGTGCGGGGCATCCAGACCCTGTATGGTGAGTTGTTGGGGGCCCCCCCTCTGGGGATGAGATTGAGAAGGCGGGGGGGGGGGGGGGGGGGGGGGAATGTTCGGGATGTGTTGGGGTGGGACGGGTAGGGTAGGATGGAGGTGGTGGGGGTGGGGGGGTGGGGGTGGCAGGACTGTGTGAGGGGTGGAGGTGGGGTTTTGAGTTTGTTGGGTTTTGTTCTGTGTTTTGTTATTTGTCTGTCTGTCCATCTGACTGTCTCCCTCCCTTCCTCTCTCTGTCTCTGTTTCTTTTTCTCGCTCTGTCTGTCTGTCTCTGTCTCTCTCTCTCTGTCTCTCTCTTTGTCTGTCTGCCATCTCTCTGTCTCTCTCTCCCCCTGTCTCTGTCTATCCGTCTCTCTCACTCACTCTGCCCCCCCCCCCCCCCCCCCCCCCCCCCCCCCCCCCCCCCCCCCCTCTCTCTTCATTCCTCCTTCCTTTTTTTTCTTCGTTCTGTCTTTCTTTTGCCGCACACCCTCTCCTATGATATTATTGTCTAATAAATAATCTAGACATCTCTCTTTTCTTTTTACAGTACACATGTACCTCCCTCCCCCTTCCCCCTCCCTTAATCCACCCCCACCCACCCACCCATCCATCCATCCATCCATCCATCCATCCACACACATGCACAAACACTAAGCTTACAGTGCACCTAGCTGAGCTGAACTAAACTGTCTCACCCAAGGATGACCAAGAGATCGAAACGCGATGCATTTGTATCGCCATCAGCGTGTTTCATTTCTCTGGGGGATTAGTAAGTAAAGAGGCACCTGCGGTCCAGTAGTTAGTTAGTGTTTTTTTCCCTTGCAGCTGACGGTCGTAAGTTCAAAGCTCTCGTGCTGTCCCCATGTTCATGTTGAAGGCCTTCTTTCTCTCCACCCAGAAGTTTGTGGGAACCTGCTTCAGGTCAGGGGAGGTAAAAAACGGCGGTGGCTGTCATGCAGCTTTTGAGAGTTCACTGCCCCAAGCCTAATCTTAATCTTAACCCCCCCTCCCCCCCCCCCCCCCCCCCCCCCCCCCCCCCCCCCCCCCACCCCCCCCCTGTGTGTGTGTGTGTGTGTGTGTGTGTGTAGTGTAATAGCCAAGATTTAATTCACTTGTTTAGTTTCCCATCTGAGCCTAACAGCTGACAAAGTTTGACTAACTTACAGTCAAATCAATTCAGGCATTTTGTAAAGAACAGTCGGAATCATATGAGCCTACCTGACTAATTGATTTTGTTTGTTCACGCTGACTGATTAAGTAATCGATCTCCCCAGGCCCTAGAAGACGAACCCCTACCACCACTACCCCAGTCCCACCTCCACCGTCGTCAACAACAACAGCTCCGACCATCAGTACGTCAGAAACCAGCACGACAGTGGCACCCACTTGGCCCAGTTACTGCGGACCCGATTTCACAGTGGATGCCGTGGTGAACGGTGAGTAAGAGGTTCAAATCTGTGCTGTTGTGGCGATTGGCGTGTGTGTGTGTGTGTGTGTGTGCGCGCGCGCGCGCGCGTGCGCGCACGAGAGAGAGAGAGAGAGAGAGAGAGAGAGAGAGAGAGAGCTTTTATGTGTGTGCTGTCCCATCTTCTGTGCCACCTCAGTGGCGTTGCACCCACGCCCCTCATTCCGAACCCCACCCCCCTACCCCCCACCCCCTCCCCTCCAGCCCGGCCCGGCATTACACTGACATGGACAATCCACAGGGAGCAGTCGATGCCAAGTCGTCATGAGACAACCCAGCGGAGAAGACGCTGCACTTCTGCCGAGTCACTTCGGTGGTGTTCAGTGGCGCCTGTTCTGATCCAACATACGCAGTACATCACCTACTAAGCCCCCTGCTGACAACAATGATTGCTTAGTCGCGGAGCCGGCGCGAATGGAGGGCGCGATTGGTGACAGGTTGTAGTTTCAGATTGTTTCTTCATCACTTTACCAGCGTGTTCGGGTGATGTGCAGTACAGACTTCTGCTCGTATAGACTTCTGCTCGCTCTCTTCCGGGAGCCGATGAACTCTTTGATACACATAGGTATCTTTTTAAACAGGGAAATAACTTTTTAATGTACACAGCTATTGTTAAACTTCGAAAATAACTTTTTGATATACATAGCTTTTTTTCTTTTTTTTAACAGGGAAATAATTCTTTGAATACATAGCTCTTTTTAAACAGGGAAACAAGTCTTTCATACACAGAGTTATTTTCAAATGGGGAAATATGTCTTTGATATGCAAAGTTATTTTTGTTAACAGTGAAATAACTCTTTGATATACAGAGCTACGAGAGAGAGAGAGAGAGAGAGAGAGAGAGAGAGAGAGAGAGAGAGAGAGAGAGAGAGAGAGAGAGAGAGTTAAAGGCAAATAAATCTCTGATGTACATAGCTATTATTAAACCCCTGCGTACCGTGGCCTCGGGGTTTCGCCAAGGTGGTGGGCGCAGTGACACCTTTGACACAGTTTACACAGAGCAGAGGGTGCGGGTCCTTGTATGTGTTGATTGTAAGCACACAGCGAATGGTTCAAATCTTGGTTGACTGTGAGGAGCGTTGGCATATAGTTGAAGGTTCAAACACCTGACGTTTGTGTTGATTACTGACAGACTTAAACAAAAAAAAACTTGTTGTTTGCGCACATTGACATCGTCATCACTGCTTTGATCATCGTCACTGCGTGGACTTGTAGGTTTAATGGTGATGCCTTAGTGCATCATTGTCATCGTCATCACTATTCTGATCATCGTCACTGTGAGGACTTGTAGTTTTCTGATCATGGTGATGTCTTAGTGCATCATTGTCATCGTCATCATCACTCTTCTGATCATCGTCACTGTGTGGACTTGTAGTTTTAATTGTGAGTCTTTTGCATCATTGTCATCGTCACTTTGTGGATTGTAGGTTTAATGGTGATGTCTTTGTGTATCATTGTCATCGTCACTGTGTGGACTGTAGGTTTAATGGTGATGTCTTTGAGCATCATTGTCATCGTCATCACTATTCTGACAATTATCACTGTGTGGACTGTCACTATTTTGACAATCATCACTGTGTGGACTGTCACTATTCTGACAATCATCACTGTGTGGACTGTCACTATTCTGACAGTCACCACTTCGTGGACTGTCACTATTCTGACAATCATCACTGTGTGTGGACTGTCACTATTTTGACAATCATCACTGTGTGGACGGTAGGGGAGGAGCCCGGGGTCAGCTACCTGTTCCATGGGGATCGAGTGTTCAAGGTGGACCAGTTCGGCCTGCAGTCAGGCTACGACAACCCGCACCGCCCGGGCAGACCCATCACCCAACTGTTCCGGGGCGGACCACGCCGCCATGTTGATGCTGCTGTCTATTTACCGGAATCTCGCACACACCTGCTTTTTAAGGGTAAGTGAGTGTGTGGGTGGGTTTTTTTTTTTTTTTTTTTTTAAAGTGGGAACGAATGGGATGGGGGTATGAGGTGGAGGGTATGATGGTGGGGTAGTAGTGTGGCGGAGGGGGTACTTTGTTGGGATGAGGGGTGGTTTGCTCAGTGTGTGTGTGCATGCATGCGCGTGCGCGTGCATGCATGTGTGTGTGTGCGCGCGCGCGCGTGTGTGTGTGTGTGTGTGTGTGTGTGTGTGTGTGTGTGTGTGTGTGTGTGTGTGTGTGTGCGTGTGTGTGTGAGTGTGAGAGAGAGAGAGAGAGAGAGAGAGAGAGTAATAAATTCCTTGAGTGCAAGGGTGTTCGTGTCAATGTTCGTTTGCCTGCTGTCTTTCTTTTCTGTCACTATCTTTTTCTCACACAGTCTCTCTCTCTCTCTTTGTCTGTGTCCCTCACTGCCTCTATCTCTGTCTCGTTTTGTTGTCGCTTTATCTCCTCCTTTTCATACTTAGAGCTTGGTCTCTAGCTGAGAATAGGCGCTATATAAGTATTCATAATAATGATAATAATATCTTCTTCATTCTCAGTATCTCTCTCTTGTCCCCTCAGTGTCTCCTTATCTCTGTCTCGCCATAGCATTCTATCTTTCACCCACTGCTCTGTTCTTCCTCGTACACTTTGTTTTCCTTGTCACCTACAGACCTCAACACTTCCCCATCTCATCATCCCCTCTAAGTCCTTCATCATTCTCTGTCTGTCTGCTGATTCGTGTGCGTATGTCCTCGTGTGTATATATTGTCGCAGCTCTCTCTCTCTGTCTGACTGTCTGTCTGTCTGTCTGTCTGTCTGTCTGTCTCTCTCTCTCTCTCTCTCTCTCTCTCTCTCTCTCTCTCTGTGCCTGCATGTGCGTATGTCCTCATATATACGTTGTCACAGTGCTAGTTTCTTCGTTGTCATTAATGAACGGCTGCGGTGACAACGGTCTTCCAACGCTGAAGTCATTATTGCCCTGTCACACTAATGTCATTATTGCTCCCCCCCGGTCACACTGACGTCATGATCGTCCCCACGTCACACTGACTTTATTATTGACAAGTCACTCTGACATCATTATTGCCCCCCAGGTCACCAAGTCTGGCGCTTCAGGGACTGGCGCCTGGAGCACGATTCCCCCACAGAGTGGCTGACCTTTGACCGCTTCCTGCTCCTTCAGAGGCGCGGGGATTTGAACTTGGGACCCACGTACCAAGACTACTTGCATCTGCGTCCTAGCGCCGCCCTGACCTTCACCTACAAGGCCAATGTCACTAAGATTTACATGTTTGGGGTCAGTTGCTTTTCGGAGTTTGGACAGTCTGCGCGATGTTGGTGCTGTGACTGTTTTATTGTATTGGTTGGTTATTATTTATATGCGTTGCTGGTATTAAGACAGAAGCAAGACAGGGGCGCACAACTCTGTACGAAGGCGCGCTAGGTCTATTCCTAGGCAAAAGGGGTTGACTGCTGATGCCACGCACTTGAAACGGAATGTAACGTGACTTGTCTGAGAGTGAGCGTCAGAGCAACAGAAGAGCGAAGCAACATATGCACACAAGAAGTCAACATTGTAAATAAACGTGCTGACATTTACAGCTAAACTAGACCAGTACCCATAAAATTCATTCATGCGAAAGAAGTCAACATTGTAAATAAACGTGCTGACATTTACAGCTAAACTAGACAAGTACCCATAACATTGATTCATGCACAAGAAGTCAGCATTGTAAATAAAGGTGCTGACATTTACAGCTAAAATAGACAAGTACCCATAACATTCATTCATGCGAAAGAAGTCAGCATTGTAAATAAAGGTGCTGACATTTACAGCTAAAATAGACAAGTACCCATAACATTGATTCATGCACAAGAAGTCAGCATTGTAAAATAAACGTGCTGACGTTTACACAGCTAAAATAGACAAGTACCCATAACATTCATTTATGCACAAGAAGTCAACATTGTAAATAAACATGCTGACATTTACAGCTAAAATAGACAAGTACCCATAACATTCATTCATGCACAAGAAGTCAACATTGTAAATAAACGTGCTGACATCTATGGCTAAAATGGACGAGCGTCCATAACATTCACACTATCTAATGTTTGCTTCATTTAATGCAAAGGCATTTCCATGTTAAAAGTGACAGAAGTGATGCGCACACTGTGTATTCTATAAAGACTACAAACACACGTATCCACACACCAATAGATGAATTTTGTGGCACTGTTCCATGAAAGTATTGAATGCTGTTATTGGTTTGAAACGAAAATCACCCAGCTGTTCTCATGTATATGTTGTTTTTTTTTCTACTCCTGCTGGTATGAGTATTTTGTTTTTCACACTTTGTTTAGCAGTTTATGTGACTGTTTTTGTGTGTTGATTTTGTTTGGCTGTGGGTGTGATTATTACATCTAAACGTTGTTTAGCTGTTGGTGTGATAATTTTATGTAGGCTTTGTGTGAATTTTGGTGTGGTTGTTTTTGTCCAGACTTTGTCAAGCTTTTGGTGTGATCGTCTTTGTCCAGACTTTGTTTAACTTTTAGTGTAATCGTTTTTGTGCAGTCTTTGTTTAGCTTTTGGTGTAACTGTTTTTGTTCAGAGTTTGTTTCACTTTTGGTGCAATTGTTTCACTTTTGGTGCAATTGTTTCAGTCCACTTTGTTCAGCTTTTGGTGTAATTGATTTTGTTCAGAGTTTAACTTTTGGTGTGTATTGTTCCCGTCCAGTCTTCATTTAGCTTTTGGTGTAACTGTTTTTGTTCAGAGTGTGTTTAACTTTTGGTGTAATTGTTTTGTGTCCAGAGTTTGTTTAGCTGAAGGTGTAATTGTTATCAATTTCCAGACTTTGTTTAACTTTTGGTGCAATTGTTTTTCTTCGGACTTTGTTTAGCTTCTGGTGTAATTGCTTTTGTCTGGACTTTGTCTAGCTTTTTGTGTAATTGTTTTTGTCCACTTTGTTCAGCTGTTGGTGTGTACTTGTTTTTGTCCAGACTTTGTTTAGCTGTCAATGTAATTGTTTTGTCCATACTTAAGCTTTTAAGTGATACTGTTTTTGTCCAGAGTTTGTTAATACTTTTGGCGTAATTGCTTTTGTCCAGGGTTTGTCAAGCTGTTTGTGTGAACACGTTTGTCCAGACTTTTGTGTAGGTTTGGGTAAAACTGTTTTCGTCTGGATGTTGCACTGACGATGATGATAATTGTAGCAATAATGATAATGATGGTGCTATGGGTGGTGATAATGGTGACGATGATGATGATGATGATGGACAGGACGGCCTGTTCTGGGAGTGGGAGGAGAAAGACAGGTGCGGTGGTCAAGGGGTACCCCCTGCAGACGGCCAGGTACTGGGCAGGTGCCCCCCAACACATCCCCCCAGCTGCCACTGCCAACAGGGACAAACCACTTCTACTTCTTCTTCAAGGCTGACAGGTGTGTGTGTGTGTGTGTGTGTGTGTGTGTGTGTGTATGTGTGTGTGTACATACGTGTTGTGCGTCTGTGTGTGTGTGTGTGTGTGTCTGTCCGTCTGTCTGTGTGTGCGTGTGTTGCAATATGTGCGTGTGTGTGTGTGTGTGTGTGTGTGTGTGTGTGTGTGTGTGTGTGTGTGTGTGTGTGTGTATCTGTGTGTGTGTGTGCAGTGTGTGTGTGCGTGTGTGCCATATCAGGGCTTGCATATTGTCAAAAATCGATTCCTTACATTATTTTTGTGAAATAAAAAAAATATAAGAAATAACTGATTTAAAACAGACCCAAAACACAGTAAAAGTCTTGAGGTTAAAGTTTCCACAGACTAATGGCAGTTGGGGCAGTGAACTGTCAAAAGACAAAACTTATGTCTGGAGCAAAGCATGAAGGAAGGCAGAACCAATCCCTCTAATTCCACTGCCTTAACCTTCCCTGAAATGAATCATGTACCCATTTTTCTGCTGGATGGAGAGAGGCTTTCAAGTGTACAATTCCTATCTCACAGACAGTCCGATCTCTCAACCCACAACTCTGAAAGTAATGCTCTGATTATTTGACCATGCCCCCCCCCCCCTCTTTTTTTTTAAAAACTGAATGCATATTATCACAGAATCTTGGATTCAATGAAAAGAACATACCCTGTTTGGAAAAAAAAAAAGCTGAACATCTCAGAACAAAGTCTCCATGGAATCTGCAGAAAAGAGTTTCTGATGAACTTGATGTAAACACCAACACTGTTTGAGCATATTTCTCAGTGAGTGGCACATTAAGGGGTCGGTAACGTGGATTCTCTTGACCATCTAAACAATACGAGTGTGTGTGAACAGAGTGGTGTGTGTGTCATTGGCAGACAACTGTTTCTTCTTAGCGGTTAACTGTGACAGAGGGAGGAACTCGTGAGGAAAAAAATACATGGACGAACAAGCCAACGTGCATCTCGAACTGAACCGATATTCTTTCGCCCATTTGAACACACACACATGCGCATGCATGCACATGCACGCATGTACACACATGCACACACACACAATGCACATACACACACATACACAAAAACACACACACACACGGTGGGAACTGTTTGTTTGTTTCATTGTGACTAGGTAAGTTCATCTCAAGAGATGTAAACATTAACTAAGAGGCGTAGCTTGTCAATGACCTTGACAGACCTGTTTGAAACCTCTAATTTTATTTATTTTGTCTGTTTTGTTTCTCCCACAGATACTTCAAGTTAAACAACCGAATTTCCCCCAGCAAGTCCAAACCCATCGCAGACTGGTTCGGTGATGACTGTGGCGCCCTCTACAGGCCCAGATCAGAGCTGCAAGAGCAGGACCCACATCAGAAAGATGAAGAGAAGGGGGCTAGTCTGTTGGGGTGATGCTTCTTCTGAGGCACCCGAGATGGACACAGCAACAGAGGGGCGTTCCTGTGGGCACGTCGCATTTGTCGTCTGATGACGTGTACAGGCAGCGCTCTGCTCCTCTTCCCTTCTATTTCTATTTGGGACCCCTAGCTTCGGTCATGAGAACGAACGATACGTGCATGGCCGCCATTAGAAAGTACGCCAGTACGCCATTTGGGGATGGGATTGTAGGCTGTCAACACTGCCTTTGTCATGGTGTCCGGCATACACGTGTTCTAGCACATTTCTAATGCACAGTATTACAATCAAACGGCACCTTTTAAAACGTCTTTGTTTCATCTATTTCAAGAATATCTTAATTTTGAGGACAGGAGTATTTACGCTACTGTTCATTCATTAGTTTGCTGGATTAGTTGTTAATTTGTATATTTACACATCATATGTTTTAGGATGAATATGTCTACGTGTTCGCGTATTTTATTTTTTGTTTTAATCCGTTCAAATATTGCTAAAATATGGTTATGTAAAATCACAGATTTACTGTTAATGGTATTTTTGTACCCACAAGGGTAGTGTTCCTGCATTTGTATACTTACAGTTGAAATGAGGATCATCATTTTATTCATCATTGCTGCATATCCTTGCTCTTTACCGTTGAACATGATCTGTTGACTTATATGTGATGTGACAATGTTGTTGCATGTCCTTGGTCTTTCAAGTTGAATATGACATGTTGCTGTTTATATCATCTGACCATCAAAGTCTTGTATTAATTCATGTTGGCTAGATATGTCGGTTATACCAAACTTGTGTCATCTGGATTTTTTTTTTCATTTATACCTTGGAGTGATCCTTTACTACTTTTAGGAAATATGTATTGTTTAATTGCTTAAAAAACTTTTTTTTTTTTGCACCTTTTAGTTCTGTTTTCAACCATCAGTAATGAATTGTTCTTGGAATTGTGTGTGGTTTGAACTTAGCCTTGTGACATTTCTACATTTTAAAAATTTATATGACATTTGAGTATAGGACAAAACAAAAGTTAGTGAATATTCTGATGAAATTTCGGTTATCTTGTTGTCTCCAACACATGAACTTGGTGTTTCACACATCTGCTGTGGACAGTGTTACATTTAAAAAAAAAAAACCACTACCACATCCACCTAGCTCACATGGAGACGAGTGGCCAGCAGAACCAAGAAGGAAGCTTTGTCAATGAAGGACGTTCCAAGCTTTCCTATACATGCTCGCCTAAAATGCACCTAGGGTTTTTTCTTTTGATCTCTCTGCGCTTGAGTTGTGAGCAAGTTTTGTGTGGTGTAGGCACAGTACTGCGGTTTGAATGGGGGTCTAAGTGTGTAGGGAAGATCGTGAAGGAGGTGTTAGGGCAGGGAGAGGGGAGGGGGAGCAGGACTAATAGAACCACCTTATGACAAAATCTGTGTGTGTGTGTGTGTGTGTGGGAGAGAGAGAGAGAGAGAGAGAGAGAGAGAGAGAGAACATCAGCTGTTTAATAGTGTGAATTAGTGCAAGGATTTTGCTTTCTTCCTTTCTAAAGGAGTCGGGCATTTTGAAATTGGTGAGAAGACATGTCAGATCTTTCTGTAATGTCATATTGTTTTTGCTGTGTGTCTGCTCATTAAACTGCTGCTGTGATTTGTCATCCTACGTTTTTGTCCCAAATGTGTAATTTGATTAAAATTGTGACTTATCCCAAATGACTTGTGTGTGTGTGTGTGTAAGTGTGTGTGTGTGTGTGTGTGTGTGTGTGTGTGTGTGTGTGTGTGCGTGCGAGTGTGTGTGTCTGTATACACGTGTGTGTGTGTGTGTGTGTGTGTGTGTGTGTGTGTGTGTGTGTGTATGTATGCATCAGTGCACATGGGCCTGTGTATTTGTGTGTGTAAGGAAGAGAGAGCCTGACAGACATCCAGACGTCGTTATCATGGACTTTGCTAAAGCGTTCGGCCGTGGGAATGACAGCCTACTTGTCCACAAGTTAGACCACTACGGGATCCGTGGAAGCACCAATAGCTGGATAGCAAGCTTCCTCAGCGACCGCAAACAAGCCGTGGTGGTCAATGGTGCACTGTCTGGCTATATCCGCGTGAAATCTGGGGTGCCCCAGGGAACAGTGCTTGGACCTTGTCTCTTCCTCACATACATAAACAACCTTCTAACAAGAATTTCGTCCACTTCCCGCCTATTCGCTGAAGACACTGTAGTGTACCCACTGATCGTCTGCCCTGAAGACCCGGTAAAACTCCAAGAAGATCTCGCCAAGTTGGAAGACTGGGAGAGCGAGTGGGACATGGCATTCCGCCTGAACAAATGCAGCCAGCTGCCTTTGACCCGCAGTAGTAAGCCACTGAATGGCAACACTAAATACACCCTCCACAGTCATACCCTCAAGAGAGTATCCTCTATAAAGTATCTTGGGGTCTCGCTGCAGACTGACCTCTCCTGGACCGCCCACGTCGACAAAACTTGTGCCAAGGCAAATAAAACACTAGGATTCCTGAGGAGAAACCTAAAGGTGTGCTCCAGCAAGACCAAGGCGCTGGCATACAAGGCGCTTAAGATTAAGATTAAGATTAAAATTATAGTCCCATCAACAGCAGAGGTTATCTCAGGACTGTCACCACGTTCATACAAGGCGCTGTCAGACCCACTGTCGAGTACGCCTGCTGTGTTTGGGACCCCTACACCACAAGCCCATCCTCAACATCAAGAAGATCCAGCGAAGGGGTGGCGCGTTTTGTCCTGAACTGGCATAGAAACACACATCCAGCGTTAACGACATGCTTGAAGAGTTGCAGTGGACCACGCTCCAAGAATGCCATCGCACGTGTAGACTCTCCAAGCTATATGAAAGCATGTGTGAAATGCTAAGACTTGAAGCCCCTGCCACCTTCAAGCAGAAGAAGCCACAACATGCAATTCCAGCGCGTCACTACTCGCACAGACTACCGCAAGCATGCCTCCTTCCCCTGTACCATCCGCGACTGGAACGACCTGTCTGCAGAAGTCATCAGATCCTCCACCCTGGCCTCCTTCATTTTGAAGGTGACCAGATCCTCCACGTAAATCTTTTTTTTTTTTTCCCCTCAAACTGCTCAGTGACCCTCCAGCATGTCAATAATTACCGAATACTCAGCAGGTGGACTTTACTGGAAGAAGAAGAAGACAAACTCACACACCCATCAACAGGCAATGGAGATACTTAAGTGACGTACAGAAACTGTTTAATTCTCTTCATACATTCCCACCATTCACCAACAGCCAATACCTCACACATGCACCATCCACACAGAACAGTGAATAATGAACACCAAGGTCAGCACTGCACTTTCCATGACCCTACAGCTCAACCACATCATAATGCACACACACACACCTCACTCTACTCTCTTACAGGTATTTCATAGAACAACAGGTTAAAAAAAAAAAACCCCTGGTTCCACTGATCTTACTGAGATTACGCCAGGTCTGGAACATCCGTTCACTAAAGTGTACAAGTTTTCTGGCATCTTGTATGTAACTTCCAATCAGAATCTGTTTTAATGTACTGATCTAGAGGGGGGGGGGGGGGGGGGGGGGGGGGGGAGAAGAAAGTTAAGGTAATGTTGCTTATAACCCAGCCGACTGCAAAGGACCATATCAGGGTTGTCACCACGTTAAAAATCAACTCACAAGTCAGGGGAAAGAAGTGAAAATATGCTGAACACCAGAACAATTTGGTATACCTGAACAACATTTGCTCTGGTTTCAAAAAGATGACAGGCGCAAACTGAAACATGAACAAAAACTGAATTACTGCCCCACCAAACAAAGGAACGAATAAATTACGAAGCAAACACAATGTATTTCAGCCTGCCAGGTCTTCTTCAGGGGAGACAACTAACATTCGAGGCACTGACAGTGCAGGACTGAACAGCCACTTATCTCTTCTGTAGGAGAGCAAACATTTGGTCTTAGGTGCCCCATTAAACTACAGAATGGAACTGAGGTTGAAGGGGAGACAATGCAGATTAAAATGAATTAAAATGATAACAGAGTAATGAAAACTATAATAATAAGAATGGTAGTTTAATCATATAATAATAATACTAACAGCATATTTTCTGTTGCTTGGTGAATGTACTCACTGGTACACAGTGATTCTAATTTGAAATCTGAAAAAAAAAGAACATTCCTCAAACCAATTTCAGCTCATGTACAGACCCAGTAGCTTACGTGCTGCATGAAATATACCTGCACATACAAACAGAGGCCAATTCACATTCCAACATACGTCCTAAGCCAGCCCCCAACGAAGTGGGTACGACAGCGTAACGGCTGGAGTCAGTGGGGCAAGACGTTGGCTTTGTGAACATTGAAGACGAAGGAGAAGGCCTTGTAGCCGTAGTTGATGCAGCAGTCAATGTGGGGGCTTGACCTGAGATACACAACACCTGGACACACAGGGAACACATCACTGTTAGCACTGTGTGTGTGTGTGTGTGTGTGTGTGTGTGTGTGTGTGTGTGTGTGTGTGTGTGTGAGTGTGAGTGTGTGTGTGTGTGTGTGTGCGAGTGTGTGTGTGTGTGTGTGTGTGTGTGTGTGTATGTGTGTGTGTGTGTGCGCGCGTGTGTGTGTATGTGTGTGAGATAGAGAGAGAGAGAGAGACGGAGGCAGTGCAGTGAAAGAGAGAGACAGTACATGTGACTGAATCGGTTCTGATCCTGAGCAAATTCTGTTTTTTTCCTCTCTTTCTTTCCATCTCTCCTTTCTCTCTTTTTGTCCCCCCTCCTTTTTGTCTGTTTCCCTCTGTTTCTCCCTCTCTGTCCCTCCCTCTCCTTTTCCATCCCTCTCATTTTCTTCTCATCACCACCTCTCTCTCTCCCCCCCCCCCCCCCCCCCCTCTCTTTTTCTGTCCTCCTTCTCTGCTCCCACCTCCTTTTTTTAGTCCCTTCTTTTCCTTACGTCTCCCTTTTCACCCCCTCTCTCTCCCTCCTTCCCTGCCTCTCTTTCCATTCCTACCCCCCCCCCTCTCTCTCTCTCTTTCCTATTGCATTGTCTCTCTCTCACTCTTGCTCCATGTCAGTGATCCTTACTGTCAGGAGTGAGAGTTTTTTTTTTTTTTTTTTTTTTGGATGCAAGAAAACAGGACAATTTAAGAAATAAACTTGTGGCCATTCAAAAATTCCTGATGGGTGAAGTCTACAATGTCTGTGAACTGACCATGAGACACTGCACACTGACGTCTTGTCTTGAGCAGTGGGTGCTGCTGTGATACTGATCCACGTGTTTTGGTGTGTTACTAATACACATATCATAGAGTGTTATCAAACACATGTGTTCATGGTGTGCTATCGATACATCTGTTCACACGGTGTTCCTAAAAAGTGTGCTCATGATGTGTTACTGACATACATGTTTGTGGTATGTTATCGATGTATGTGTTCATGGTATGTTATTGATATATGTATTCATGATTCTTGTTAACACATGTTTATGGTATGCAACGAGCGCACTCATTCAGGGTGTATTATTGATACAGTTTCATGAAATGTCATAATACATGAGTTCATGGTGTGTTACTGATACATGTGTTAACACAGCATTACTAACTCAGATGTTCATAGTACATTACTAAAACATGTGTTCATGATGTATAACTGAAACACAATTTGATGAAATTCTACTATTACATCTGTTGATGGTGAGTTGCATGCATTAGTTATGTGTAAATAGCCCACTTGTTCGCTGACTGTTAATAATGCACACATTTATGTACAGTTACTAATACATGTTTCATCATACAAACTAATACATGTTTCATTGTGCATTACAAGTGTTCTTGGTTCCTCCGTGGGGATACCGGAGGGGGGGGGGGGGGGGTCTTTTGTTCAAATAGTTCCCCTCCCTTCTGGACATTTTGTGCTAGTAACGTCCCCTTTTCCTTTCACTTTCAGTAACTCGGTCTCCTCCTTTGCTGTACTGTTGCCTACTGTCCTTTCTGTCTACCATATCTTTTATCTATTTTTTTCCACAACCTCTTCCCAAATTTCTGCACTCGATGAAGTCAGAGTGTACTGACTATACTCTCGAGTATAGTGTGAGTATCCCAACAGGGTAAAACGAGGTCACATGCTACCAAATGCTGGAACGCCGAAGAGGAAGAAGTTCTTGGCAAACTACTAATAAATGTGTTAATAATGCATCACCTGTGTACATGGTATGTTACAATATATGTGTTAGTAGCGCATTACATACATTCATGATCTGTTACTGACATACATATTCACAGAGTGCTACTGACATACATATTCATGGCATGCCACTGACATATATATTCATGGAATGTCACGGACATATATATACATATTCATGGAAGGTCACTGACATATAAATATATATTCATGGAATGTCACTGACATATATATATATTCATGGAAGGTCACTGACATACATATTCATGGAAGGTCATTGACATACATATTCATGAAACGCCATTGACATGTATTCATGGAATGTCACTGACATAGATATATATATATTCATGGTGTGTTGGTGACACACACATTGTGCCATACCTTGCTGGACACAGAGGGGGCGCCGGTGTTGACGGCCAGACTGAAGACGGAGGACGGCGTGCAGGGAATGCTGGACTTGAGCGTGCCGTCCAGTCGCCAATGGTTCATGGCAGGAGTGGTGCCCCGCTGACAGAATCTGACCAACAGAAACCCCAACACCAACCACGCCTCACTGGATGGAACAACACCTCAACACCACCCCTCACTGGATGGAACAACACCCCAACACCACCCCTCACTGGATGGAACAATACCCCAACACCACCCCCACTGGATGGAACAACACCCCAACACCACCCCTCACTGGATGGAACACCCCAACACCACCCTCATTGGATGAAACAACACCCCAACACCACCCCTCCTTGGATGAAACAACACCCCACAGCCCAACAACACTGCTCACTGGATGAAAACAACAAAAAAACCCACAGCCACTCGATCACCCTCAGCTAAAACAACACCCCAGAGTCACCCAGTTAGCATTCACTGGCTAAAACTCTTTGAACACTGGTCCAAAAGCTGGTCCTCTGTAAAAACTGTCACAGCATTAGAAGTCTAACAGTGGTCTGTTTAGAACTGGACCAGTGTGGGTCTCTTACTCCCCATGTGTGTGTGTGTGTGTGTGTGTGTGTGTGTGTGTGTGTGTGTGTGTGTGCGTGTGTGCGTGTGATATGTGATGTGTGTGTGTGTATGCGTGGCGTGTGTATGTGTGGCGTGTGTATGTGTGTGTGTGTATGTGTGTGTGTGTGTATAATGTGTGTGTGTGTGTGTGTGTGTGTGTGTGTGTGTGTGTGTGTAAGTGTGCGTGTGTCTGTGTGTGTGTGTATATGTAATGTATGTGTGTGTGGTGTGTGTGTGTGTGTGTGTGCGTGTGTGTGTATGTGCATGTGCGTGTGTGTGTGTATGTGTGTGTGTGTGTGATATGTGATGTGTGTGTGTATGTGTGGTGTGTGTGTGTGTGTGTGTGTGTGTGTGTGTGTGTGTGTGTGTGTGTGTGTGTGTGTAAGTGTGTGAGTCAGTACAACTTTGAGTTAATCTGACAATAAATTGGTTTCAGTCAGTAAGAGAGAGAGAGAGAGAGAGAGAGTGTGTGTGTGTGTGTGTGTGTGTGTGTGTGTGTGTGTGTGTGTGTGTGTGTGATGTACTCACAAACTCCTCATGGAAGATGGCAACGTTCTGACAGACGGCGGGCGTGTCGAAGATGGTGGTGGGCAAACAGGGTACGCAGGTGCCAGGCCGACATTCTGGGACCGCCACCACACACCTGCAGCAACGGTCATCACCGACACTTTCCCCTCACTTTTACAACAAGAAAGGAACGTCACACACACAAACACACCACCACGACACCACGTAAAAAAAGTTCAAGCTATAAAATAAAACCTATATAAAGATAGACAGGGGCATACACTAAAAAAAAAAAAAAAAGGCAATAATCAACTTGTATTCAGAGACACAGAGAGAGAGAGAGAGAGAGAGAGAGAGAGAGAGAGAGAGAACAAAGGCACAGACAGTACATTTGAACTGTTGTCCAATCCAGTAAAGGAATACTCCTACGCCATGAACAAATACGATATCTTGGTTTCAATCTGTTTTTCCACAATGAAGCTTGCCTAATCCAGTAGAGGGATATTCCTATGCCATGAACAAACATGATTTCTTCCTTTCAATCTGTTTTCCACAATGAACACTGAGCCAGCGAGCAGACAAATCCGGGGCACAGTGGGACAGCAAGCTGGCTGGGTGAAGTGAAGGGAAGACAACGTGAGAGACCCATCATTTTCAGTTTACACACATCAGAAGACATGTTTTATATAATGAAAGTTTACGTCTTGAACATAAAAGGATGTGTCTGAATCTTTGTTCAATTTGAAGGCCTACAATTTCTGACAAGGTGATACAGGAAAAGGACACGTCTGAACATGAAAATCTGGCTGATTCAACTCACAAAGTATAAAACACACAAGTGAAACACTGTGAAGCTTTCAAACCACATTGAACAGAAAGCCCCATTTCATTTTTTTTTCCTTCATCAAACCTAACAGTTCACAGAAATCAGAACAACACTACACTGTATAACATCTAAATCTAGTTGCAGAGTAAGGCAACTGAAGGCAGAAATCTAAACAAATCTGAAAAATTGTTGATAAAGCTCTGCCCAAAAATCATTGACAAACGAATCTCAAGACAAAACATGACGTGTTTCGAAATCTTAGGTCTTCTTCAAACAAATTACACAGCAGTCAGGACAACGAACATAAACGAGTAATCACTTATCTTCATCCATTTCAGCGCAAGATGGGCGTGACTGTGTGTTCTGAGTCCTGAGTGTCATGCATCTTGCCTGAAGAAGACCTAAGAGGTTGAAACGTGTCATGTTTTGTCTTGTGATTCATTTGTCAACGGTTTTTGGGCGGAGCTTTATCAATAATTTTTCAAACCTGGACATAGTTTCTTAAACGCAGACTTCTCTGGGGGGGGGGGGGGGGGGGGGGGGGGGGGGGGGGGGGCCACAAAACATTTGCTTCCATGGCAGTTATCAGTTCCAGGATTTGCTGAGGCGATCTCTCATACTGGACGGTTTCATGTCATGACAGGGGTTTCAACATGGGCTCTGTCTAGCTGGATGGATTTTTTGTGATGTCAAGGCTCCTAGAACCATTTCTTCAAGGGCACAGATTTTTTTTTTGTGATATTAAGGGTTTCCAAGGACATTTAGTGAAGGATGGGTTTCTTGTGATGTCAAGGTTTTAGAAAGGTGTCCTCAAGGGAGGTGAATTCCTTGTGATGTCAGGGGTATTCCAAACATTTCCTCAAGGAAGATGGGTTTCCTGTGACGTGAATGGTCTCCAAGAACATTTTTTTTTCCCAGAAGGATGGATTTTCTGTCAGGCCAAAGGCTTCCGAGAATGCTTCTTCCAAGAGGATGGGTTACTTGTGGTGTCAAGTTTTCCAAAGGACATTTCCTGCAGGAGGATGGTGTTCTTCTGATGTCAAGAATGTCTAAGGACATTTCCTCAAGGGGATCTGTCAGGGCTTGTGTCTCCACGGCAGAGTCCTCATGGATGATAGATTGCTGTAATTCTGGAAAGTCAGCAGTTTCTATGGATGTTTCATCAAGGAATGGATTTCTCATCAAGGGTTAAAAGGATGTTTCTCTAGAAGGATGCATTTCTTGTAATCCAAGCAGAACCCAAGGCTTTGAAAACTGTCACATCCTCGTCTGAGGTATATTCTCTCTTCTTTTGCTCCATTCGATCAGCTGGAACAATTTTTTTATATGTGTGATAGTCATGTTGCAACAGTCTGTCAAATGCAGACAGGATGTACCTATTCTTGAAATTTGAAAAGGGTGTACAAGTCTGTCTGCTTTCCAATTTGGTGTCATTTGTGTCAAGCAGACGACAATCCAGAATCAACTCTTCCGGATACACTTTTTTTTTTTTGTATTGGGGAGGTTTTCTGTTTGAGGTGAGTTAGTCTCAACACCACTGGAAAAAGATCTCCAAGGACAGAATTATTACTCTGACATTCTTACAGTGTAGTAGTAGGACTTGGGCTGGTTCATTCCATGTGGGGCTCAAAACTGTTTGGTTCCCGTGAACTACAGACCAGGTGAAGACTTTGGCCAGGACAGACTTTGATCCATGCTCCTGAGCTGAAGCAGGCAGAGACTTTGTGATGCAGCGCCTTCATTAAAGCATTCTGCGAGGCAGCGCGAGGGGGATGCAACTACACATGCTGTGTCTGTGCATAACACTAGGTCCCTGTGGACCAGAACTGCGTACCTGTAGTGAACTGTGAGGCGATTTGCCACGTGTGATGACAACCAGGTCTAGGCTGCTGACTGGGGTCTGGTGAAGAACATCTGCAGGATCAGGTTAGATTCACGGAAAACCTGATCTTGCACCTTCCTGTCCACCCATCAACTGTGGCAGGAGCTGGCAGTGGGGCGACAGGTGCTCTGAATGGGTAGACCACCAGGGAGAAGGAAGCACTGACTAAAGACTAGAAGAGGGGGCACCTGCCTACAGGTTAGTCAACATTCCAGAAGCATTGACCATCCCTTTTCTGTATTGCCAGACCATGATGATCCCGCTCATGAATGGCATTAATTCTGTAATATTACCCAGCAGCTTTGCCATGGCTTTGCTGTGTGCGTGATGAACCCTGACATAACTTTAGTGCTCGTTCTTGGCTTCAGAATGATCATGACATTGTGCTGGGCTGGCTTCAGATGAATTAACATTTCAATGATCTTCCTCGCCACTTTTTTTTCTTTTTTTTTATCATGAAAAAAAAAAAGATAATAGTAAAATATGCAAACTTTCATCAGCATTAGTATACTTTGGTCTGACCTTGTCTGTGACTTCTTATAGTTAGGTTCACATCATTGTACCTTTCAGGTGAACATTTCTCTAATTTTATTAACAAAAAAAAAATCCATGTCTTCTGCCTAAGTCACATCCCTCTCATGTGTTGAGGCCTTTACTCCCGTTTGAGGACAATCGCTTAGTTCAAAATTGTTGTAGAATATATCAACTTCTAGTTGTGGAAAATCCATCCCAACACTGCTGAACTAGTCGTGTTCATTGTAACATACCCACAGACATTCACATCTTGGGCAGAGCTACTGTAAGCAAAGAGAGTAGGGAGAGTGAAAAACACAGACAACCAAGCTCCCAACGGAGCATGAGAATGCTGCTAGAGAGGGCACACAGGACACAGGAGACACACAGCACCAGGTGACTCACCACCCATCCTTCCTCAGGATCCACAGCCAGACAGCGCAGCCACTTGCCCATCAGAGGCCTGCTGCACAGCTGTCAACACATCACACATCACACATCATGCCACATCACCACGTTGCCACACATCACACATCATTACACATCACCAAACGTCGCACATTACACATAATGCCACATCGCCTGACAAACATCATGCCACATCGCCAGACATAACATCATGCCACATCACCAGACATTACACATCATGCCACATCACCACATGGCCAGACATAACACATCACACCACATCACCACATTGCCAGACATCACGCATCACCACATTGCCAGACATCACACATCATGCCACATCACCAGACATTACACATCATGCCACATAACATTGCCAGACATCACAACACATAACACATTGCCAGACATCACACATCATGCTACATCACCACATGGCCAGTCATCACACATCATGCCACATCACCACATGGCCAGACATCACACACATCACCATCACCACACACATCACACCACATTGCCAGACATCACACCACATCACATTGCCAGACGTCACACCACATCACCACATTGCCAGACATCACACATCACCACATGCCTAGACATCACACATCATGCCACGCCATCACATTGCCAGACATCGCACATCATGCCACATCGCTACACATCACGCCACATTAGCAGACATCACACCTCATACCACATCGCCACATCACGCCACATTGCCAGACATCACACATCATGCCACATCGCTACACATCACGCCACATTACCAGACATCACACCTCATGCCACATCGCTACACATCATGCCACATTGCCAGACATCACACATCATGCACATCGCTACACATCATGCCACATTACCAGACATCACACCCCATGCCACGTCACCAGACATCACACCTCATGCCACATCACCAGATATCACACATCACACACCACATCACCACATGCCACATCACCAGACATCACCACATCACACACACCGCATCACCAGACATCACACCTTATGCCACATCACCAGATATCACATATCATGCCACATTGCCAGACATCAACACCGGGGCCACAAATCAAAACTACCGATCTAGACTGTGATTGGACCCATGATGCACACCCACACCACGAGCCAATCAAAGACTAATCTGTCCCATCCTATCCAGCATTCTCTTTTTGTCGCTGATGCAGCGCCTGGGCTGCCAGGTACAAAAAACAAATAAAAAACTTTGAAAAAAAAAAAAAAAGAAAGAAAGAAAGAAAGAAAGAAAAAAGATCCCTGGGTTCAGCAACTCTGGTTCTATTAGCCATAGTTGACCAGCAGTTACCAGTGACCATGGACATGGATCTTGCAGTGTGACCCCTGTGATGTGTGTGCTGTGCGTCTTTTCTCACCTCATTTTTGCTGGGCTCCAGGCAATGCACGGTCTCTGCTGACGACCGGATGTCTGCAATCATCACCATCAGTGCTGTCAAGATCTCCACTGTGAGTGCACACACATGTGGGAGGCGGCAGGGGGCTGGGTGTTTATCTGTAGTCTGTGCTGTCAATGCTATCAGACCTTGACTGTGTGTGTGTGTGTGTGTGTGTGTGTGTGTGTGTGTGTGTGTGTGTGTGTGATGTTGTGTGTGTTGTGTTTGTGTGTTATGTGTGTGTGTGTGTGTGTGTGTGTGTGTGTGTGTGTGTGTGTGTGTGTGTGTGTGTGTGTGTATGTGTGGGGGGTGGGGTGCTTACGTTCAATCATTACGATCAATCTGTGTGAGAGAGAGAGAGAGAGAGAGAGAGAGAGAGAGAGAGAGAGAGAGAGAGAGAGAGAGGTGTGTGTGTGTGTGTGTGTGTGTGTGTGTGTGTGTGTGTGTGTGTGTGTGTGTGTGGTGTGTGTGTGTGTGTGAGCGTTGTGTGTTTGGTGTGTGTGTGGATGTGTGTGTGTGTGCGTGTGTGTGTGTGTGTGTGTGTTGTGTGTGTGTGTGTGTGTGTGTGTGAGTGTGACAGAGCATGTGGGTGTTTATCTGCAATGTTTGAAATCACCATTATCATGTGCATGTGAATGCTAATCTGCAATCATCTCGTTCATCAGAATACACACAAAAAAAAACAAAATCATGACAATACTTTCCCATCATTTTCTGCTTATCCCTCCCACACACAACCACACAAGATTAAGAGTGGATGTATATTCATAAAAAAAAAAATTAACCTAAGCAACGAAAAAATTTGACATCACACACACATGCACGCATGCACACACACACACACACACACACACACACACACACACACACACACACACACACAAACAGGTACACACACACACACACACACACACACACACACACACACACACACACACACACACACACAAGACTTCAGTGATTATTACTCGAGCACTGTAGCTGAACAGGAATTAAAAAAAGGCAAAAAATATTTTGCGTGCCATCAACACACATTCCAGCTTCCATGCCCATCCAAATACATCATTCATTGACTTCCCACCCCTCCACCCATACACTGAAGTCCACATCCATCTAAAGTATCCATCCCATCACCCCATCTCCTTCCCCATGCCCACCCTCACTGTCACTCACATTCTTGACAGTGATACCTGTCAGGCTGTCTTCCTATCTGACGCCCTCTCTGTCCCGTAGACATTTCAGAACAGCAAACTCACAAGCCTCAGCGAAGCACTGCAGAAAGTAGCTGCTACCAGAAGAGTGGTGCTCCAGTGGATTCCAGCCCACTGTGGAATACCAGGCAACGAGTTGGCTGATCACCTGGCGAGGGAGGGTACTCAAGGGAAGCAGTATAACAGCAGCATCATCACCTACAGTGAGATGCGAAGCATCATCTGGACTATCCCAACGCCCAGGATATACAAGTATGATTATCATCTGTTGTCCAGAGAGCAACAAAGTGTCCTGGTGAGGCTCCGCACTGGGCACAACAGACTTAACGGTCACTTCTGCTGGAAGCTCAAGGTGGTGCCTTCTCCAGTCTGTCCTTGTGGGCAGGAAGAACGACAGCGGAGCATGTGCTTCAAAAATGCCCATGACATGAACAGACAAGGAGAGACGTGTGGCCAACAGAGTCAGCTCTAATGACGAAGCTCTATGGCAGTCTACAAGAGCTGGAGAAAACAGCACTATTAATATAGACCAAGGCGTTCGCAAAGAAGACTCGCATTTTCTCCCCCTCACACCCATGCACACACTCTCACTGCACACACTCTCACAACCCCCCCCCCCCCCCACACACACACACACACACACACACAGATGCATATATACTGACCCCACATGCGAACAGTGCCATCCTCGGAGGCGGAAACACACTCCTGTCCATCGTTCTTCATCAGCACTTTGTGGATGTAGTCTGTGTGTCCTTCCATGGCCGTCTGTGACACACAGTCATATACATAAATTATAGACACAGACACACACACATAGACATATATATACACAACACACACACACACACACACACACATATGCACGTGTGCACATGCACATACACACACACACACACACACACACACACACACACACACACACACACACACACACACACACTTACTTCTCACATTCGTCTCACATGTTTATTTTTTAGGGGAAAAAAAAGTATTTTTGCTCTCTCTCTCTTCTGAGCTCTCTCAATGCCAGAACCACAACACTGGTCAGGACTTCCTGTTTGTCTACTCCACCAGACACAGTCTCACCCCCATCAACAACGCACAGGCAGCCACCGATGTTAGGTCACCATGAAGAACCCCAGCAGAGGTGACACTGCGATGCTGCTGAGTCCCTTTGAAAGTGTTCAGTGATGCCTGTTCTGATCGAACACACCCGGGACATTACCACCTATGCTCCCTGCTGCTGCTGCTGCTAATTGCTTTGTGATGGAACCAGAGTGTGAACTGGTGGCCCTCTTGGAGGGAACCGCTAGGTGTGTTATCATCATCATCATCCAATCCTATCATGACGATCTCCATAATCTGCTGACACTGGTGGATATGACATGAGCGCATAACGGGCAGAGAATGCAGAGGAAATTAACACAGAAGCCACCATGAAGGCAAGACAGGAGGAGCCCACAGCCTTTGAGACATTTTTTTGATGAACCATCAGGATAAGGAGAAGAGTGATAATAATAATGATGATGATGATGATGATGATAACGACGATGATGGGGCTGGAATAGGTCAGCTGGTACAGCATCAAACTAGTAATTGTGCTAATCTTGAGATTGTGGTTTCAAATCTTTGCCAGGGTGTTTCGCTACATGTACAGGGGGATTCTTCTCTCGGAGTTAACATTAGTTGTGACTCCTCCTAAAAAAATCCACTGAATAAGACTTCAAATCAAGGTGCAATGAGTGAATACACACACATCTTGCATACATGTGAAATCTCATCATAATCATTCTGAAAGAGAAAACAAGTTTTCGCCATTAGAATGGATAACAACATGGCATGCACCGAAAGAATGAAATTATGAATGAAAAAGAGTGAAACCACCAAACGAATCACCAGCAGGCAGCTCTTCAGTCAACTCTACCCTGGTAGGAAGCCTGTAGTATAAAGATAAGCTTGGATTGCAAAGGGCTTAGACCTTGGTGTCTAGCTGAAGACAGGCCCTATGGAATCTCACCAGGTACTGGCCGGCCTCTATGTCCCACACGTGGATCTTGCGGTCCCCGGCCCCCGCGTAGAGGCGACGAGTTCCCTGCAAAAAGACCATGACCATCACTTCCATCCTGCCGTTCTTATTTCCTGTCATTCGTCTTTGCCCATCTCTCTCTGCCAATCATTGGTCTTTGCCGATCCCTCTGCCAATCACTGGTCTTTCCCTTCCCCTCTGTCAGTCATCCGTCTTTTCCATCCTCTCTGCCAATCATCTGTCTTTCTCATTTCTGCTGCCAATCATCTGCCTTTCTCATTCAATCTGCCGATCATCTGTCTTTCCCAATCCCTCTGCCAATCATCTGTCTTTCCAATCCCTCTGCCAATCATCTGTCTTTCCCAATCCCTTTGCCAATCATCTACTGTTCACAATCCTTCTGCCAATAATCAGTTTTTATATTCCCTCAACCAGTCACCTGCCTTTCCTATTCCCTCTGCCAATAATCCATTTTTCCTATTCCCTCTGCCAATAATCCATTTTTCCCATTCCCTCTGCCAGTAATCCATCTTTCCCATTCCCTCTGCCAATAATCCATCTTTCCCATTCCCTCTGCCAATAATCCATTTTCCCCATTCCCTTTGCCAGTAATCCATCTTTCCCCATTCCCTTCGCCAATAATCCATTTTCCCCATTCCCCTTGCAAATCATCCATTTTTCCCATTCCCCTTGCAAATCATCCATTTTTCCCATTCCCTCTGCCAATCATCCATTTTTCCCTTTGCCAATAATCCATCTTTCCCATTCCCTTCGCCAATAATCCATCTTTCACATTCCATTGGCCCAGTCTTGTAAATGGTCAGTCCTGTAAACAATGTACAGAAGTCACAGTCCTGTTAACAATGTACAGAAGTCACAGTCCTGTTAACAATGTACAGATCTCACAGTCCTGTCAACAATCAGCAGATCTCACAGTCCTGTCAACAGTGTACACATCTCACAGTCCTGTCAACAGTGTACATCTCACAGTCCTGTTAACAATGTACACATCTCACAGTCCTGTCAACTCAGTGTACATGTCTCACAGTCCTATTAACAATGTACAGACCTCAAAGTCCTGTCAACAGTGTACACATCTCATAGTTCTGTTAAATATGTACAGATCTCAAAGTCCTGTCAACAGTGTACACATCTCACAGTCCTATTAACAATGTACAGACCTCAAAGTCCTGTCAACAGTGTACACATCTCACAGTCCTGTTAGCAATGTACATATCTCACAGTCCTGTTAACAGTGTACAGACCTCAAAGTCCTGTCAACAATGTACAGATCTCACAGTCCTGTCAACAATGTACAGATCTCACAGTCCTGTCAACACAGTGTATACATCTCAAAGTCTTGTCAACAATGTACACATCTCACAGTCCTGTTAACAATGTACACATCTCACACAGTCCTGTTAACAATGTACAGACCTCAAAGTCCTGTCAACAGTGTACAGATCTCACAGTCCTGTCAACAATGTACAGTTCTCACAGTCCTGTCAACAGTGTACACACCTCACAGTCCTGTTAACAATGTACAGACCTCAAAGTCCTGTCAACAATGTACAGATCTCACAGTCCTATCAACAATGTACAGATCTCACAGTCCTGTCAACACAGTGTACACATCTCACAGTCCTGTCAACAGTGTACACATCTCACAGTTCTGTTAACAATGTACAGACCTCAAAGTCCTGTCAACAATGTACAGATCTCACAGTCCTGTCAACACAGTGTACACGTCTCAAAGTCTTGTCAATAGTGTACACATTTCAAAGTCTTGTCAACAGTGTACACATCTCACAGTCCTGTCAACACAGTGTACACATCACACAGTCCTGTCAACAGTGTACACATCTCACAGTCCTGTTAACAATGAACAGATCTCACAGTCCTGTTAACAATGTATAGATCTTACAGTCCTGTTAACAGTGTATGCATCTCACAGTCCTGTTAACAATGTACAGACCTCAAAGTACTGTCAACAGTGTACACATCTCACAGTCCTGTTAACAATGTACACATCTCACAGTCCTCTCAACAGTGTACACATCTCACAGTCCTGTTAACAATGTACAGATCTCAAAGTCCTCTCAACAGTGTACAGATCTCACAGTCCTCTCAACACAGTGCACATATCTCACAGTCCTGTCAACACAGTATACAAATCTCTCAGTCCTGTTAACAGTATACAGATATCATAGTCAGTATACAGATCTCATAGTCCTGTCACAGGGTACAGATTTCACAGTCCTGTCAACACAGTGTACAGATCTGACAGACCCCCATCAACACAGTATACAGATCTCACAGTCCTGTCAACAGTATACAGATCTAACAGTCTTGTCAACAGTATACAGATCTCACTGTCCTGTCAACAGTATACAGATCTCACTGTCCTGTCAACAGTATACAGATCTCACTGTCCTGTCAACAGTATACAGATCTCACAGTCCTGTCAACAGTATACAGATCTCACTGTCCTGTCAACAGTGTACAGATCTCACAGACCTATCAACAGTATACACATGTCATTTTCCTGTCAACGGACCACAGACCTGTCAACAGTGTACAGATTTCACACACCTATCAACAGTATACAGATGTCTTTTTTTCCTGTCAACGGACCACAGACCTGTCAACAGTGTACAGATCTCACAGACCTATCAACAGTATACAGATGTCTTTTTCCTGTCAATGGACCATAGTCCTCACTACCCTGTCTACAAACTGTGCACAGATCTTACCAGTTTCTCGTCAACGGCGATGGAGTTCACCTCTGCATTGGAAAAGACGCCACTGGAACAGACAACAGAATCTCTGTGACCTGAGACCCCTGTAACCTCTGTGACTAATGACCTTTGTCATCAATACCCCCTAGGAGTAGTGATCCCTGTGACCTGTGACCAACGACCCTTGTGACAAACGACCCTTGTGATCAGACACCAACGGGATCAGTGATCCCTGTGATTGATGACCTTTGTGATCAGTGACTCAGTGATGAGTGGTCCCATGTGACCCGTGACCTCTGTCATGACTGACCCCAGTGATCTTTGACCCCTGTCATTAGTGACCCTCAATGTCATCAGACTGAGGACAGAGGTCAATGCATTACGGTTCAGTTTCATCATCTTGGGGAGAGTCAAGCCAGGCTGTCCTCAGTGTGCAAGCTGTTCCGTTACAGTCATCATATTATGAAACATCATTTTCAAAAGTAATGATAAAGAACAATTCACGCATTAAAATGTCATGACAAAGCAGAACACAACACATCCAAGGCATGGCACATCCTGACACAAAACAGCGCACCCTAAAAGCAACAAGTCACTAGACAAAACACTGAAACATGACGTGAAACACTGGGACATTCCAAAACTTGGCAGGCCTCCATACAAACCACAACATGTTATACATACACACACACATACACCAACAAAAAAACAAAAAAAAAGTTGTGCCACCACACAAAACATCAAAATATAACACCTCATCATAAAAAAAAAAAAATATAACAAAATACGTCATGACATATCGCCACACACAACGCACGAAATAATGATGGATCACCACACAAACATAACATCACACAAGGCACCCAAACACATGTCGCCACACAAAATAATACATGACACACAATCACACAACAACATAACATTTCACACATAAGACACCTCATCAACTTAAGGCATGAGACTCCCACACACAGATGGCAAACTAAACCTGACATAAACATACCCATCCCACATAAGAACATACCAAAACACTTACAGAATCAAAAAAAGGAAAGATACAAACCTTCGGGGAAGGGAGAGAGACCAAGCCAATTTGGGTGTCTGTAAATTAAAAAGAAAAAAAAAAAAACGTTAATCCATCTTTGCAAATCTAACTCAAAAGACATCTTGCAAAAAAAATTTCTCTGAAAGGTGGCTAGAATAATTACCCATTTTCTGAAAACCTAATTTATTTCCTTACAGAAATGATGTAAAATCAACAAACAAAAAAACACACACACACACACACACACACACACACACTATAATGTCTTTGTCCAACTCAGTGTACATTGACAATGAAAGGTATTTCAGATTTTTTTTTTTTTCCAGGTGAGGAGAGAATTTTTGCCAAACTGACTTTTCTGGACTGTCCACCATGGACAAGTTTTGATAAGATTATCCGAAGAAGAAAGAGAATCCTTTGCTGGGTCCAATCGGGGGATGTCTCGTTAGGATTGTCCATCGGTACTAGAGTGTTCATCCTGGTGAAGTCTTATCAGGATTGTCTGCAAAAGGGAGAGAATCCTTTGCTGGGTCCACACTGGGAAAGTCTTATCAGGACTGTCTGCAAAAGGGAGAGAATCCTTTGGTGTGCCCATCTGTACTAGTGTCCACCCTGGGCAAGTCTCATCAGCACTATCTGCAAAAGGGAGAGTCCTTTCCATCTGTACTAGAGTGTCTATCCTGAGGAAGACTCATCAGAATTGTCTGCAAAAGGGAGAGAATCCTTTGTTGAGCCCATCCTAGGCAAGTCTCATCAGAATTGTCTGCAAAAGGGAGAGAATCCTTTGCCGTGTGCACCCCAGGCAAGTCTCCTAGGACTGCCTGGAAATGGGAGAGAATCCTTTGCCGAGTCCACCCTGAGGAAGCATTACCAGGATTATCTGCATAAGGAATCCTTTGCTGTGGACACCTTCACTGCAATGTCCACCTTAGGAGAAGTATTACAAGTAGCCTCAGCCATAGCAGTGACCGTCCACTGGATACAAACACAGTCATGGATCATTATACAAATGACCTTATCTCTCCAGATGTCAGTCAGTAAAATTTTACGCGTTATTGTAGTCCCTAGGATATCCATACCTGTTCATCAGTTGTCTCTCATTCACCGATACTCTCTTATCAAAAAACCCTTCATTGATTATCTCTGATTAAATCCTATTCACTAGTTATTCCCAAACTATACTAACTATACTACTCCATACAAGACAAAATGCTCTTTGGCAGACTTGCTTTCTTTCTGTTATTCTTCCAACACCGCGCAGTAATTTTTCTTTTTCAGCTATAGCTAAATGTACGACAGAAATCCAAAGTCTCGCTTCCCAACACCCTACCCCTCCCCTACCCATCTGTACCAACCATAAATGGAACACACACACACACACACACACACACACACACACAAACCAATTTTTGAAACATTTTATCAGTCTCGGATGTCTACTCATTAAGAAAATATCTTATGGAAAACTATTCCACTAAAATTTTAAAAAAATCACCTTTTCTCACAGATGCAAGTTACGTTTGAAAAAGCTCAATCAGAAGATCTGTGTAATCCCCAGCCTGAACCCCCTACACTTTCACACCTCTCTCACTCCACCTCCATTTCTCTCTCATTTTTTTTTCACTAATTTCCAAAGAAACACTTTAACCTTTCAGATATCATTTCACTATGTGCAGCCCGTCCACCATTTACATGTAACTGACATTCTGCCCAATGCCACCCATTGAGGATGAACCTCTGTTTTGCCCCATAGGGATTATTTTGAAAGCTACAGGCTTTAGACATGCTGTTTGGGAACGACGGCATAAAAGAGGCTACCATTTGAGAAGTGCTTTGATTCAACTCTAAAAATGGAAAATTATTTTTTGTTTTGTTTTGTTTTTTTTTTTTTCAAATTTTCAGCTCGCACAGAGTCTGACCATGAGTAACAGTGTGACTGATGACCAACCATTCCACATGACCGTCGACAATTTAGCAGTACTGGCACTGCTGAATCGATAACTACAGGCTCAGAAAACTGTGTAAACTGCAAAGATGCACTTGAACTTGCTTCAAACACTAGTGGCAGTGAGCCAGAAGATGAAGAGGTGGAGCATCGAAACACTGAGGTCTCCCACGGAGTTGCAATTTACAAAAGAGAAGCGTGGTTTTGTTCGGTGACGTCTGAACAGCTTAGCTGTCCACAGTCATGTCACAGACAGTATCCTGTCACGGTCGCTCAAAAGTCACACAACATGAGCTCAAAACCATTTGAATTTGGCTCCAAACAAAGCACTTTGCATATCAGATATGGCAGCCACTTTTGCTTAAACAGGCACCTTCAAATAGCATACATTAATACTCAAAACTTCCCAAACAACCTCCATGGGAATGGAATGTTGGTTTACCCTAAACAGACAGGTGCAGGTGGATAGTTAAAATGCACAAACCCATACCTCTGCTTTTCTTTTTTTTTTTTTTATGCTGATTGATGAGAATGAGGATGATGAAGATGATGCTACAGATTTCCAGTTTGGTCTGAGACTGCATGAGAGGGCTGTACTCTATGTTTCCTTTCATAATAATTATGTCCTGGTGTCATCCTGGCTCGTGAGATACAGGCACCTGCAGTGCTGGCAAGGAAGTTGAGCAACACTCTCAGAGACGCATCCATTAAGTGGATGAAACTCAACTGTGTGGTCCCAGTCTTCCCCCACCTGAGTCTGTAGCAAACTCAACTCTGGAGGAACCGGTCAGGGCAGAAAAATCACACATGACTCTGGTGGGAATCGAACCCACAATCTCCCAGCTGGGAGTCTGCAAATGCCTTTATTTTGTTTATTTAGCGTTTGAAGCATGGATAGATGAGCACAGCAAGACCAACCACCAAAAAGCCAGTGAACACACACTTCTCATTCGTCTTCCACTGACAAAGAAGCCAAGACCGTACACTCTGACCTTTACCTGGACTGAAGATCACCCCACCTCCATCCTTGGACCTCACCGTCCCCGGCACTGCAAACACACACACACATACACAAACACACATACAACATAAACACACACACACACACACACACACTCTGTTCAGTCATGAAACTACTTAAAACAAATGTGACTCTCGAGAGAAAACACAAATAAAATCTTCTATCATATCAACATGCTTACCATAACGATTACAGTGAAAACACAAATAAAATCTCTCATCAACCTATGTAACACAAAAATTACATGAGAAAGCAATAAAAAGTGTTGTCTCATCAACCAGTCTGGCACAAAGACGACAGTGAAAACACAAATAGAATCTCTCATCAATCTGTTTCACACAAAAATGTCTACAGAAAACATACTGTTGACCTGTTCATCACAACACTTAAGTCAACCACACTACAAGCTTTTTGTTTGTTTCCAGTTGTGCATAATCACTATGCGATCAGGAAAAAGTTAAGAACTTTGTTCTTTTCATGGGTAAAGACATTTCAAGCGTGACAAATCAAACTACACTGTACACCTTAGTTCATGTTCTGCTGCTGCAACGTTGTGTGAATGAATCAGTGACAGTGTGAGAAAAAGCCACACATACTTTTCTTCATGGGCAGCCATCCTCTTGCAAGATTTTCAAATTTTACGTGACAGCAGCCATCCTCTTGCAAGATTGTAAATATTTATGTGTACAGCAGCCATCCTCTTGCAAGATGTTACATATTTCACATAACAGCAGCCCATCCTCTTGCAAGATTTTACATATTTCACATTACAGCAGCCATCCTCTTGCAAGATTTTACATATTTCACATAACAGCATCCATCCTCTTGCAAGATTTTACGTATTTTACATAATGGAAGCCATCCTCCTGCAAGATTTTACATATTTCTTACATAGCAGCAGCCATCCTCTTGCAAGTGTTTGTACATTTTACAAAAGAACTGCCATCCTCTTGCAAGATTTTACATATTTTACACAACAGCAGCCATTCTCTTTTGCAAGATTTTCACATATTTTACATAAAAAGTAGCTTTCCTCTTGCAAACTTTTACATATTTTACATAGCAGCAGCTATCTTCTTGCATGATGTTATGTATTTTAAGAATACACACTCTTTGAAGATTTTACATATGTTAGTAACAACAGGCACCCTGTTGGAAGGTTTTACAAACTCTCACCCTCAAAGCAAACATTTATGAGCTCTTATCATCATCAAGCTACTGTTTCCTATAATGACTCAAAACATTCCGAACCAAAATCAGTGTAATTTTACATCATTTTGTACATGTGCTCTAGAGTGTGCACAGAAGGGTTGGGAAGTAGATAAGTGGGGATGATGATGAGGCCAGTGGGCTGGGTTTGGCGCAAAGTGTATATGCGGAAGCATGTGACAGTGTGTGTGTGTGTGTGTGTGTGTGAGCATGCACATGTGGTGTGAGCGTAAAAATTCATTTGGACACATTTTTCTTTTTTTTTTTTTATTAATTCTGTTAAGACGATGATTTTGGATGTTTAAGAAAATGTGTGCTCTTTTATGGAGCAAATGAAAAATGGCCTATTTCCAATAGATTTACTAAAATAGAATTCTCTGGTTATAATGCACATTTGTCTTTCACACCACACCTGAACTTCTCTCCCTATGACAGACCAGAAAAAGCATTTTCATGAAAAAAAAAAATCAGGTAACTGCAAAAAAAAAAAAAAAAAAAAAAAAGTACACACTCGCAGACAAGACTGTGTAAACACACATATACAGGTATAAACACTCACACACAGGCACAAAACACACAGAATCGATGGATGGATAGACAGACAGACAGACAGTCCCTCACACACACACACACACACACACACACACACACACACACACACACACACACAGACACACACACACACACACACACACACACACACACACACACACACACACACACACACAAACTCCTAGTCATACCTGATCAGAAATGTGTCTGTGGAAGTCAGAGTGAACACACCTCCATCCTTGCAAGCTGGAAAAAGAAAAAATAAACAAACAAACGAAAAGGTCATCCCAGTCCATCACCATGGTCACACGGAATACCAAAAACAGCATGCAAGGGAGCTAACTGTTCGAGGTCCACAGACCACTGAGCCAAGTGCCTGCGGGGGCTGAACCTAAAATTAATGCAGAAAAAAAAAAACAAAAGCCTTTTAATTGTGGCATCAATGCTGAAGACAATGTCTCTGC
>JADBJO010000957.1:417500-427500 GCA_016801955.1 Conus betulinus | reverse complement strand
ATTATTACATTACTTTATTACTCATACTTTCTTTTCTGGACTTTTTCCATCATGCTTTGATGTTCACCATACTCTACATTCTTGAACAAAATATGTCTACAGATTACCCTGAAGTTGTACCAGTGGGAAACAGGCCAGAACATTGCATTATATATATCCTTGTGGCACTTTCCCCCCTTTTTTTTCCCCTTTTGTTTCATCACTGAGTCTGATGGCCCACTGACCTGTACAGTGCAATGTCACCATAGTTGCTGGCTGCTGCGAGATACTTCCCACAGGGGGAGAAGCACTGGTCATACACCGTGGTGTACAGAAACTGCCGTGCTGCTTTTCCTCGGTCCTGTTTTACACACACACATGCACGCACGCACACACACACACACACACACACACACACACACACACACACACACACACACACACACACACACACACACACACACAATTAGTTACACATTATAGAGCAAATAAACTATGGAGCAGCTTTTCTTCTGTCCTTTCAGTTACACATAACACTGCAGGTATCTGTATGTCCTGGGCCTGCCTCATGCTGCCATATGTTGGGAAAAGTGAAAAAAAAAACTGACACAGAGACTCTGAGCAAATGGAAGGTTCCATAGTATCATCCACTTCACTCTTATCTTCATTAATCAGCATAGAAAAAGATCTCAAATTTGTTGGATGTTTGTGCTCTGCTTTAATGGTGATCTCATTTTTTAACAATTTCCTCTCCACATCTGTGACCGAGGTGACTTTGATAATAATATTAATAACAATAATTAAAAGTATTTACAGGGTGCACTACCTTGCACTGGCAAGTACAGACACCATCCATTCAACAATCCCGGCAGGTAAATCACACATTCAGAACCACTTCCTGACCCCTCGCTCTCCTCCTGACCTCACAGCAACACATAGATTCCCTTCCCCTACTCCCACACAACACATTTTCTGCGGAAATTGTCAGCATTCTTGGAACTGTCGAGGAACGGAAATGTTCATGCCCTCTAGAGCATGACCTTTGCACATACTAGCTCTGCATTATTGCAAATATTGTCATTAGAAGGAGGGCTTGGAAGGTGAACTGTATTATTTCTCATTACTAAATACAGTTGAGATTACCACCTTTACGTCAAAAGAAGAAATCTATGTAATATGAAAATAAGAGAGGCCAAGAAAGCATTTGAGAAGGGGGAAAATGCTTCAAAATGTAAGTCAAAATCAAAGTGTTTCTGATAACTTGACAAGTCTAACACTAAGCAAAGGACTGCTATTAACCCCCCCCCCCCCCCCCCCCCCCTCTTACAAATTGGCAACAAGAGAGGCTGAGAAAGCCTTTGAGAAGGGCAAACAACTAGCTTTAGAGTATAAGGCAAATCCAACTCTGGCAATGTCAAGTATAAAACTTACCATAGGACTACAATTAATCCCTCTCACATACACAGTGGAAATTAAAGACATTAGGTACATGGACAAAGCACACATAATTCATGAATTCTTCACTATTATGTTCAGATGAGAAAATACTAATAACATGCAAGCATTCACTCCATTTATAGATCAAACAGTGAAAAAAAAACTATTTTACTACAGCACCAGACATAGTTAGAGAGAAACCTGAGAATCTGTCCACAAAATCTCATGGCCCAAATGGTCCCATCAAGAATATTGAAATCACTTGGTGACCAGAGCCTGTACTCAAAAGGCATTCTTTTCATTAACCTAATCATGAATGAACTGTTCCATAGCACTAAAACAATAGCAATAGTGACTCCATGTTTGTTGTTATGTTTGCTGTTGCTGAAACAACAGTAAAACAGACCCTGGTAATTATAGACCAATAAATATGTCCTGTGTGGTCTGTAAAATTCCTTAATCCTTTGTTGGAGATGCTCTCATTGATCCTATGAGACGACTGAAAACTGACTGCATGCCAAAGACTGGCAGTGTTTCTACCAATTAGAATAGATCTTGCTCATGCAACTAGTTGAGGTTATGGCAAACCTTACCAACGTTATCAATGAAGCAAGTAATAACAATGTACTATAAAACTGTGAGAAGAGCAGGCCCAATACTTCACTAAAGTATTCCACTTACACCATCAGCACTCTCAATGGCTGATTATGACACTATTTATTTCAATATTTATTAGAGATATTGCTTGGCTATTAAGCTGAATTTCTAACATTTTTCCGTGCTACCTTTTCTCCCTTCCAAACCTACATCTGTTGAAAATTCACTTGTCTCTATCAAATTGTTTATCACATCAAAAATCTGTGTTGTTTTCAACCTTGTTTTGACAGTTCACTTGTGTTTACTTTGAACATAAGAAGTTTCAGCTCTCTACCATTTGAAGCGAGGATGAGAACATCCTGCGCTTTCTGCGCACATAGGCGTGCTCAGCAGAAGTGCACATTGCGTGAGAAGTGTTCACTGACAGTCAGCTAAACAAGCAGACGAACTCCGGCAGTATGACAGTAGGTCTGGAAGAGAGAGGACCTGCTAACTTGTTGTTAGTTTAGGGAGTATGACTCTAGGTCTTGAAGAGAGCAGACCGGCTAATTTGTAGTTAGTTCGAGGAGCTTCGTCGTGCCAACACAGTGTCAGTAACACTAGTGTCAGACCAGTGCTAGAGCCTCCAGTTTACAGAGACAGTTTAGCCCTAGCACTGTGACAGAACAGCTGTAGACAGTAACAATGGCAAGGATGGCTTTGACAGTACCACTGCTGGGCCCGTAGGCTGACAGAAAGACAGTGACTGTGATAGACTCAACTTGGTAGTTCATGCCAGTGAAGGGCTTGGGAAAGAATCCTGACGAAATCCCTAAGCCAGAGTCTGGACTGACCAGGTAAGGTAGAGTGCGTGTGTGTGAATGTGCAAGTGCTAGGTATATTTATAACGAACTTCTCTAGAGTGTAGGGAAAACACTTTAATCCTCTAAATTTATCTGACATGGGGTAAAGCCACTTTATATTTTGCACCCCGAATCAAAATCTAATCGTCACCCCTCTCGTAGCCCGATTCTCATAGTTATATACTCTACTAGTTAGGCCTAATCCTATGGAAGAAAACTATATGAAACCGCAGGTATCAGCATCAAATTTTGCAAATTATATACGCTGCCCAAACCCGTAGAATACTTGTAAGATAACATTGATGCCAATAATATAAATTTTCTTTAAAAAACGAATAGATAATTTTTCTTTAAATGAAACGAAAAAAAAGTGTTACGTCTGGCATGATGCTTGTCTTCAGAGCAAACGCAGTTTGAATGATCGTTTGAAAAGTCAGCACACAATATCAGAAGCGTGGTGCCGTCAACTCGAGTTATCCACCTTGCGGCTTTTTTTTTTTTTTTTTTTTTTTTTTTTAAGGAAATCCGGAGGGGCCGTCACTCTGTTCTTTTTCTTCAGACGACGATTTTGGTGTGCGGGCAGGCCATTTGATCTAGGCGAAAAAGTGATTATTTTGACTTCGGGATTGTAGCAAGGTAAATATATCCTCCCACTTTTTCTTACGTAGAGTAGAAGGATGGGTATACTGTCTAGGAAAGGTCTGCGATTATTACAAAACCAGATGCATTTGTCTTGTTTGCAATGGTTCAGTGGCCGAATCAATTACATTATCAGAATAGTCTAGAACAAACGACTACTAGAGTCCGACATGTCTTCGTGATCATGATCCTCATAGAGTTACAGGCATATCCTGCCTCGGCCCGTGGCCATGCTGTGGAAGGCATCTGGGATGAGGGATGGGGAGCATTCACTGGCACTGTTCTTGCTTAGGAAATGATGCGCAGACAAACAACTTTCTGCTGTTAGACCTTTTTGAAGCAGCCTGTTTATTTCTGGGTCAGGGTTTGTGGATTTGCAAAGTCGAAAGTGATAATGTTGATCAGATGAAACTTGAGGCAGAGAAAGAGAGAGAGACAGAGACATAGATAGAGAGAGACGGGGAAGGAATGGAGGAGTGTGTGTGATGAAAATGAAATGAGGGGTTGGGGGAGGGGATGCGAATGAAATTGTTTAACTCTGTCTCCGTTCTAGGAAACATTTGCTGCAACAGAAATAGTAATTGCTGTATGAGTTTTGCCGGGTAGTTTTGACCACAAGAAAAACGTTACCAGCAAGAGAGAAAGAGTGAGACCTGTGTAGGTCCTTTTGTGTCCCCCTCCCATATCCCTACCTTCCTTCTTCTGGCCACCCTCCACCTCCCCACCCCCTTTCCCCTTGGACAGGAAGAAAGAAAATCTGGAGTGTGTAACAGTTTTGGCAGAAAGTGACAAAAAAAAGCGCGCACACACACACACACACACACACACACACACACACACACACACACACACACACACACACACACACACACGTGTATGTATGTATGTATAAGCAAAATTGCCATGGACAATTTTGGTATTGTTTAAGAAGACCAGTTTCGATTACAAGAGACTCACAAACCACTTTGAACTTAACTGCTTTGTTTTTCTTTTTTTCTTTCTCACACACTCCTCAGAATCTACTTGAGGTTCCTAGCTGTCTTTCTTAGTGTGAACCAATTCCAGATTTGATTATTAATTAAGTGATTAATTAAGTTGAGAGGACAGTGGCACCAGGCCCAGACCACCCTGACGGTACAGGGTGCCATCTATAACTTAAGAATGATATTACTATTATTAGTCAATCTGTGGTCTGGCAGGACCATGCTCAGTTTCCCCATCCCACCCACCCACCTCCTTCCCTCCCCTGTCTCTCTGTCTTAATTCATGTTGATAAGAATGGTTTCAATGTGTTTGTGGGATATCAAGTACACAAGTTCACAACCCATTATCCACCCCCCCCCCCCCTCCCCTCCCTCCCTCACTCCCCCTCTCCCCTCCCCCATTCCTGCCCCTTCACCGTTTTCAGCTTCATTGTCTTTCTTTGTTTTCAGCTCATACTGACAAAATCTGAATTGCCCCATTGATGGATGGAAAGGGGGGGTGGAGGAGAGGTGTGTAAAGGAGAGAAAAGGGGGTGGAAGGAGGGAAGTGGACTTACCCTCTGTGTGTGAATGTGTTGTGTGCGTATGTGTGTGTGTGTGTGAGACAGAGAGAGAGAGAGAGAGAGAGAGAGTGTGTGTGTGTGTGTGTGTGTGTGTGTGTGTGTGTGTGTGTGTGTGTGTGTGCCACTGTGTGTGTGTGTGTGCCACTGTGTGTGTGTGTGTGCATGTGTGTGTATTGTGTTTGTATGTGTGTGTCACTGTGTGTGTGTGTGTGTGTGTGCATGCAAATGAGCATGTGTGTGTATTGTGTGTGTGCACGCACGCATGCATGTGTGTTTGTGTGTGTGTGTGTGTTTGGTGCAATTATTACATAGAATTAGCCATCAGTGTCTTCTCTCTCTCTCTCTCTCTCTCTCTCTCTCTCTCTCTCTCATTATTACAGAGACAGAGAGAGAAGTAAGTCACAGCAATAAAAACACAGCAGAGTATGCTTATCAAGTTCTCAACATTACGCTGGGGTTGGGACTGACTTTCAGGGTAGCGTTAACAGTAACACACACTTACATCTTTGCTTGCCCTTCCCTATGCTGTGGAATATGGGCTGAAGGTTCTGTTGTGTTGGATCCAATGCCTGTCACACAATGGCATATGTCATACACACGCAGTTATTTCCCTTGTCATTTTAAATGAATGTTCATGTTAAGGGATACTGGAACTGATATTTGGGAGAGGGGGGGGAGGGGGGGGAGAAGGAATGGGTAAGGAAGGAAAGAGGGCTGGAGCATCATGGACTATACTTTGTTGTTGATTTTATGGAAAAATGGATCTGTAAGTATTATAAAATCTTTTGTCATTCCTCAAGCGAGAGCTGTTGACACATGTAAATCAAACTCGCAGCTTACGCTGGAAATGCTGGATTGGCTTTGGTTCATGAAATGTTCAGGGCATCTGTGGGAAGTGTCCTCCTTGTTGATCGTTTGAGAGAGTGAGACTCCCCGTAATGTATTGTACAGCAAGGGCAGTAACTTCCCACAGATGGTGAAAAAATCATTTTCAAACTGTAAATACCCATAGAGCTGTGGGTGTTTGTCAACAGTTGGATTTTTACAGCACATGCTAATGTACTTTTTCTTTTCTTTTCTCTGGATGGGGTATTTTTAGTAAAACAGTTAAGGTCATCATGATCACTTAGATATCTGTCTTTCTCTCTGTCTTTGTCTGTCTCTCTCTAACCCTCTCTCTCTCTCTCTCTCTCAGTGTGTGTGTGAGTGTGTGTGTTTGTTTTTATGCGTGTGAGTATGTGCTTACGCACATGCATGGAAACGTGCATATGTGTGTGTGTGTATGTGTGTGTGTGTGTGCATGTGTATGTGTGTGTGTGTGTGTGTGTGTGTTTGTATTTGCAATATCCTGCACTCTTCAACAACCTCTAGTTCTAATATGAGTGATGGTGTTTTTTTTTTTTTTTTCTCCCCTGTTTTCAGAGCGAGAAGTTGTTACGTCAGCAAGTGACTTCCGTCTCCAGAGAAAGTAGACAGTCGGAGACCCGGACCGGCCTGCAAAACCCTGCCAGACATACCGCAGTACAGCAGGGCACAGTGACCTGTGAACACTGCCTCAGGTGTTGGTTAACCCACCGAGAAAGGGCGACTCCTTGTGGACATCATGCTTCCCAAAACCGCCCCTGCCAAGCACATCCATCGCAAACTGACCTCCCACGTCCCTTCCTTCTCCGACATCTTCGATGAAGAGTCCTTTTACATTTTTGCCGTCTTCATCGTCATCGCTGCCATCGTTGGCGCCTGTATCACCTCACGCTACGTCAAGATCAAAGACGCGGGACACATCGATGAACATGGGTGTTGGCAGACAGACAGAGAATCATGGCAGGGAAAGGGCTTGGATTATGGACGTCCTGTTTCCTAGTTGTTGAGGAGACTTTTGTGATTCTCTGTTATACTTGTTGGGGTCATTGAGTTGGTGGTGGTGTTGTTGAATATGAAATTGGAGTGGACAGTATTGAATTCAGTGAAGCTGTTGTGATGCGGATCTAGTGCTCAGCGTATTTTTCTCAGTACTCACTACTTGTGCAATATCAAGTTGTTGTTTTTTTTCTTCCTGTTGTTGAATCTCTTGGGGTTTTTTTTTTTGCTTTTTTGACACCTTGGTCTTTAAAAATGCATTTGTTGAATCTCTCTTTTTTTTTTTTTTTTTTTTTGACTCCTTGGTCAGTAAAAATGCATACAGAATGTGTGCTGTTGTCGGTAGTCCCTACCTCCTCACCCCACCCTGATTGGTTTATTGATGGCCTTACCCTGATTGGTTTATTGATTGCCTTGTGTTCAGCTCTTGTTGGTAACTTTTGTATCATGAGTCTTAGAGATTGCTAAACATTAGGACATGTGTGACCTTCTCTCATCTGAATTCCCAAATACTACTTGCTTTTAATTCAGAATCTGAAATGTGTGGAGTGATGAATATGGACCCGAGTTTTTGAAATAATCTATATGGAATGATGTGAAGTGTGTGTGTGTGTGTGTGTGTGTGTGTGTGTGTGTGTGTGTGTGTGTGTGTGTGTGTGTAGTATAGTACTGTACTTCAGATCAAGGGCCATAGAAAGTTTGTTATGTACCCTTGATGATTTGTCAGTAATGAAGAGAAGCGTTTGTCAAACAGGTTTCTTGTTAGTCCTTGGCACGTTATGTTTTTACAGTGACTCACTGGCACAGTCAAACAGGTTTCTGTGTGTGCATTCACTAACGATCTCTCCTGTCTCAGCAGTCAAGGGTGCCTTACCATGTCTTGACACCAACAATGCTCGAAGTGAATGGGTTGTATTCCTACGTAGCCCAGTAAGAGAAGATAAGTTAGTGATGGAAAGAGGCTCTCTTGGCTTGTTGGTTGAGCTTCCTTCTGTCAATAGAGATTATCTCTTCTTTAGGTGTAAATGCTGTAGCCTGGTAAGAGAAGATAAGCTAGTGACGGAAAGAAGCTCTCTTTGCTTGTTGGTTGAGCTTCTTTCTGTCAATAGATTATCTTTTCTTTAGGTGTAAATGCTAATGCAGCCAGTAAATGTATGTAAATCATCTTCTTTTTTTTATTTTATAGTTCTAAATGCTAATACAGCCCGTAAATGTAGGTTATCTTTTTCACACACACACACACACACACACACACACACACACACTCACTCACTCATTTGCCAGCCTTGTCCTGATATACCCCCTCATGGTCAGCTGACCTATAAACAACATAAAGTGAGCATGCACAGGTCAGAACTTTGGAATCGGGTTTACGCAGCCAGGTTCTCTTTTGGACAATGGAGGAATGTGAAGTTGGTCCCAAACATTGAGGCCAGATGAATGTTATTGTCCTCCACTGTTTATTCGCTGAGTCTAGTCCTATGGTCATTGTTTGTGAGGGTTTGGGGGGGGGGGGGGGGGGGGGGTGGGCTGATACCTGTCCTGCCTGTCGGAGTCATCATACTGTTTTCCCCATTCAACTATTTGCCCATGACCAATTGGTTAGAGTGTTTGCCAGCCTTGCAGATGGTTGAGAGTTCAAACCACTTGTGGGTCATTTTTTGTTCTGCTTGAAAACACTCTTGTGTCCACCCAGCAGTAAATTGGTACCTGATTCAATCCAGGGAAGGTTAAATGTGGCGGAAGGAAATGGGATGAGGGGGCTGCATATGTTGTTACTCTGTGCCCAGTACACTGTGACTGACTGACAGTTCACTGCCCCTGAGGGAATTTAGACTTTGGGACTTGAACCTTCGCTGTTTGCCGCGCCACGTTTGTGTGTTAACAGATGCCTCTGAACAGTTATAACCTCAAATAGTAAAGGATTGAATACATATTACTATGTGATTAATGCCCACTTCCTTTTCCCCTATTCTCTCCTTCTCTCTCTCTCTCTCTCTCCCTGTCTGTCTCTCTCTTGTTTCACTCCTGGAGACCTCCATTCCTAAACATACACAATCACACACACACACACACACACACACACACACACACACACACACACACACACAATCTCCTTGCCATGGGCTCTCTCAGTGCACATAACTCCCCCACCTTCTGCAGATTCTAGACTTGTAACTTCCTCTTTTCTGTCACTCTTTTTGGTTCTCCCTCCAAGCACCCCCCCCCCCCCCCCCCCCTTTTTTTTATTTATTTATTCATTCATTTATAGTACAGTCTCTGTACCATTCTCCTGTCTTTTGTTCTGGAAACCGCTTACTTTTTTTTTTTTCTGGTCACAATTATTGACCTACCACCTTTTTTTGGGTTGTGCTCTGGCAAATGGATCAAAAGAAAGGGCGCTGTACACACAATCTGCAGTGGACACTGGCAGTTCTTAGCACTGTGTCTGTTTACCCTTAAGGCTTTTATTTTATTTCATTTCATTTTATTTTATTTTTTTACATTTAAATGTTACTCATAATTTTTTTTTTTTTTTGCGCCGTTTTCCCCCCCTGAAAAATATTATAAAAGAAGCAGATGGCAGGAGCTGTCAGCTGGGTGTAGTCTTATCTGCCTAAAGGATGGTCAGTACTTTAGCTGGCATGTTGCTCATGTTTGTGTTATTTGTTTCAGTTGGGGGGGGGGGACGTAACCCTTTTTTTTCTTTTTTTTTTTTTTTTGTTTTGTTGTAAATGTGATGTTAGTATTTTCAGGATGTCACCTTTGTTCCTGTTTTGAGGTCATCAGGTCTGTGTGGTCAGTTCGGCTATGATGATGAAAAATTAACTACAAATAAAAGCTATAACCACCCCAAGCCCCCCCCCCCCCCCCCCCCCCCCCTGTTTTTTTTTTTTTTTATATAAATCTTGCTAAGACATTGCTCATAGAATGGGAAAATTGCTTTTCTTATGTTTGTATTCCTTCAGCTACGTATTTGTTTAGCGTATAGGTCAATAGATAAAGGTGCATAAAAATGTGTTGACATCTCCATCACAGAATGATCTTGTGTGCAATAATACCTCGATAGATAAAGATGCATAACAATTTATATTGTCAT
>JADBJO010000957.1:400000-412500 GCA_016801955.1 Conus betulinus | reverse complement strand
CCCCTCCAAGACCATCCAACTCGCTTGTGCGTACACAGAGTTACCAAAAGAATGTACAGCCAGCCTCTCGCTCTGCCGCCCCCCCAAATAACACCCAAACTATTGACACATCACCCGTCCCTAATGCACCCTCCCCCCTCCAGCAGGCCCCTTCAAAACCCCCCCCCCCCCCCCCCCCCCAGATGTGTGTACAGGCAGTGACAACAGTACTGGTCCAGTCACCCGTCTCCAGCCAACCAAAGTGACCGTCGGCTATGTGTGCCCGCCAGGCGAGTGTGCTTCCCCCCCCCCCCCCCCCCCCCCATAGATCTGTCCCAATCTGTCCCTCCCCCCCCCCCTGCCTATCCCTCCACCCTTCAGTTACCTTCCACGGACCCTTTCTCCTTCTCATCATCCGTGGTACTGGCCATTCTTCGTACATCCCCACTCCATCCATGCTTCCCCCACACTTCTGATTGCAGGTTCCAGTTTGCGTATGTGCGAACGAGCATAAATGTTTAATAGTATACGCTATTATATGGCCACGGACTACTAAATTTTTACGAACGGTAGCAGTTTGTGCTTAAGTGAGTGGGTGTTTGTTGGGGAGGAGGTTGAGCTAAGAGTTAAAAGTGTGTGTGTGTGTGTGTGTGTGCGCGCGCGCGCGCGCGCGCGCGTGTGTGCACGTGTGTGTAACTTTCACCCTGTGCCGGCAGTGCTGATTTTATGATAAGTGAAGTGGACTTAAACAACGTATATACAGAAGACTTCGTAAAATACAAGACTGTGTGCCGTACAGAAAAGAGAGACTGAACAAAGCCTCTGCAGCAACAAACTTCTGTAAAACTGCTGTTTACTGCGAGCAAGGCAATATTGTGCATTGCCAGCTCGTAGAACTTTACAAGTGCACTGTGCGGCTACGTGACTTGTGTATTAGTGTGTGTGGCTTTTTTTTTTTTTTTTTTTTTGTTTTTTTTTTTTTTTTTTTTTGTTTTTCATTTTAAGTTGTTGGTTCTTTGCTTTTTTTTTTTTTGTCTTAAAGTTTCATTTTACTTTATTTCTCCTCATATTCTGTCCCCTTAACTGTAATTCTACTCTAGAAGTGCTTCCTTTGTGAGGGAGTGTATATTTTTATTTCAGAAAGGTGTACCCATAAGTATACCCATCTGGCCAAGGAGCCTACGGACATATACTGTGAAGATTTTCTTTGTATTTTGGGGCTTTTTTTTTCTGTTTTTTTGTGGCTTCTCATACGCTTCTAGTTTACTAAAAAGTTTACGGTGTGTAAACTAGCCCCGTTTTCTCTCCCCCTTTATGTGATTTTTTATTGTGTTCCTTGATTATACAAAACTTAACGTCAATTAACGTGCAAAATCGTCGTCTCCTTTTATCATCACATCAGCACACACAACTAGAAATGAGCAAGAACCAGTCTGCATGGCCATGCAAAGAAGGACTCCGAATCTGTCACCTTAATATCCAACATGCAGTTAACAAGACATCAGATATATCAACACTGATTTGGAATCATGGTAAACCTTTTCATATCTTAGGACTCTCTGAATCCAGATTAGCTGCACACATTAGCGACAATGATGTAACTATTCCAGGATACAACACAATCCGGAAAGATCCTTCACTTGCGAAAGAGACGGGTCTTCTTATCTACATCAGCGAAACCCTCAGCTTCAAACGACTTCTACACCTAGAAAGTAACGGTGTAGAATGTGTTTGGATAGAAAATTATCTTACATTTCACCTACACCCTCTCTCTTACTATGGTGGAAGGAGCAACTTTCCGGTACTAGTCATCGAAGAAATTTTTATTTGTTCCGGGTATTGATAAAATACGGAAGAATGGCTCTGAGATAATTTTCCTTAGGCCTGTACTATTAATTACAAGTACTTATAGCTCCGAGATACAGAATTGAAGAGAGAAGTTCAAACATTCAACATTCGATTGAACAACAGGGAACTGACACAAGTTAGTGCACTTTCACACATCAACTTTTATTACTTATACATAGATAAGAAATGGCGTGACAATTCCATAGGCTGTGTTTCAGTTCTCATTGGACTACCACAATGAGGGGTCCTTCCTCACTCCTACTTTACTCGCTGGCACTCTGTGCAGCAAGCTTAAGTTGGCATACAGGGGTTCTGTCTAAGTTACACTGAATGTATATGGTTATTATACATCCACCCCGCTGCTTGCTAATACCTTAGACAGGTTCTCACTGTTTCATCATAAAAAGTGAGGGTAAGGGTCTGATGGGTTTGAGTCCAGGTGGTAAGCAAACTTAGCTTTGCTTCGGAGAAGACAGTTGTTCTCTCCTGTGGCTGGTGACTGCCCCACTGGTGTAGATTTGTTGTCTGGTGTCGCCCTGGTTTCTGGCGAAGTCCCAGCTCCTGGTTCAGTCGCAATGTGTAGCGTGACCCAGGATCCCAGTTCTGCGATAAAGAGAACTTGATCTGTAGATGAGAATCTGGTGGCTGGTCTGACGAGTGCACACATTTACCCTTTTTCCTCTTCTCTTTCAGAAGGGTTGTGAGACTCAGCCAGCAAAGTTTTCTCTATGGTAGAGTTTCTGCTATAACTATTAACCTCCACTTTTGTTTAAAGGCTAAGTTAAGCTTACAAAAGGGGTAGGAGACAGTATATACAATGTTACAGTTTTAGTTAACACAACTCTTCCTTGTTTCATATGAATCAAATCACACTGACTTGGGCTATGCTTAGTCCAAGTACACATGTGGTGTAGACTTAAGTCATACACTACAAATCATTCCAATAATCACCAGTATTTATAAATCAGTAGCAGTTTTTACCTAGCACAGGCATACTGTTTTCCTGATCAAAATTAATCATTGAATTATTATCTTAACAGACAGAGTTGCATACTGACAAAAGTCAGGGTGAACACAAAGAGCAGTGGTCAGATTGTTAACAAAAGAATCAAAACCACTGGGAGAGAGCTTTTGCCCATATGATGGCAAGCAAACTACTACACAAAATAATCATTCATCAGTTTGATAAATGTTGCTAAGCATTTGTACAAAGTTACAATGCTAACACACACAGCATACATAAAATCAATACATAGATTCAAAAATGTAAAACAGAGTTCCAACTCACTTTTCCTGGGAATGAACAGGAATGACTTGAGATCAAGAGTTACCAAGAGTTTCCTAGGCCTCTCTGTCCCTTTGTCTTCCTCTGCTCTTGTCTACAGGCAGTCCTGAGGGGTCAGTGAAGCTGAGCCGGTGTGTGCTAGTTTATGAATCTCTCTCTTGCCGTTTCGACAAACTGTCATTCACCCATCAGGGGGAGAGGGGGGGGATTTAGTCTAGTCACCAATCGCCTCGAAATTGTTTTTGATCCTAATCGGCACGGGATAATTTATGCATTTATAGCTGGCCGTATAGCTGGCCGTTGAGCCCCAGTTAATTTATGCGTCCGCATAGGTGTTCGCGAGCACGTGCAGGTGCCTGCGAGGACGGGGACGGTAGGGATGAAAGGGAGGGGGGGGGGGAGGTGGTGGTGGTGGAGGCGCGTGTCGGCACATGCCTTTGTGTCGGCACATGCCTTTGTGTCGCGGGGTAGAGGGGGGGGGGGGGGGGGGGGGGGGAGACGGGCTGTTGTTAGAACGCCTCCCACGCTGCGTTGTATCGTACAGCATGGGGAGGGAGGGTTGAGAGAGGGGGAGGGAGGTAGGGATAAGAACGAAAGCGGCACGCATTTACCGTGACGCAATTTTTTTTCCTAAATGCAATAAATTCACAGAAGCGCAGAGAAAAAATGAAATATTATCGAGAACTAATATCGTCAAACCAGAACCCAAAATTGCTATGGAGAGCTATTAACGAGCTTACAAACAATCAATCTTCAAAATCAACTGTAATTAAAGACATCTCTGTCGAACAGCTGAACACCCACTTTTGCACTATTGCCAATAAAATGTCACGACAGATTCATCCAGATCAAACGACCTACAAAAACTGAAACAATATTGCCAAGATAAAAACATCAAGTCTGAACTTTATATTCCACCAATAACAGTTTTTGAAGTTTATCACTACCTAACGCACCTAAAAAACAGTCAGGTACCTGCGGGGTGGATGGCCTAGACGGCAAAATCCTCAAACTATCAGCTCCAGCAATTACAGATACGTTAACATACGTCTTCAATTTATGCATCGACAAAAAAATCATTTTCCCCGACAGTTTCAAAAAGGCGAAAGTCATACCTATCTACAAAGCAGGTGACAGCTCAGACCCTGCAAACTACAGACCAATCTCAATCATTTCCACTATTTCCAAACCTTTGGAAAAACACATACACAAACACACATTACACCACCTAAATACATACCACTTGCTTCATCCAAGACAGTCCGGGTTTCGACACAACCATTCATGCCACTCAGCCCTAATCAACCTGGTTGATGACTGGCTAAATAGCATTAACAACAACAGATATTGTGGTGTCCTATTCATTGATTTCAAAAAAGCATTTGATGTAATAGACCATAACCTTCTTCTTAGAAAATTAAAATTGTATGGCTTATCCACAAAAACTCTTACGCTTTTTCACTCATATCTCACAAATAGACAACAATGTGTAAAAATTAATACAACTTACTCTTCATTTCAAACACTTTCCTATGGCGTCCCCACAAGGCTATCCTGGGTCCCTTACTGTTCACAATTTACATCAATGATTTACCTCTCCATATCACATCCACCTGTGAACTCTTGCTGATGATACAACAATACATACAAATCATTCTGATGTTACTGTTCTTGCACAAACCTTACAAGAAAGTGCGAATGACCTCGTCAAATGGACTGAACTAAATCACATGTCGCTTCACCCTCAAAAAACAAAATCCATGCTCATCACAACCAGGCAAAAAAGACAAAATCTCACTATCAAGTTTCCTCCTGTACATCTTAAAAATGAACCCGTTGAACAGGTTACATACCTCAAAGTGCTAGGAATAACAATTGATAATAATATGAGTTGGCAAGCTCACATAACCTCACTATGCAAAAAAGTTTCACAGAAAATTTATCAACTCTCCAAAAAAATCAAACGCTTCCTCGACCTGCATTCACGCAAGCTCTTTTTCCAGTCTCATATTCAATCATACATAGACTATGGATCTACTCTATGGGACTGTGCTAGCGCTAACACCCCAAAAACCATTGTTAAGCCTACACAAGCGAGCACTCAAATTAGTCCTCCTAAAAAGCAGTAGTCTTCTGGACTCGGACTATAAAAAGATTCAAGTTCTCCCCTTAAGTCTGAGATTAGAATACAACAAAGGGATCATAATGCACAAGATTGTGTCTGGGAAGGCACCCCTCAACATTAGTTCACAGATTCTCAATAAATTCCTCAAGGACTCTACACAAACTACATGTCCCTGTTCCCAGAATTGACTTATTCAAATCCAGTTTAACATATTCAGGTTCCCGTCAATGGAACTCGCTCCCTGAATCAACCAAACAACGCCAATGCATATCAACCTTCAAACACCATTATTTCAACCATCTTATGTGCCAGTACTTGCATACCCCACCATAAATCACCACCAACCACCACACCCTCTTTGCCTTAGGTATTTACCTGACTATTACGAAGTGTTTTTGTACTTGAAATGCACATGTATGTTATTTTGTTTTAGCAAGAATGTCCTTTGTGAGTGCGAGCGCGCGCGCGCGTGTATGTGCCACTGGGCTATCATTATGCATTTTCCCCCCCCTCCATTTGTGCTTTATTTTCTATCCCCCCCCCCCCCCCCCCCCCCCCCCCCCCCCCCCCTCAAAATCGATTGTCTTGTATCTCTTTGAATTTTTTTTTTTTTTTGTCAGATTGTTCTAAAATGCTCTCTTATCGCACCCACTCTCGTCTCTTTCTCCCCCCCCCCCCTCCTCTCTCTCTCTCTCTCTCTCTCTCTCTCTCTCTCTTTACCCCACACTCCCTTCGCTCCTGCTGCGTCTCTCTCTCTGTCTTTTTTTTTTTTTTTTTTTCTAAATTTAATCCCGTACTGTATTGTAGTTCTAGTCACTTTTTGCATGCTTCCTTTGTTACCTCATCTTATTTTATGTTGTTGACCCTACTCAGGGCGAGGACTGGATGTAAAAAAAGCACATCAGTGCTTATTCGGTTCCCACTGAACGCGCATGGAGCAGACGACACTATGGTATGTAGGGCCTACTCCTTCATCTGGTGGGGGGAGGGTGCATTACTGTTTCGTTACAGAAATCGTAATGTCTGTTTAAAATATCCTTTCTTTGCGGTGGATTCTGTACTCACTGCTTTCATTACAATACACCCGTTTGTTTTTAATTAACAAAAGTGCCGAAAATAAACGCAGAATGCTCTAGTTAGGACTTCGGTCAGGGTATGGTGCTACAGTTAGCATAGGAGCCCCCCCCCCCCCCCCCCCCCACAATCCCCCCCCCCCCCCCCCCCCCCCCCCCCCCCCCATCTGACTGACAATTATAACTTAGTCGTGCAGCCAAACTGAGGAAAGCCCTCTCACCACACGGCGCCACCATTTCCTTCCAACTATTACTTGCCATGAACTTGCCGATACCCCGGCGCTCGCTTTGACATGACATAGACTAGGTCAAGGACGTGGACAGGATATCAAAACCGAGGCTGCTATCAGAGCAGGCACGCAGGGCCACAGAAGTCGCCGCTTCTCTGTCTGTCTGTCTGTCTGTCTGTCTGTCTGTCTCTCTCTCTCTCTCTCTCTCTCCTCTCTCTCTCTCTCTCTCTGTCATGAGCATGATGAAATGATGCTGAGGAATTTTGTCCTGGTCAGAAACACATAAGAGGACTGCGCTCTACCTCGTTTTTCATAATTTGTACTTGTCTCGACCAGGCCCTAGAGATACAGACACTTGCAGTGTTGGTAAGGAAATTTGAGTACTGGTCAGAGACGCAACAGTCTGCAGTTATGTAACAGCTCAGTGTCCATTTGTTGTCATCCTGTGATGCACAAATCTAGTAAAGTACATTCTGTATGTTGCTTTCGAAACGTGACCGTGATATGACTTTAAAGAATGTGTCTTACATTAGTTTTAACCAGAAGAGAATCTTTTTGAAAGAAAACCGGTCAGGGATAATTGATTATTACCAGAATAGTATTTAATAGCTAGCAAACCACTACTTTCCCAAACTTCAGTGTCCCCTCCAAAAACTTAATTCACATCAAATGACTTGATAGTGCAGTGTATGTGTGTGTGTGTGTGTGTGTGTGTGTGCGCGCGCGCGCGCGTGATTTTCATTCATATCAAATGACTTGATGGTGCAGTGTGTGTGTGTGTGTGTGTGTGTGTGTGTTTCAAAATACTCCCATCATTTGTTTATTAATTTTACAATGTATCAGTCTACCCACGTTAACAAAACAGCCATGCAAAGTACCATAATTTTGTTTATTTTCTGTACGAGATCTTTGTTTCCATACATTTTCTCCTGGTTTGTTTTTTCTGCACGCAGTGATATCACTTCCTATCTTTCTCTCTCATGTGAGACGAATCCTATCTTGTTCCATAATAGCTCTGTCATACCAGCTTCAAATATCTCTTACAAATTAATTCACCAGCCTTTTATCTATTGACGCTAATTACTAGCCCTAGGTTCGTCTGCACCGCGTGAGACTGAGCTATCCATGTGACAGGCGGTGTCAGTTTCAGTGCCAGTTTCCGGCGGTTTGGGGTCTGGCACATGCTCTGACAAGGATTGGCATCATAGAGTCACTCGCACCCACAGACCTCACAATCGTACAAATGTGAAGACTTCGTTTGGAAGAATGAGTTCAACTTTTGACCTTGATGACTGACCTTACTTCCTTTCCCTCTCGGAGCTGCTATTCCGGAGTTTGGGGCCTTACAACAACGACGGCAGTATTCTCCCTTTAGGACAAAACAGACCGGTGTTGTACGTTCAGTTTCCCTGTCGAGAAATGTAGCCAAGTCAAATTTTGGGGACAAAATTATTGTGGTGTATAAAATACTGTCATTAATTTTGTGTGGGAAAATACTTGAGGATATTACATGTTCAAGTGTACGTGTCGCGTGCCGTATTTTAGGTGTTGTTGAGATAACTTGGACACTGGCTCAGGTATACAATAAATGTCCGGGAGAGAGATTACTGGTGGGGGAAACCGATAAGGGGGTGTGACTTTATTCTGTGTGGCAACCTTTGTGTGTGTGTGTGTGTGTGTGTGTTCATGGTAGGCGGTCACCAGTACCTCTGCTGTTCATTTCTTTGTCCACTCAGACACGTAGTAGTAAACACACCACCCCCCCCTCCCCCCCCCCCCCCCCCCCCCCCCCCCCCCCCCCCCCCCCCCCCCCCCCCCCCCCCCCCCCCCCCCCCCCCCCCCCCCCCCCCCCCCCCCCCCCCCCCCCCCCCCCCCCCCCCCCCCCCCCCCCCCCCCCCCCCCCCCCCCCCCCCCCCCTTTACGAGAGTTAACGAGGAAAAGTTTAGCGCTGTGACGATCGCCACTTACTACTCTCGACTCCAACACGTTTGTGCTGATTCTACTGCTCTGCTGCTGCTGTCACTGCCACCAGTACTATGCTGCATATGTGCACTCCCCCTCGCACTGACAAGAGCACATACAGGCGCGCGCGCACGCGCACGCACACACAAACACGCTCACAAACTTTAGAGAGAGAGAGAGAGAGATGTCCTATGTACACACACACACACACACACACACACACACACACACACACACACAGAGAGAGGAGAGAGAGAGAGAGAGAGAGAGAGAGGGAGCAGAGAGAGAGAGAGAGAGAGAGAGAGAGGAGATTTTGATATTTTATGTCATTACCAAGGATGTCTTTTGACAAGGGTGGAGGGGTAACAGAACAATAACATTCCCCTCCTATCTTTGCACGCAACTAGTACGCATTCATTCGCACTGTGTCTCAAATCAAAGGTTAACAAAAACAAAAAAATTGTAACATCTCCGCATGGTTCTCGCACACAGGAGTAATACAGTATCGTTAAAAATGAAAAAAGAAATTGTAAGACTGACATGACCATCCACTCAATCAAATGTGACATTGTATCTTACTGATCTCCTCCACATGCGATGAATGATATCATTCATTGACACATATCTTATAATGCATTATCTTAAATTTGGCTATCCTTCGTATGTCTAGTTTTCGATGTTTCCGCGGCAAATTTCGCAACTGATTAAATTGCAAGTTCGTCATCTGATGATAACACGACAGCGACATCTCGTCTTTTCGCTATATGTAACTGGAAAAATGAACAATCTGTCCGCACTTCATTACAAGCAGTTCAGTGAAACAGAAAGTGTTCTTCGTTGTCAATAATGTGTCTACATGCAGGACAAGGTGATTCTGTGGATGTTTCACATTCAAATCATCTTTGTTTGCATTAAAAACCTAAAGTTCTCAACCTGAATTTTGCGTACTTCATTTTGTGCCATATATCTGTTATTCATATTCATGGGGGGGTGGGGGGTGGGGGGCGAGAGAGAGAGAGAGAGAGAGAGAGAGAGAGAGAGAGAGAGAGAGAGAGAGAGAGAGATTCTCATATGTACAGAGAGAGAGAGAGAGAGAGAGAGATGAGAGAGAGAGAGAGAGAGAGAGAGAGTCTCATATGTGCAGAGACAGACAGACAGAGACAGAGTGAGAGGACACTCTCTCAAACAGAAACGGATGTCTGCTGCGTGCGTCTCCATCTCCTTCTCTTCCACCCCTCCTTCCATCCACTACTCACCCCCACCCACCCCACCGACCCAGCTTCCCCACCACCCACCCAACAACCCTTTCCCACAATGCCTTTCTCTCAGACAGGACTCCCAGCTACGCGAGCTCAGCTGACTCAGACTCACTCAAAAGGTCGACCCGTTGAGGAGTGACAGCGAGCAGCGTGAAACCAGCAAGTGCGTCTGTCTATCTATCTACCTGTCAACACTCTTACTACTGCTCTTCAACTTCAGCATACAGGAGGAGACTTAGGGCCGAACAGACGACCTACAACAAGGATGGAGATGAAGACTGTGACGGTGACGACGACGATGACGATGATGGTGGTCGTGGTGTTGGTGCTGATGGCGATGACGGAGAAGGTGGAAGCGGGCTGGAAGAGAAGAAATTGGCTCAGGCGCCGAGGCTGTCGCCGCGCTGCGGTAAGCATGGAGTCATGAATTAATACATCGTAATTAATACATCGTACTGATACATCGGTTGGTTGATTGGGGGTAAAGTCGAATCTGTTACTGTTATGGGCGAGATTTATGTCCTATCGGCCTGAGGCCCTTAAGGACAAGGTTTCTTCAGACTGTAGTCTGTGTAGACTTGGTGCTGCATGGTGGTTTGCTATCGTTGGTCGTCTACTCCTTGCGGCGGTTACCTTCCCTTCCTTTTCCTCAGTTCCCTTCCAGGACCATGTGATATGGATCCACACGATCCAATTTTGGCCAGCTCGGGTAAAACACCCTTACTGGTCGCTTACTTGACATCACCTGCAAAACACAAAAACAAAAAAAACAAAAAGAAGAAGAAGAAGAAGAAGAAGAAGAAGAAGAAAAGAAAGGGAAAAAAAAAAACCAACAAAGTTTGATAAAAGTTAGTTTCAAAGTGGGGCGACTGCAGGCGGAAATGGAAACACATTTGAAGACTAATTCTTAGTGAGTCCACCAAAAAACAAGGACGAACAAGCTACAAGACAAAACACGACGCGTTTCGACCTATTAGGTCTTCTTCAGGCAAGACAAAACAACATTCAGGAGAATGAAAATTAGGAAGGAGCACTCACTTATCATCTCATATTTGGCGCAAGATGGACGTTGTAGCTTGTTTGTCCTTGTTTTTTTTTTGTTTTTGTTTGTTTGTTTGTTTGTTTTTTTTTTTGCGGACTAACAAAGAATTTTTTTTTTGAAAGTTAATTGAAGCCTAGCGTTTCTGATGGTAGCCTACTTTTTATTTCGCCCGGAAATATCCGACCGTAAAACTTCGATTGATAAAAAAAAAAATTCGATGAGACCTGTCTTCGGATTACCGTACTTTGACTGTTAACTGTTAAACAAAAAATCCAAAGACCACAGTGTTCTAGTTGTCTTCTTTTGGATATTTTCACTTTTATTCACTGGCTACTTTGATGAAAAGACCAGAAATAAGGAGCTCTACAGAAAACCAGACAAGACTTGATTGCCGCCGCACAATAAGGATGCTCTCGCCGCACATCTCGGCATTAACCACAAGGCCACACAGGAGAGTGCAGAGTTCGAATCTCCGCCCGGCTGTTTCGCCACACAGGGACTTCTCTTCCGAAAGTTGGTGATGGCATTTTACGTGTGTGCAAGATGTTATGCGTGCGTTCACACACGGAACTTTGGTTTATAATCTCATTCGAACGACTGTATGGGAAATGGAGTCAGAACCAGTGTTAACTCCGAGGGAAAAATCCCGCTGTATCGAAACGACCCGGCGGAGATTCGAACCCGCAACAACCTTGGGTTACGAGTCCAGCGCTCTACCACTGAGCTATTCCGGCCCCGTTTTACGTGAACGTTATGTCTTAGGCAGGCTTAACACACCAAGGTTATCTCTGCACTGACACACGCATATGCGCACTCATGCACCCACCATAGAAACATTCACCCACCTCTCTCTGGGAATGGGATGTCACGCATTCGCTTCTCTCCTGACACGACTGAGAACAAGAAGTACAGCTTCTACTGTGCGTATGATTACACATGAAACATCCAAATGCGCGCGCGCGCACACACACACACACACACACACACACACACAGAGAGAGAGAGAGAGAGAGAGACAGAGAGAGAGAGAGACAGAGAGAGAGAGAGAGAGAGAGAGAGAGAAATATGATCAAAACACAAGAGGTCAACACTTCCTTCCTATGTGTGTGTGTGTGTGTGTGTGTGTGTGTGTGTGTGTGTGTGTGTGTGTGTGTGTATACATATATACACACACACACACACACATACATACATACATACATACATACACACATACACACACACACACACACACACACATACACATATATGTATATATATATATATATATATATATATATATATATATATATATATATATATATATATATATAATGTATGTATGTATGTGTGTGTGTATAAACACATGTGTGTGTGTGTGTGTGTGTGGTGTGTGTGTGCCTACCTACTATGTACATATGTATATATGTATGTATGTATGTATGTATGTATGTATAGAGGCAGACCATGTATAGACCATGAATCGAAGTTCCGTGTGTGAATGCACAGCCAACATCTTGCACGCATGTAAAATCCCATCACCAGCTTTCGAGGAGGAGAAAGACCCCCCCCAGTCTGGCTGCCGGCATGGATGACATAAACATAGCATGCCATCGTACATGCCATCCTGGCAGGCTTGCCGTTATGTCCAGGACGAGGAAAAACGTGCTGGCATTGCTTTAAGTGAACTTCTTCTGGGTACGCAGGCTGATACCCGT
>JADBJO010000957.1:375000-392500 GCA_016801955.1 Conus betulinus | reverse complement strand
GTGTTTGTTTACTCTTTGCCTTTAGAAAACAAAGGGTTTTTGATACAGATGTAGGACCACGACCTACGACAAACGACACTCAAAAAAAAATTTTTGGAGTATAACTTAAAAATGTACCCGACGTCCTGCAAGTGAAAATCCCGAGCTTGGGTCGTTTTAGAACAAAACCACGTGTTTTTATACAGGTTAAGGTCGTTAGTTGCAAAGTTATAAAAAAAAAAAAAAATATTGGTGGAGTATTTAACTTAAAAACCACACAGTCCCTTTACGTCACATTTGCGACATAACCACGATTCTTTACGTCACCATTTTAGACGTAACAGCCACATGTGGGAAACGTCACCATTTACGTCACCCCACACATTCCCTTTAACGACATCATTTACACATATTGCACAATCCCTTAACGTCAGCATTTACGACATAACCACACATTCCCTTTACGTCACCATTTACGACATAACACACACATTCCCTTTACGTCACCATTTACGACATAACCATACATTCCCTTTACGTCACCATTACGACATAACCACACATTCCCTTTACGTCAGCATTAACGACATAACCACGCATTCCCTTAACGTCAGCATTTACGACATAACCACACGTTCCCTTTACGTCACCATTTACGATATAACCACACATTCCCTTTGCGTCAGCTGTTCATTGGTTTCGTGTGTTTGTGTCCACACTGATGTTCCGTCAGAACACTACATTAATGCATTGAACGTATCCCTGTTGATGTGCCAACAGAACACTACATGTAATGCATTGAACGTATCCCTGTTGATGTGCCAACAGAACACTACATGTAATGCATTGAACACATCCTTGTTGATGTGCCGACAGAACGGTAGGCCTACATGTAATGCATTGAACGTATCCTTGGTGATGTGCCGACAGAACACGACATGTAATGCATTGAACGTATTCTTGTTGATGTGCCAACAGAACACTACATGTAATGCACTGAACGTATCATGTTGATGTGCCGACAGAACACTACGTGTAATGCACTGAATGTATCCTTGTTGATGTGCCGACAGAACACTACATGTAATGTACTGAATATGTCCATGACGATGAGTCAGTAGAAGACTACATGCAGTGTACTGTATTTCTTTTTTTTTTTTGATGATGTGCCGTCAGAAAAGTACAGTGACGCACTGAATATGCCCATAGTGATGTGCCAGTAGAACACGACATGTAATGTTCTGAATATGTTTTGTTTCATGTTATTAGTACTGTTCATATGCCCGAGTGGTCTTTGCCTTCCACACACACACACACACACACACACACACACACACACACACACACACACGCACGCACGCACACACACACGCATGCACGCACACACACACACACACACGCGCGCGCGCGCGCATACGCACGCATTCACGCACTCACACACACACACACACACACGCGCGCGCGCGCGCGCGCGCACGCACGCACGCGCGCACGGACACACAAGCACACACACAAACGGACACACATACACACACGCGCGCGCGCGCGCGCGCACAAACGGACACACACATACGCACGCACACACATACACACACACACACACACACATGCGCGCATGTGCATATTTGCGCCAGAACATTAGAGGATGCAGGTGTGTTTTGCGTGTGTGTATGTATGTGTGTGTATGTGCGGGAGGGGGGGGGGGGGGGGTAGGAAAGGAGTTGGAGAGAGAGGGAGAATCCAGGGACAGTTAGTGGGTGGAAGGGAAAGGGAGGCAAGGGGGGGGGGGGGGGGGGTAATTTGATGGAACTGCAAGAGCACACTTGTTTGGAAGTGTCATATTTATTCATTCATCAAACATTGTATGCAGCTGAAGCACGGAACTTCTTATATGCATTTCAATGATAATATTAATAATGATGATAATAATATATAATAATAACAAAAAAAACAATGATAATAATATATAATAATAATAATAATAATAAAATATAATCATAATAATTATAATGACAGTAATGATGATGATGACGATGATGATGATGATGATGATGATGGTGATGATGATGATGATGATGATGATGATGGACATACCCATACACCGCAACATCCAAAATATTTCTCAGATGTATGTAGTTTTACAATCAGGGAGGAAAACAAAAAGGGAGTATCAACTAATCACTAAAATATATGAACTGACATAAAATCAGTGCCAGCAAAATCATGTGCCATTTTACCCGGAAGCGGAAAGGACAGTAACCACATAACTTTAAATTATAACCCTGGGCAAGATACCCCGTATGACGATTCTACCTTTTTGCGATAATACCCTGGTCTTAGTTTGGCAGGCAGGCAGACAGACAGACTGGCAGTAAGGCAGACAGACAGGCAGGCAGACAGACAGACAGACAGACACAATCAAATCCACTGCCAAGATGAATTGTGACTGTGGGTTTGAGGGAGCAGAGTATCCAAACAGAACTGTCATTTCGATTGTCTTTTCCTGAACAGCGCGCAGGCACAGGATCATCATAAGAAGTAATCACGGATAATTCTTGCGTTCTCGGGGTCTAAGTGACGTGCAATATCAGCTATTCATTCACAGCTAAACAAGGTTTCTCTAACTCTTGATTGAAGGGACATGTACGCATGAAACAAGAGCTACTTTCAATCTGAACTGGTCATCTGTTAGGCTAAGTCAGGCGAAAATGTATGATGGCATTTGTCACCCAAAATGTATGGCGATGTTCAAAAGAAGCCATAAACAGTACTGGTCTCCTCTGTCAGTAACTGGTGATGGAATCTTACATTTGCGCTAGATCATGTGCGTGCGTTCACGCACGGCACTTCTGTTCGCAGGCTCAGTCGAAGGATTTTTTTTCTTTTATGCTGATCGATGAGACTGAGGATGATGAAGATGATGATACGGATTTCCATTCCAGTCTGAGACGGCATGATAGGGCTGTATTCTACGCTTACTTTCATAATATGTCCCGGCGTCGTCAACCAGGCCCGAGAGATACGGACACCTACAATGTTGGTCAGGAAGTTTGAGTAACACTGTCAGAGATGCATCCATCTAAGTGGATGAAACTCGACTGTGTGGTCCCAGTCTTCCCAATTCAGCCCGTAGCAAACTCAACTCGGGTAGGAGTCGGTCGGAGCAGAAAAATCACACATACCTCTGATGGGAATCGAACCCATGACCTCCCAGCCGGGTGTCCATGATGCTAACCACTTCGCCACGGCGGCTAATAATTTTTTGTTTGTTTGTTTGGTTTTTTTTTTTTATGCCAATGTTTATCATGAGGGAAAAAAAAAATCCCCTGTGACAAAATGGCTTGGCAGAGATGCGAACCCACAACCCCAGAATACTGTCCGGCGCTGTACCAACTGAGCTATTCTAGTCCCATATATCACGACTGCATCCAACACCTAGCACAACTAAAAGAGAAGGAAACTAAACCACACTCTAGATTATAAAAAAAAAAATGTCAATGATTGTCCTATCTCTTTCTCAGTGTAAACATTGATATCTGTGTCGGGCGAGCGGATTGGGCGAATTCTATACAAGCCTCCTGTCCATTGGTAGCGATCAACAGCTCACATCATTTGCTGTAGGTGCAGACCCTGAAAAATGAGCACACTTCGTATCTGAAAGAGTAGAGTAGTTCGTCAAAAAACAAACAAAACAAACAAAAAAAAACCACTTCCAAAAAGTCGAATCCATTGACACTCTGCATGTCATCCTGTTTTGCAAATGTGTCGTCATTTCTCACATGACGTCACCAGAAGGATGACACCAGGGAAGACTGTGGAAACGGTCTTTGTCTCGACGTCGTCGTCCGGGCCGTGTTGGGGGCGGGGTTGGGGGTGGGGGGGGGAGGCGGGGGGGGGGGAGGGGGGGGGGGGGGATGACAATGTCCATCAGGACGTGCGTTTGCCAGAGTTCTTCATATGCCTGGCCCTGCATTGGTTGGAATGGTCTGCCCAGTCGGTGATCTGAAAGACAACAGTGACACATCAGACGTTATATCATCGATGAACGATATATCTCGGTTCACATAGTGGGCGACAAAGACAACAGCGACAAATAAGGCATGATATCATCCCTTCACAATGAGTCTTGGTTCACATGGCGGCCCACATGACAGAAAACTGTCACATAGCAGATGAGGTCATGACTTAAAGGACCAATCTTGGTTCACAGAGTTGACATCATGACAGAGGACTATGACACAGCAGATGACGTCATGACTTAAAGGACAGATCAGGGTTCACACAGTTGACGTCATGACAGACAGAGGACAGTGACACAGCAGATGACATTTCAGCAGCTGACGTCATGACTTAAAGGACAACTCAGGGTTCACACACAGTGGACGTCATGACAGAGGACAATGACACAGCAGCTGACGTCATGACTTAAAGGACAAATCAGGGTTCACACAGTTGACTGTCATGACAGACAGAGAGGACAGTGACACAGCAGATGACGTCATGACTTAAAGGGCAAATCACGGTCCACACAGTTGACGGCATGACAAACACAGGACAGTGACACAGCAGATGACGTCATGACTTAAATGACAAATCAGGGTTCATACAATGACGTCATGACAGACAGAGAGCACAGTGACAAAACAGATGACGTCATGACTTAAAGGGCATATCAGGGTTCACCCAGCGGACAAACTGAAAGAGCACACAGCAAAGGTCAGGTGATCATCAGTTAAACAATCAGCCATGGTTTATACGGTGGGCAACCTGAAAAGAGAAGAGCACTGAATCAAGTGCAAGAGGTCATCAGTTATGCACACCTCATAGTTCCCATTGGCCACTGTGTGTGAAGAGAAAGTACACGGAGTGGTAGAAGAGAAGGAAAGTAAAGAGTTAATGCCATTGTGCGACTGGCACTTGATGAGTGTACGTCATTTGGCTATGAAGAGCGCGCGCGCGCGCAACACACACACACACACACACACACACACACACACACACACACACACACACAGACTCACAAACACTCTCTCTCTCTCTCTCAGACACACACACACACACACACACACACACACACACACACACACACACACACACAGGACTCACAAACACACACACACACACTCTCTCTCTCTCTCTCTCTCTCTCTCACACACACACACACACACACACACACACACACACACACACACACACACACACACACAGATTGTGTGTGTGTGTGTGTGTGTGTGTGTGTGTGTGTGTGTGTGAGAGTGTGAGAGAGAGAGAGAGAGAGAGAGAGAGAGAGAGAGAGAGAGAGAGATAGAGAGATAAAGAGAGAGAAAGACAGACAGACAGACAAAAAGAGACAGACAAAACAGACAGACAAGAGAGACAGACAGATGAGGCAGACAGACACACAGACACACAGACAGACAAGACAGACAGACCAAACAGACAGACAGACAAGACAGACCAAACGGACAGACAGACAGACCCACCTGACAGTCCGGGCCACAGTACCACACAGTTCGACAGCGGGAGCAAACATAGCTCGCTCTACTGCCACACTTGTGACACGTAGCCCACCACCTCTGCAGCCTGCACTTCTGCCGTGCCGTTTGCTGCCGCTGTGGTTGTTGTTGTTGCTGCTGCTGTTGTTGTTGGTGTTGTTGTTGTTGTTTGTTGTTGTTGTTGCTGCCGCTGCTGCTGTTGGTGGTGGGTGGTGGTGCTGCTGCTGTTGGTGGTGCTGCTGTTGTTGTGTTGCTGCTGCTGCTGCGGCTGTGTCATCTGGTGTGGCTGTTGTTGTTGTTGTTGTGTTTCTGCTCTTCATGTTGTTGTTGCTGCTGTGGCTGTGGCTGCTGCCGTTGTTGCTGTTGTGTCTGTTCCGGTTGTTGTTGTTGTTGTTGTTGCTGTTGTTGCAGCCGCTTCTGCTGCTGCTGCTGCTGCTGTTGTTGTTGTTGTTGTTGTGTTGTTGTTGCCGCTGTAACAGCAGTTCTCGCTTCTGCTGTATCTCCTGCTGCTGCTGCTGCTGTTGTTGTTGTTGTTGTTGCCGCTGTAACAGCTGTTCTCGCTTCTGCTGTATCTCCTGCTGCTGCTGCTGCTGCTGCTGCTGCTGCTGCTGCTGCTGCTGCGCGGAATGTGCGCAGACAGAGCAACACTGAGCGACAGCAAGCCAGGTCTGGAACACAGAGACGCGGGACGGGTCGTGGGTCCTGCGACAGGAAACAGACGGGGCAGGGGCGGAACCGGAACCGGAACCGGAAGTGGAAAACGGAAGCGGAAGCGGAAGCGGGGTGATGGGGTGGGCTTGGGGCCGGAAGGGGGCAGGGAGGACGGATGTACCTGACGTTGGGTAGGGTGGAGGAGGGGACCCCGTAGGTGAGGGGGGAGTTGAGGAGAAAGGACTGGGGCAGACTCGGAAGGGGCGGGGAAGGGATGAGAGTGGGCCCGTCCTCCTCCTCCTCCTCCTCCTCCTCCTCTCCTCCTCCTCCTCCTCCTCCCTCCTCCTCTTCCTTTCCTCCAGCGCTCTGTTTTTGGACATAAAACAAACAAACAAACAAACAAATCGTTTGATCTTTGCATGGAATAGTTCGTCATTTAAGCAGAGATCAATCGACTGATCAGTTGATAAGTTAGGCAATGATCAATCGATCGATGGATCGATTGATTAACCAGCGTGCACGCATTCACTCATTCGATGTCGATTTTGTCAGTCAGTTTATTTAGGCACGGAGTTAGTCAATCACAGGTCAATAGATTAGTGAAACAGTCCGTCAGTCAGTCAATTACCCAGCAATTAAAAAAAGGCAGGATCAAAAGTGGATTTTTTTCTTGAAAAAAAAAAACATGAAAAAATAAATTCGGAGTAAACAGAGAGAGAGAGAGAGTAAGTAGTAGTAGTAGTAGTAGTAGTAGTAGTAGTAGTAGTAGTAGTAGTAGTAGTAGTAGTAGTAGTAGTGAAGAAGAAGAAGAAGACAGCACACATTTGTGGAAAGACAATACCCGGAAAACACAGATGGAAAAAAAAGACATGTGCACCATTCATTGAATAAGACAACACACGTAACACACAGGGGACACGTCTTGAGATCTTACAACAGCAACAACAACAAATGATATTGATGAGGCCCATCTTATTGCCCCTGAGCATCAAGTTCACGATGTTCATACGGAGCATCCCACTGCATATCAAAGTATCGATCCGTCTCTTTACGTATTAATTTTGCTCCGTGGCTGCATCTGCATCAACTCACAATGTTGAAAGAAAGGTTAGGGGTGGGGTGTGTAGAATGAATGAAGGAAGTAAAAGAACGAAATGGAGGAGAAATTAACACACACACACACACACACACACACACACACACACACACACACACACACACACACATACACACACACACACACACACGCACGCACGCACGCACGCACGCACGCACGCGCGCACGCACGCACGCACGCACGCGCACGCACGCACCCACGCACCCACGCACACACACACACACACACACACACACACACACACACACACACACACACACGCACGCACGCACGCACGCGCGCACGCACGCACGCACGCACACGCACGCAGCAGAGAGAGAGAGAGAGAGAGAGAGAGAGAGAGAGAGAGAGAGAGAGAGAGAGAGAGAGAGAGAGAAACAAGGAGAGAGAGAGAAGAGAGAGAGAAAAAAAAGTCGAACGTTATCAAAACAAAACAAAACAAAAAAAAAAGTAAAGTTGAAGAAGAGTATGAGCTGGGAACAAAAAAAAAAAAGTAAAGAGCTGAAGAAGAGTGTTTGAGTTTGGGGGGGGGGGGGGGGGGGGGGGGGGGGGGGAAAGGAAAGGAAAAGAAAGCAAAGAGTTGAAAAGAGTGGATGAGTTTGGGACAAAAAAAAAAAGAATTAAAGAGCTGAAGAAGACAGGATGAGTTGGGGACGAAAAAAAAAACATTAAAAAAAAAAACAGAAAAAGAAATTAAAGGGTTGAAGAAGAGTGGATGAGTTGAGGATAAAAAAGAAAAAGAAAAACAGAAAAAGAAAGTAAAGAGTTGAAGAAGATTGGATGAGTTGAGGACAAAAAAGAAAATAAAAGACAGAAAAAGAAAATTAAAGAGTTGAAGAAAGAGTGGATGAGTTGAGGACAAAAAAAAAAGGAAGAGTTGAAGAAGACTGGACTAGCTGGTCACACACACACACACACACACACACACACACACACACACACACACACACACACACACACACACACACACACACAAGCTAAGAAGTGAAGAATAGACGAGTTGGTGAACGCAGATTACCAGCATCATGGCACCATCCACGTCATTTCCGGACCACGCCCCTGCTGTCCTGATGGTCCTTTTACCCCGTGTGGTGGTGGTGGTGGTGGGGGGGGTCAGTGTGGTCAGCCTGTGTGGTCACTGAGTCGCAGCGCGGCACTGACCAGCTGCGCTCTTTGGCTGTGGCTGATCCTTCTCTGCGCTGACCTTCACCTGCCGGAGGTCCCTCGCCAGGCATGGCCAAGAGTCTGAGCCAGTGGTCCAGACTGGGCTGGAGGGAGGAGTCGTGGACACAGTCCCTGAGGCCGTGAGTCAGCAGCAGAGAGGAGGAGGAGGAGGAGGAGGAGGAGGAGGAGGAGGAGGAGGAGGAGAAGGTGGGGGTGGTGGACACCGTCCGCTGGGTCACGCCTGGCCGGGTTGTAGTCTGAGACTGGAGGCGTGACAGCACTGGAGGAGGGAGATGGTGGTGATAGGGGGGCTGGTACGGAGAGGGGAAAGAGGGAGGTTGTCCAGGCAGGGCAGCGGCATCTTGCTGTTGGTGAGGGTAGTGAGGGTGAGGGTGGAAGAGAGGTGGTGGTTGCGAGGAGGGGAAGGGGAGAGGGTGTCCCCGCACGGTGACCTGAGGAGGGTGACGGTGGGGCTGGGGGAAGGGGAGAGGGGTGGGTAGAGGGGAAGGACAGAGGCTGCACAGGAAGATAGACGTCCTGCTGGTGGTCATGATGATGGGGAGGATGAGGGGTCTCTGGCTGCTGAGGCAACAACGCCAGGCACACCCTGTCCAGGGCCTTCAACAGCGAAGGTGTCGTCCGGCCTGCATGTAGTCGTTGTTGGCTCTCCTCCACGACGTTCCCGTTCAACACCCACGTCTCTTCCTTCACTTGAGGAGGTTGAGAGGACAAGACATCCAGCACGTGAAGCTCGTGTGACAGGGTACTGTCTGTAAGCGCCTGTGTCACGCTCAGTCCTGTAGAGCTGGTCTTGAAAGCATCACGACAGGAATCGAGCAGAGCCCCCGTGGATCTGCCACCCGTGTGAAGCACTGACAGTCAGGTGCCATCCTGCAGCATGACGTGAAGAAGGGTGACCTGAGCTGACCCCACTCCATGGGACTGACTGGTCTGTGGGCGACGCCTGGGATCCCCAAACTATGCTGCACAGCTTGGAGCACCAGGCCTGCAGGCGGCTGGGTCAGGGACTGAGGGTAAGAGGAGCTCGGGCTCTGATGGAAGCCCAGCCTCTGTAGGGACGTGCCATCGATAAAACCATTCCTGTGGCAACGAGGTAGAAGGGAGGGCGGTCCCGTGTGGTGAGGCGCTGGATGTGAAGACCAGGCCTGAGGTCCTAGATGGCGACCGTTACAGCTGGACATCCTAGTCACGGAGGAGGCAAGCTGTGACGGCATCCACATGGATCTCCGCCTCGCTTTGCCAGCCGCCCTCTTGGTGGTTGGACGATCTACGACCGTTGTTGAGGTCTTCTGATGACCTTCATCTCTGTTACTCAACACCTGTACCTCCAGTAAGTCATTGGCTAAGAGCAAGGGGCGTCTCGCTGCTCCCTGAGCAGGTGCAATTTTCCTGTCCCCTTTCTCTGCCGAGGCCTGACAAGGATTGTGCGGGTCGTTGGTGTGGTTGCTGAACAAGTCATCACAGGGAAAGGCGCTACCTCTCCCAAGACTGGGGCGAGCCACGTGGTTTCCCGCTGTCCGCGTTTTGTTTTGAGCTTCGTTGGCTCCTGAATGGCCGTTGGTACTGCAAGACTTGCCAGAAGCTTCTGTTGACTCCTGTAGTCGGCTGGCCGCCGGCTTCTCTGACTGCCCTGGCACCATGGCGGACACCGCAGGCGCCACAACTAGAGGTGCAGGTACCGTGAAATATCCTGCAGACACCGTGGGAGCGACTGAACACATTGTAGCAGGAACTGCGCACACAACAGCAGGTTGTGAAGACACAGCGGCAGTTACTGCAGGCTCCACAGAAAACAGCGGAGGCATCATTCCAGACAATACTCGATCTAAAGAAGAGAATGTGGACACAGTGGAAGTTACTGAAGATACCGTGGACGACGACATTGATAAGACAGTTGAACACACTGCAGGCAAAGAGGAGATGGCAGCATGCTGATCTGAAGAAACTGAAAGCACAGCAGCAGATATTGAAGACACAATACAGTTCTCTGAAGACACAGTGGGAAATATCGCAGACACAGTAGAAGATGGAGAAGACACCGTGGAAGACGCTGCTGGTGCAGAGGTAGATAGTGCAGGTGAAAACGTAATGCCGGCTATGATCCGGCTCTGTGCTGGGTAGGTTGGGGGATTGGAGCGGAAGACGTTGGCAACATGCTCCAAGGATCGTGCGTTACGAGGGTTGGGCAGGTCCTGGACCTCTGTCTCATTCCTGGGGGAGGGACAAGTGACGTTCGAAGGCGGAGAGGTTTCTCTCAGCAGACGTCCTACAACGGACGTCAGCTGCTGCACCGTGCAGTTGTCTCCCCTCGTGACTTGGTCCTTGCCTGGCCAGGGTTGTTCCGCCTGTGTGTGCTCACCCGGTTTCCCTCCCTCACGGTGACTGACTGTGTGTTTGTTCTGATGACGGGGTCTGGCCCCGTCTTGGTGATGATGATGATTCCCTTGGTGATTCTTTCGCTCCGTCTTTTCTCCACCGCGGGAGACTTCGTCGTTCGGAGTCACTGCTTTGAAGTCTTGGTTGGACGTGTGCACGATCTGGTGGGTCTCGGTTGGTGACTGCCCGTTGTATGAGACAGCAGCAGAGGAGTGTGGTCCGTTTGCCGTGTCCTCGACGTGTTTGCCCTGAGACTCACTCCTTACGTATCCGGCTGATGACGTCATTACATTTACCGCGTCATCGTGGGCCAGAGAGGCAACACTGACAGAAGCAGCAACATGGCGCTCTGTAAGGCCCCCTATCTCTTCCTGCGACAACGCCTGGTTGAAATCCTTGCCGCCTGCTCCTCCGACTGGCTGAGAGTGGCGCCCCCTTTCGTCCACGGAGCAGTCCACATTGGAGTGGTCGTGGGTGGGAGGTGTGCAGACGACTGCGACGTTGGCAGACGATGAGAGCGGGGAGGAGCTGATAGCCTCCGTGAGTGATCCAGAGGACGAAAGGTTGGCCATGTTAGCGTGAGAGAACGTTGAACTGGGCGTGAAGGAAGGAGGAGGAGGAGGAGGAGGAGGAGGAGGAGGAGGAGGAGGAGGAGGAGGAGGGAGAGGAGGAGGAGGAGGAGGAGGAAGAGGAGGAGAAGAGGAAGGGAGGAGGAAGGAAGGAGACGGTTTTTCGTCTCCGTTTCATCTCGATTTCCTGCAGCATTTCTGCCTTCCTCTTGTATTGTTGCATCAGCTGCAATCAAACATGGAACAATGAACCCTCAGTCTATTGCAATTATTATTAATGTTATCATCATCATCATCATTATCATCATCATCATCATTTGTTTATTGTCATCATCATCATCATCATCATCATCATCATCATCATCATCATCATCATCACTATTATTATTATTATCAGTATCATTATTACTTTTACTATTCTCCTTCTTCTTCTTCTTCTTCTTCTTATGATGATGATGATGATGATGATGATGATGATGATGATTATCGCTGTTTGTTGTTGTTGTTGTTGTTGTCGTTGTTGTTATTACTATCATTAATATTGTGAGTACTTATCTAGCGCCTGTCCTCGGTTAGAGACCTGACTCTAAGCACCCTACAACCCACGCTCTCCTTTACACAATGGGCTGCCTACCTGGGTAGAGCTAACTGAGGAGCTTCCTGCTGGCGCTTCATTCAGTCGTTTCCTACGTCATTCAGCCTGTCAGTCACTCAGGTTTTCATTCATATTTTCATCTGGTCGGTGCACGATAAGTGCATACGTGTCATTCACACCAACGGCCAAACTGGCCTTCTCTTCCGGTAGTTGGCAATGGGGTTTTACGTGTGTGGAAGATGTTATCGGTGCGTTCACATACGGAATCTCAATTTAGAGTCTCCTTCGAAGACCTTTTCGGGAATTGGAGTCAGAAGTAAAATCAATTCCAGACAAAAATCCCTCTGTATCGTAAAGAGAATCAGATGAATTAAATGAAAAGGGTATGGCTCGTCGTGCGCTCTCTCTCTCTCTCTCTCTCTCTCTCTCTCTCTCTCTCTCTCTCTCTCTCTCTCTCTCTCTCTCTCACACACACACACACACACACACACACACACACACACACACACACACACACACACACACACACACACACACACACACCTGCACTGTCTCCAGCTCTTTGTGAGCGGCCTGGTTCTCCAGTTCCTCCAGCTGCTTTTTCAGATCTTCCTCCCCACCCCACCTCCTCCTCCTCCTCCTTCTTCATCCCGTCCTGTGTAGGTTCAGGGCGAAGGGGGTGTCCTTGACCCTTTTCTCCGGGCTGGCCAAGGTCAAAGGGCATAATGCCATTCGCTGGTCTGTGAGTACTATTCTCCCGCACAGTTACAGGGTCTACACCAAGACAAATCAATTAATGGATAAATAGATCGATTAGATAAATCAACTAAATAGAAAAAAAAAATACTATTCCGCCGGACGAAAGTTACATGCAAATGGCAAGACAAAACACGACGCGTTTCGGTCTCTTTGGTCTTCTCTGGTCTCTTCAAGCTAAAAGGAAACAACATTCAGGACAATGAGAAATGGGAACTGAGCAATCACTGATCTCCTCAAAGTGGGTGCAGAATAGATGTAGAACCAAAAGATTCCATTTCACGAGTCAGAGAGAGAGAGAGAGAGAGAGAGAGAGAGAGAGACAGACAGACAGACAGGACAGACAGACAGACAGACAGACAGGCAGGCAGGCAGCAGGCAGGCAGGCAGAGAGGCAGACAGACACAGACAGACAGACAGACACAGAGACAGACAGACACAGAGATGAAGAGAGAGAAAGAGAGACAGAGACAGACAAACAGAGACGGAGAAAGACAGAGAGAGACAGAGAGAGACAGTCAGACAGACAGACAGAGAGAAACAGAGACAGAGACAGACAGAGAGAAAAAAAAGAGACAGAGACAGACACACAGTTAGACAGACAGACAGACAGTACATAACTAAAATGCCTCCAACAAAGACATCAAGCAATTCCGCTAAAGCATTCATCAACCGATCCACGAATGAATCAGCCAAAACCAACCAAGGCACCACTCTGTCAGTCAGTCACTCACTCAGTCAGTCAGTCAGTCAGTCAATCAGTCAGTCGACCAACCAGCCCAGTCAACCAATCAGCCAACGAACCGAACCAACCCAACCCAACCCAACCCAACCAAACCCTCACAAGACAAAACCACCCACCCGTACCCACTCACCTCTCCTTTCGCTGCACAAGTCCAAAGGCCTCCTCCTCTCTCTCTCTCTCTGTCCCCCCTCTCTCACTTGCCGTAGGATCATCACCATTCTGAAGCCACTGGGTCGCCTGAGGGGAAGAGGAGGAGGAGAAGGAAGAGGAGGAAGGAAGGGGTGGGAGGGGGCGGGCTGGGAAGCTGTTTGAGGGAAGACTGGGCTCAGCGGTGAAGAGGCCAGGAGGCGAGGGTGAGGTTTTGGGTTCGAATCTTTGCTGCCGAGAGAGCTGTGGTGCGGAGAAGGGGGGCTGAGAGGGTGGCGGCGGTGATGTAGTGAGGAGGGTGGGGGTGGAAGTGGTGGAGGGAGGGAGGCCGATCCGGACCCGGTTCCCTGTTGTTGTTGGTGTTGGTGTTGGTGTTGTTGTTGTTGCTGCTGCTGCTGCTGTTGCTGTTGTTGTTGTCGCTGTTCTGGTGATTGGTGGGACCGGCACGATTCTGGAACCGGCAGCACAGCACCGTCATTGGGTTCTGGTGGTGGGACCTATGTCTGTCTGTGTGTGTGTCTGTCTGTGTCTGTGTGTCTGTCCTTCGTCTATCTGATTGTTTGTCTGTCCGTCCGCCCGTCTGTTTGTTTGTCCGTCATCTGTCTGGCTGTCTCTCTGTCTGTCAGTCGTCTGTCTATCTATCTCTGTCTGTCTGTCCGTCTGTTTGTTTTCCTCCCTCGCTCTCTCCCCTGTGTCTCTCTCTCTCTCCTCCTCCTCTCTCTCTCTCTCTCTCTCTCTCTCTCTCTCTCTCTCTCTCTCTCCCTCCTCTTCTCTCTCTCTCTCTCTCTGGTAATTGGTACAAACTGTGTGTGGATGTTTAGGTGTCGATCACTTGCCTCTCCTACACTTATCTGTCATTGATCGTTATGACAAGCAATCAATGCAATGAGAAATGGTTAAGTAAATTTGGATTAAAAGCAGGTCACCTAAATGTATGTCACTTATCAAATAAAATGTCAGACATACCCTCTATTTTATCAAACTCAAATGATCATTTTCATTGCTTTGGTTTCTCTGAATCGAGACTAACAGATGCTATAACAGACAATCTAGTATCGATTCCAGGCTATAGTTTGATTAGAGAGATGCCATGGCTAAACTGGACACTGGACTGGTAACATTTGTGCACAACTCGGTAAATTATAAAACAAATAAGCTTGTTCGATAAATACTGCATTGAGTGCATTTGATAGAGATTCGTATGAAAGGGACAAAACCAGTCTTAGTAGGTTTTCTGTATAGAAATCCAGAAGAACGTGTTGAATGGTATGATCGCTTTGATCTCATGATGGAGGATGTATACTCTTATGCAACAGAGGTAATACTACTTGGAGATTTTAATATTGATTTACTTAAACCGTGTAACAACTGGAAAAAAATCTTTGAACTGCAGAATTTAAAACAATTAATTAACACACCAACCAGAATAACATCACAGTCTGAAACACTTTATTGACCATATATATGTAAATGACCCGTCTAATATTATTGAAACTTCTGTACCGGTGTTTGGTCTTAGTGATCACTTTCCTGTTTGTTTAACATGGTCAAAAAAAAAGAACGAAAATTCCCAGATGTAGCCACCAATACATATCTTCTCGTTGTTATAAAACATTAAATATTGATGTCCTTTTATCTGACCTGTGCTCTGTTAATTTTTCAGAGGTTTATCAATATACCGACCCCGACGAGGCCCTTGAAACTTGGTATCGTATTTTTCTGTCTGTAATTGATAAACATGCCCCTATTAGACTTAAACGTGTCAGAGCTGATGGCAAACCACAGTGGTTAACCGAAGAAATCAATGCAGCCATTAAACTTCGGGATAATTTATTACAGTCTACAGGGAAAAGTGACAGTTTTAAGAAACAACGTAATAAAGTAACTGCCCTAAAAAGATATACTCGCAAAAAAATATTTCAAAGAACTTATTGCTTCTAAAACCGATACAAAATCCATCTGGAAAGCCATTAATGAATTATCTGGGAAAAAAAAAATCTGAAACTGCTGTTCATTCGGGAATGGATTTATCCACCGAAAAATTCAATTTACATTTTTCAACAATAGCTGAGAAAACGATAAACTCTGATCACATGATAAACAATGATCTATCATCGTTGAAAGATTATTGTGATCTAAACACATAGATACAAAAAACTTCGATTTGAATATTTAAGTGTACACGAAGTGTATATGGCACTACGTTCTTTAAAAAAATCTAACTGTTGTGGTCTCGACAACATTGATAGTAAAATCTTGAAATTATCTGCATCTGTTATATCTGAGCATCTCACCTACATTTACAACCTTTGCATCGAAAAGTGCTACTACCACAAGCTTTTAAGGTAGCCAAAGTACTACCAGTTTATAAATCCGGTGACCCAACTGATTGTTCAAATTATCGACCAATATCGATTTTATCTACTTTGTCTAAACTCTGATAAATCATCTTAAACGCAATCTTCAGTTACACTTTACTAAACATGATCTATTTCATCCAAACCAAAGTGGTTTTAGAAAAAAAACATTCCTGTCATACAGCACTAACCAACTTAGTCGAAACATTGGCTTTCAAACATTAATTGTAATCTATTTACAGGTGTACTTTTTGTCGACTTTGCAAAAGCCTTTGACATTATTGACCATAATCTTCTTGTAAAAAAAAACTGCATTTTACGGTCTATCCAGAAAATCTTGATCTATTATCCTCTTTTTTGACCAACAGAAAACAGTCAGTTTTTAAAGCCTCTGCTAAAATCCACTTTCCTACCAGTGAATTATGGTGTCCCCCAAGGATCAGTTTTAGGTCCTATCCTTTTTTTTTCGGTTTATATAAATGATCTTCCTCTAGCTATTTCTTCTTCATGTGAACTATTTGCTGACGACACGACACTCCACAGTAAAGGTAAAAACGTACACTCGGTATGCTGTGCTCTTCAAAAAGATATAAATAATCTTATTGAGTGGTCCAAACTAAATCACATGGCCCTCCATCCTATGAAATCCAAATTTATGTTGATATCAACTAGGCAAAAAAACGACAAAACATGAAAACTAGATCACCTCCATTGTATCTCTACGATCAGATTATAGAAGAAATTGATTCTCATAAGTTACTTGGTCTCACTATCGATAACAATCTATCTTGGTCTAATCATGTTTCTGCCTTATCTCGGAAGATCTCAAGAAAGATATTTCAATTAAACAGAATTAAGCATTTCCTTGACCAACATTCTCGGAAGTTATTTTTCCATGCCTATATACAATCTGATATTGACTATGCTTCAACTTGCTGGGACATGGCCAGTCACAATTGCTTGAAACACTGGAGCGTTTGTATAGACGTTCACTAAAAATCATACTCCTTAAATCATCTCTTCAAGTTGCAGACTATAAAGAACTTGAGATTCTCCCATTCAGTCAGAAATGTCGTTTCAATAAGGGTGTGTTCATGTACAAAATAATGAACAATCTTGCACCTTCTTATCTACGTACCAAATTCCTTATAAACACCTTTTCGTAATAAACATGTGATATCAATTCCCCGGCCCAGAATTGATCTATTCATGTCTTCCTTAGCATATTCGGGTGGTAAACTTTGGAATGCAATTCCTTGTGACATAAGAAATAAAAATAGCTTATCTACGTTTAAAACACATTATCATAAATATCTAATGCTAAGCTATAGTTAACCTTTTGTGGCATTTTTGGGTCGTAATTTTGTATCCAATTTCCTCAAATGTTTTTTTGCTCATCTTCTATGTCTTTATTCTGCTGCCTGCTTGTATTCTCTGCCTGTTTGTCTGTCTGTCTGTCTGTCTGTCTGTCTGTCTGTCTCTCTCTCTCTCTCTCTCTCTCTCTCTCTCTCTCTCTCTCTCTCTCTCT
>JADBJO010000957.1:370000-372500 GCA_016801955.1 Conus betulinus | reverse complement strand
CCATCATCATCATCATCATCATCATCATCGCCACCACCACACCACCACCACCACCACCATCATCATCATCATCATCATCATCATCATCATCATCATCATCATCACATGATCTTGGCCATTACTAAGGACAGCAGTGTCGCTGGGAAGGAAAGGGCCAGAGAGTCAGAGAGGACAGAGACGAGCGGTCTTCCTTACCCAGTCCTGCCGTCCCACCTTCCGTCTGTCTTCTCTCCTCCCCGGCCCCCTCCCTGCTCTTCTCGTCTGACCTTCCGCCCCTTACCGCCTCCTTCACCCTCATCCACTCCCCTTCTCTCTCTTCTTCTTCCGTCGCACACTCCCGTTCAGAAGGAGGTCACCAGTGGCCGGACATTGTGACGTGTGGCTGTGGTCATGGAGGTCACCAGTGGTCGGACACTGTGACGTGTCGCTGTGGTCATGGAGGTCACCAGTGGTCGGACACTGTGACGTGTCGCTGGTCAGGGAGGTCACCGCTGGCCGGACACTGTGACGTGTGGCTGTGGTCGTGGAGGTCACCGGTGGTCGGACACTGTGACGTGTGGCTGTGGTCAGGGAGGTCATCGCTGGCCGGACACTGTGACATGTGGCTGTGGTCATGGAGGTCACCGGTGGTCGGACACTGTGACGTGTGGCCGTGGTCAGGGAGGTCATCGCTGGCCGGACACTGTGACGTGTGGCTGTGGTCATGGAGGTCACCGTGGCTGGACACTGTGACGCGTGGCTGTTGTCACCTTCACCGTTCTGATGGTCACAGGACCTCGGCCTTCCCTGGCTCTTCCCTGAGGACTGGAGTGGAGAACCCCCATCCGAGACGTCCTCCGTCTCCCAGGAATAAGGACCTGGTGGCCGTTTGGCTGGAATAGGCGTCGTCTGACTGTGGTGGAGGTGATTGTCCATGGATTTTCCGGCACCTCCTGAGCTCGTCATGGTGATGGACGACCCTGAGGAGTGAGTGCTCCGAGCAGGAGGCAGGTGAGGACCACATGAGACAGGGTTGTCTGATGACGTGCCCACAGAGAGGACGTGCTTTCTGTTCTCCAGGCCGGATGAATCCCCAGTCAGGACGTTGCCCAGGGTCAACACGCTGAGGTCCTGTGCATCACCGCAGCTCCGCTCAGCTCTTCTCCGCACCGGGGCAGCCGGGATGATCTGCCCTTCAGCCGAGATTCTGAGGTCAGGACTGCTCTGAGATTCAACCGGGGTGGGAGGCACGGAGCAGCGGGCTTGGGGAGAGGGTGAGGCTTGGTACCCTAGGCCTATCAGCTCTGTGAGGATCGACAACAGGCATGAACTGAGCTCTGAGGTCATCGTGGGACTGACAGAGCCTGGAGAGTTCTCTGCCCAGGTCACCACGACCTTCTCGTCAGCCGTCTGTGGTGTGTGTTTGACTGCCTGACTCTTCGTCCTCCATTTTCATGCCTTTCTCAGCTTCAGGTCCAGATGTTAGTGAATTTTTGCGGATGATGCTAGAAGCTGTGTTCTGATCGTGGGTACAGCTGGCGTAGCCAGGATTTGGTTGTCTGTCGCTACACGTTTTTGTGCTAACAGATCCTGCAGCGACCTCTGAAAGTGCTGGTTTCTCACCCACTGCTGTCGTGGACTCCTGCTCTCTTACGTCAGCCCCTCGACCTTCCCCCCTTGTCTTTGTCCATCTGCTAGGATCTGCTCCTCCTGGGATACCTCTCTTGGGGTCTCCATCTCCTGCACAAAGTCCGTTAGGTTGGCTTTCGCTCGCGTTCAAGTCCCGACCACCAGGATATTTAGAATCGACCAAACACATGGAATTGACAGAAGTCGCTGAGCGTTCTTTTTTTCCTCCGTACCCTCCAGAGGTTGACGGAACCATGAGAGGAATCCCCTCATCAGAGAAGACCCTGCTTTCTCCTACAAGGCAGGTACAGGAGTCAGTCGTGCACCCAGGATGAGAATGGCTCAAGGAAGTGACGTCATAACACGGACGAGTTTTGACGTCAGCGCTGACGACACGAGACACACAGCTTTTGGCATCGGAAGAAAAACAACCTTCCTGACGTCAGACGGGGTGCAAGATGACGTCACTTGGTGACGATCTGTCCTGATCGTTGACCCGGCGCTGGCCGGGACGGTGAGACCTTTCATGGAACCACCCTCTCCTGGTGACCTCAATCTCAGACCTCCAAGCTGTTCTTCAGAGCAGCCCACAGGAGCCAAAGTCTCACCCTCCGTCCAGACCCTGACTGGGGCAAGGATCAGACCAGGAGCTGACCCGGAGCTGGGGACAGACGTGACACCAGAGGAGAGGCAGGGGAGACGGACTGTGTGAACAGGGCCTAAGAAATGACTCTCCGGAGAAACCTCAGCATCCGAGGCAACATAAGACCCTGACTGGAACTGCCTGTGACCTGACACAGAGCCGGGAGAGCAGACAGAAAGGGGATGATTTGACCCAGAGGACTTCGATATTGAAGGACTATGAATGGGTTGACGAAAAATCATTATGGGA
>JADBJO010000957.1:362500-365000 GCA_016801955.1 Conus betulinus | reverse complement strand
TTTCTTTTGTTTAATCATCTCGTTTCCTGATTTCCCTTTCTCAATTAATTTCTTTTGTTTAATCATCTCGTTTCCTGATTTTTATCTTGTCGTTATAAAAAAAAACAGGTTCAGCTAGAAGTTCATTTAATGTTTGTGGTGTCACACAAAGACAGAATTCCCTATAGGCTATAAAGGTGTGTCTCCAGAACAAATTAGAGCTCATGTATCCTGTACCAAATGCTGGTCCATAATTTTCAATTCTTTCGCTGAACAGATATATTTTCGTAACAATGCTCTTCCATTTGTAATTTGTGATTTTAAGTTTTTTTTATCCATAAAAGTTTCGAAGCATTAATATATTTTTGATGTCGGGTATAATTAAACCACTTTGCTTTATAGTTTTAATTGTTGTTTTCTTGCTTATTCTATTTTGTTTACCATTCCACACAAAGCTAAAACACATCTTTTGAAGTTTTTTGAATTAAGAGGTCAGGTGGGTTAGGTAACAAAATCCAGAGGTGTATGAGCTTAGACAGAATGAGGGACTTGAGAACAGCAACTCTTCCAACTGGTGTTATACTTCTTGATTTTGAATAATGTTTTAACTTCCGAAAATTCATGGTCATAATTCATGTTTTCACACTCTTTCAAGTCTTGAGTAAACCAAACACCGAGTACTTTAAATTGAGAAGGGTTCCAATGCTTTTTAGATGAGGACAATAATTTTTCTTGGAGTTTTTATGACATCCTAGCCATATTGCTTGCGTTTTTTCGCTGTTCATGAGGAGTCCTGAAACTCTTCCAAACGTGGTAAGTATATTAATAGACTGTTCAAAAGAACTTTTGTCGCCATTGTTTACTAACTGAGTGTCATCAGCGAACTGGGATATTTTGTGTTCTACATCAATTATTTTTATGCCTTTTATCTTCTTTTCGTCCTTTATCATTATGGCTAAAATTTCTGCGCATATGAAGCAGACACACCTGGTATCACAACGATTCACCAAGCACAACGACCCTCCAATCCCGTCATTGCTATCAACAGGCTTCACCTGCCTTTGGACACTCCAACCAGACACCTGGTATCACAACGATTCACCAAGCACAACGACCCTCCAATCCCGTCATTGCCTTCAACAGGCTTCACCTGCCTTTGGACACTCCATTGACATGGTTTCGTTGTTCCTTGCCATCTGTGCTACATAGCTGTGTGGGAGTGTGGGGAGGAACAAAAAAGGGGGGAGGGGGTGAGGGGGAGACGGGGTGGGGAAGGGGGGGGGGTAGGGGGTGGACGGTGGGATGACTCAAACCTGACTGCTGCTGCTGCTGCCGTGGTGCCGTAAAATCAAACTGAGAGTGAGGATTTTTTTTTTTTTTTCGTTATCTCTTTGTCAGACTGAATCCTGAAGATCAGACTTCTCTCATTCTTTACAGGAAAATATTTTTAAAAAAAAAAACAAAAGAGAAAAAAAAAAGCAAAACCTTCCTCTAAAAAACCCTCCTTCAGCAAAGATCAATAGAAAACACGCCTGAATCACTAGGAGTGAAAGTGTTGAAGGAGTAGCACATGGTAGAACCAAAGTGTATATTTTTTTTTAAAGCATGAATAATCTTACATCATAACTCTGAACTCTGAATTCTTAAAATCTGTCTTTTATCGTGTCAAATTTCTTCAGTCTCTCTTTGCATATCCATTCGGAATAAAGTGTGTGTTTTACTCTTCTCGTCCTACGAGTCCCTGTTTGTCTTTTAATTTTGTTTTTGTTTTTATGTTTGCTTTTTCTCGTACGCAGGCTGACACTCCTTGTATAGACAGGCAAGGATTAATCCCATCTACCCAACAAAGGGAGTGAAGTTTTGTGTGTATGACTGTTTTTTTATCACGCCATTAAGGCAGCCATACTCCAACTTCGGGGAAGGTGCATGCTATGTGTAACGTGACATCCATACCAACGGCCAAGCTGGCCTTCTCTTCCGAAAGTTGGTGATGGGATTTTACGTGTGTGTGCAAGATGTTAGGCGTGCGTTCACACATAGAACCTCGGTTTATAGTCTCATTCGAAGGACTGTATGGGAAATGGAGTCGGAACTAATGTTAATTCCGATGGAAAAATCCCCCTGTACCGAAACGGTCCGACGGAGATTCGAACCCGAAACCCCAAGATTACGAGTCCGGCGCTCTACCACTAGGCCATTCCGGCCTGTATTTCAAGCAAACTGTTATGCTGAATGTAGAACATCATGTAAGGATCACCTATTGATACACTCTGTAGAAAAGAGCAATGACAAGAACTAGGAATCACAACCCGACGTATTGAAGTGTCTGTGAGACCTAGGCCGAAAGCGGACCAAGAACGATAACTGTCGATGCGTGCTGAGGTTTTTTTTTTTTTTTTTTTTTTTTGTGTTACCTCCCCGGAAGGCGTTTCCCCGGTCTGTCTGTTCCCCCCCCCCCCCCCCCCCCCCCCCCCCCCCCCCCCCCCCCCCCCCCCCCGCCCAAAAAAAAAAAAAAAAAAAA
>JADBJO010000957.1:350000-355000 GCA_016801955.1 Conus betulinus | reverse complement strand
CTCAAGTAGTTTTTTTTCTCTTCTTCCTTTTTATCAGCGTTGAAGAAGTTTCTTGGCACCTCACCGAATCTCTCTCTCCCTCCCTCCCTCCCTCCCTCCCTCAACTCAACTCACACACACACACACACACACACACACACACACACACACACACACACACACACGGATAACTGAAGTACGCAGACATGCAAGGTAAGACTCCACCTCCTCCACTGAAGCAAATGAACGTGACAGTGGGGGGGAACCTAAGGCTGGATGGATGCGTGCCTGCATGCACTGGTGGCTGGTTGTTGTTGTGTTGTCGCTTGTGCTGCTGCTGCTGCTGCTGCTGGGGGGGGGTGGGGGGGGGGGGGGGGGGGGGGGGAGGGGCACAGCGAGGCCGTGGCGCCCGCCGTAACGTGGCTGTATACAGCCTGTAGCAGCTGGGCGGTGAGTGATTTGCTTGATCTACTTCCTCCACGCGGCCTCCCACGCGGGATTGAACAGTGTTTTGTTTGCACACAAACATCGCAGGCTGTTGCCTTATTGCGTTGTTGGGTCGTTGTGGTGTTGCTGGGTTGGGTTGGGTTGGGTTGGGCTGGGCTGGGTTGGGCTGGGTTGGGTTGGGTTGGGTTGGGTTGGGCTTGGGTTGGGCTGTGTGCTGTGCACACGTGTGTTTGTACAGGATGCACGTGCAGGCACGCTTTGCGGGCCAGGAAGGACATGTCTACCGAGCGGGACTCGTCTGTCTGTCTGTCTGTCTGTCTCTGTCTCTATCCCCATCTCTGTCTGTCTGTCTGTCACTGTATGTCTATCTGTCTGTCTATCTGTCTATTTGTCTGTCTGTCTGTCTGTCCGTCCGTCTGTCTGTCTGTCTCTGTCTGTCTCTGTCTGTCTGTCTCTCTGTCTCTGTCTCTCTCTCTCTCTCTGTGCGTGTGCGCGCGCGCGCCTGTGTGTGTGTGTGTGTGTGTGTTTGTGTGTGTGCGCGCGCGCGCGCGCGTGTATATGCGGGCGCGCATTTGCGCGCATGTATGTGTGCGTGTGTGTGTGTGTCCGTCTGTCTGCATTTCTCTCTCTCTCTCTCTCTCTCTCTCTCTCTCTCTCTCTCTCTCTCTCTCTCTCTCTCTCTCTCTCTCTCTCCTGATAAGTCCCCTCCCTCTCACTCTCTCTGTGTCTCTCTCTCTGTCTCTCTTTGTCTCTCTCTCTCTCTCTCTCTCTCTCTCTCTCTCTCTCTCTTAACTCCTCCCAAACCTTTCTCTTCACCCTCTTTCTCTCCCCCCCTCTCTCCCTGTCTCTCTCTTTCTCTGTCTCGCACTGTCTGTCTCTCAGTCTCTCCGTTTCTCTCTTTCTCTTTTCCTCCTCCCTCAACCTCTCTGTCTCTCTCTCTCTCTTACCCCTCTTCACCCTCTCTCTCTCTCTCTCTCTCTCTCTCTCTCTCTCTCTTCCGCTCCCTCCTCCCCCCTCTCCCTCCTTTGGGGAATGAAAACGAGGCTGCTGGTTGTCTCCTTCTCAATAGCCTCGCTTTTATTCCACATTCCCTGCGACCTCGTTTCATTCTACATTCATTCTGCGTCCAGTTAGAGAGATACGTGATTGTTCATTCTTCGTTTTCATGGTCTTGAATGTTGTTTGTCTTGCCTGAAGAAGACCAAAGAGGTCGAGAAACGCGTCGTGTTCTGTCTTGTAATTTGTTTGTCTCTTTCGTTGGGTGGAACAGTAAATCTTTATCTGAGCTTTGGACGTATTCTTTTTTTTTTTTTCCTTAAAATCCGCCCGAGTCATCCATTCCTATTGCCAGAGGCCTTTTGCATAAGTCTGAGCTTTGGTTTTCAAATCGATGTGAGGGGTAAAACAATCGACTCAATTCTCTCTTTGTGGCATTCTCAATTCTCTCTTTGTGGGATTCAGAGAGGGTGAACAATTTGAAAATCAGCAGTTGAGGCTGATGCTTGAGGTCACGAGCAGCGACCACCTCCCGAAGAAGAAAAGGAGTCAGACACAATGAGGAAATCTTCACGTTTTGATGTAGAGATCCATCTCATTTCGCTGTATGTTGTGCACATGTTTGACGAAACTACGACGAATACGACAAACTTTTTGTTCAAATATGGAGGGTGTGTGTGTGTGTGTGTGTGTGTGTGTGTGTGTGTGTGTGTGTGTGTGTGTGTGTGGTGTGGGGGGGGGGGGGACATCTTGGAGACTGGAGAGTTTCTTGAGCTGTAATTGCACTTGTGGTGTATAACCAGGGCTGAGGCTTGCGCCAAAGAGCGACAACTCTTGCTGACTTACGCGTGCTAAATGACGTTAGGGAGGGGGGGATGGGAAGGTTAGGATGTATGTTTTGTTTCATCTCGTGAAAGTATACATGTACAAATCGTATATTACTTTGAAAGTGTCCGCGCACTATACAGCAGTACATGAGTTAAAAACCCAGACGCCATATATCAAAACGACAACACATCCAGTAAAACAATGTCCATCCGTTGAAAAACATTCAGACATGGCATGGTGAGTTCAAGTAAGGAGGAGGAAAAATAAAAAGTGGGAAAAAGTAGGAGGAGGATGGAGGAACACACCCCCCAAAAAAAAAAGGAAAAAAAAAAAAGAAAAAAAAAAAAACACAAAAAATGGAGGGTCGGAGAACATAAAAAAATAAAAACAAATACATAAACAAACAAAACAGCTAACAAACGAACAAAAAACAAACAAACAAAAAAACAACCCAGAGGTTCTACCATCTGATAATAGCGTTCGCAAAAAAAAAAAACAAACACAAAAAAAAAGCAAAGCATATAAAAACGTACTCCCAGTTTATCCTGAATACGCGTGAGATATTTCATAAAGAGGAAAAAACCGTCTTGGGCTGGTGTGTAACCGTTAGTAATGGCTATTCCAAGAAACATCGGCCGTCATCTGTCATCTATAATGAACATACTTACAAATTTTCAGAAAGATCGGCCAAGAACTTTCTGAGATTTTCCCTAAAGAAGGAAACCAGTATGGGCCGTTAGTAACGGCTATAACGATAAACTTAAACATCGGGCATCATCCGTGACCCATAATGAACATACCTACAATTTTCAGAAATATTGGCCACGTACTTCTGAGGTATTCTATGATGAAGAAGAAAAACCGTTAGGGGCCGTTGTAGCCGTTAGTAACGGCTATATAACGGTAAGCTAAAACATCGGTCATCATCCGTGACCGATAATGTAGGGCCTACATACCTACAAATTTTCAGAAAGTTCGGCCTCGTACTTTCTGAGATGTTCCATCCATAAAAAGAAAACCGTTATTGGTCGTTATAGCCGTTAGTAACAGCTATAACGGTAAACTAAAACGTCGGACATCATCCGTGACCCATAATGAACATACCTACAAATTTTCGGAAAGATCGGCCAAGTACTTTATGAGACATTGCATAAAAAAGAGAAAAAACTGTTATGGGCCGTTATAGCTGTAAGTAATCGCTATAACGGTAAACTAAAATGTTGGGCATCATCTATCGCCCATAATGAACATGCCTACAAATTTTCAGAGAGTTCGGCTAAGCGCTTTTTGAAATATTCCATAAAGAAGAAAAACCGTTATGGGCAGTTGTAGCCTTCTGAGATATCCCATAAAGAAGAAAAACCGTTATGGGCAGTTGTAGTCGTTAATAACGGCTATAACGGTAAACTAAAACATCGGGCATCATCCTTGACCCATAATGAACATACCTACAATTTTTCAGAAAGATCGGCCCAGTAGTTTTGTCTGGAGCGAGTGGACCACATTTTGACCCACGGACGGACCGACACACACACACACACACACACACACACACACACACACACACACACACACACACACACACACACACACACACACACACACACACACACACACACACACACACAGAGCATGTTTTCGTTCCGTGAACTCTATAACGTCATAGTGTGTGGCTTATGATGGAGTCTACTTATATTAAAAACAAAACAAAAACAAAACAAAAAACAAAAACAGAACAAACAAAACAACACACACACCCTCCCCATGTCCTATACCAATCCATTTCCTACTCACAGACCTCACCCATTCCCCCGCCCCCACCCCCCCCCCCCCATTCCCCCCCCCCCCCCCCCCCCCCCCCCCCCCCCCCCCCCCCCCCCCCCCCCCCCCACCCCCAACCACACCTGATTTCCCCCCCCACCACCTGATTTCCACATACCACTCCACATGAATCTCCCTTTCCCTCCCATCTCTCCCTAGCATAAGGGTAGGCCAGGTACTTGGCCCTCCCACCTCCACCCTCTCCCCTCCCCTTTTAAACACCCCCCTCCTTCCTTCACTCCCATCTCATCAATATCCGAACACAAACTACATACACCTATCCACCACCGCAACACCAACCCACTCCATCTCCCACCAAATCACACTGACACCCACACCACCTCACCCCCCCAACTATTTAGCTCACAATGACTTAATTCTTCTCAACCAACACGATCATATTATGCCCACTGATTATTTCACCTGCTACAAGGGACACCATCGCACAGTATTGTCTACTTTTCAACAAACACTATTTGCATGAATTTCCCACCCCCACCCCCACTCCACGCATACGTATGTGTGGGTGGAGTGATATAATCTCTCTCTCTCTCTCTCTCTCTCTCTCTCTCTCTCTCTCTCTCTCTCTCTCTCTCTCTCTGTCTCTCTCTCTCTCTGTCTCTCCCCCCCCCCCCCATTGCCCTCTTTATTCCCTCCCTCCCCACCCACAATACATTATCACCCATTGATCATTTCCATTCGTTATTAGCATTGCATACATATACAACTGCCCACACATAACTACTATCATCACCATCACCACCCATTAAAGTCGTTTATTTATTTATTTATTTATTTATTTATTCATTCATTCATTTTCTATTCTTTATTTTTCCCTTTTTATTACTTTTTTTCATTATCATTTTCCCCCCACTAAGCACTATTATCAATCGACATAATCACGACCGTCACTAATATATCATACTATT
>JADBJO010000957.1:325000-342500 GCA_016801955.1 Conus betulinus | reverse complement strand
TGTGTGTTGTTTGTTTGTTTGTGTTTAAGGAGTTGCTCCTCATCTTTAAACAAAACTGAAATGAAATGAAATAAAATAAATAAAATATATAATGAAGATAAAAAAAAACAACAGCAAAACTGGATGAAATGAATCCGAAAAGTTATCGATTTGTGTCTACTCTCCCCATCATATCCAAAGTCCCTTGAGAAAATAGTCCTCGAACAGATTAGACACTGCTGTGACGCCAGATGAAAGAAAGTTGTAAGAAAAAATTACTACGCCGACGAAAAAAAAAAAAAAAAAAGGAAAACAGAAATTACAAGACAAACGCAACGCGTTTCGACCTCTTGGGTCTTCTTCAGGCAAGAAAAACAACATTCAAAGCAATGAAAACGAAGAACGAACGGTCACTGAGCTCCTCAAACTGGGGGCGCGCAGAATTCTTGCGGAAGACTTTCTTGCTCAACGCTTGTGTTCATTATGTAATGAATTCTTCAATTGCGGCTATGCTGATTTTATTCCAGTCGAGGGGGCCGGAACAGTTCAGTGGTAGAGCGCCGGACTCGTTATCTTGGGGTTGCGGGTTCGAATCTCTGCCAGGCCGTTTCGGTACAGGGGGATTTTTCCATCGGAATTAAGATTGGTGCTGACTCCATTTCCCATACAGTCCTTCGAATGAGACGATAATCCGAGGTTCTATGTGTGAACGCACGCCTAACATCTTGCACACACGTAAAATACCATTACCAACTTTCGGAAGAGAAGGCCAGCTTGGCCCTTGGTATGGATGACACGTTACATATAGCATGCACCTTCCCCGAAGTTGGAGTATGGCTGCCTCAATGGCGGGATAAAAAAAAAAAAATCATGCACACAAAATTCCACTCCCTATACAGGGGGTGTCTGCAGGAGAATCAGCCTGCGTACGCAAAAGAAGAAGAAGAATTCCAGTCGTAAAGCAATATATGACATGCACGAATTATATAATCCAAAGCAATTTAACACCGACCCCCACTCTGTTTGTCTGTCTGTCCTTAGTGTAATCATGTATGGATATTTCCTGTTTCAGTCTATTTCTTTTCCTCATATTGATCTGTGTACAATGCTTCGTAAGCGTGAATGTACCTTCATAATGTAATGTAAATGTATTGTTTCCCTTTTTCTCCACCTCCGTGGTGTTCTTTCTCATTCATTTTCGTTCATGTGTGTGTTTTGTGTATTTGTTTTGTTTTTTGCAAAAAATTTTCGTTTAAAAATGCAAAGACAAACTTTAGAAAGTAATAGTCTGTTAGACACTCCAGACAGCATACGGAGCTAATTACAACACAGAAACAACCATCCTTTCTGATACTTCTTAAGAATGTGGACTCTAGATTTGTATCTGTTACAGTACTTCTAGACTTCACAGTTGCCTTTGATATTCTTGATCATGAAATATTATCACAATGTCTATCCACAAAATACGACATCAGTCAACAGCATTCGAGTGGATTGCATCGTAATCTCAGATCGTTAAATACTTACCTTTGCGTGTGGCTACACTTTGCAGCGTACTCATCTTTCGTTCAGCGTTCCCAAAGGGACTGTGCTAGGCCCCATTCCTTTTCATCCTGCAAATAATCACTACTTCCTTCACTGAAAATCACAATGTTTTCTTTTTGAAATGTTGCGGACGACACCGAAATTAAAAAAAAAAAATCTGATTCTACGCTATAATGCTCTGTTATCCCTGATCAAATAAACTCATGCATTTCTAACATTTAAAAAAATAGAGCTGGATGAAAAACAAACTGAAATCGTATGAGAGAAAAAAAAGGGAACTTTTAGCTACGACTGGTAATTTCCGTCTTAGGTATAAAAAAAAAGAAAAAAAATTACAATAAAAAATTATCTCAAGGCTCAAGTTCTGTCACTGGTAAGCTTTCTATCAAATGTGCGTTGTTTTGCTAAAAAAAAAAAAAAAAAAAAAAAAAAAAAAATCACTCTGCCCATGGATGTTCAGATACCTTCTGTGTTGCACTCCACTGCACTCCACACCTTCACCTGAGGAAATCGCTGCCATCGGGTCATGTCTTTCAGAAACAAATACAGCTCCGTCAGCTTCATCCCTAGGTCTACCAGACTGGATTCCAACAACAGTGTCTTTTCTGGTTTTCCCTTCTTTATCTCGCCAGCTATATGGTCAAAACAGTGTTGCTGGAGGAGATTTTTTTGTTTGTTTTTTTTTTGGTTTAATTGTTTTGTTTTGTTTTGAAAGAAGCGTGCCCACATCGCACCGAACCTCAATAATAATGCATCGGCTTTCAATCGAAGCACGTATTGAAGACAAAATGGCCGGAATAGCTCAGTTGGTAGAGCGCTGGACTCGTTTATCTTGGGGATGCGGATTCGAATCTCCACTGGGACGTTTCGGTACAGGGCGAGTTTTTCCCCTTGGATTTAACCTTGGTTCTCATTCCACTGGCCTAAAAAATCGTTGGAAGGAGACAATTATAAACCAAGGTTCCGTGTGTGAGCCCACGCTTAACATCTTGCTCACATGTAAAATCCCATCACCAGCTTTCGGAAGAGAAGGCCAGTTTGGCCGTTGGTATGGATGACACATATACACAGGCAGCCTGTTGTCTAACGAAAATGTGAATTGTAAAGCGATTAGAGTTTTGTCTGAGAGAGGACAGGGCGCTATTTAAGTACTCTACATAAATGATGTAGCATTAAAATGTTCCAATAATACGCCCCCCCCCCCCCCCCCCCCCCCTTTTTTTTTTTTTTTTTTTTTTTTTTTTTTGGCTGAAAAGCTGGCATTTTTACGTACCTTCACTCTCTCTCTTCGCTCAGGTAGTAAGAAAACTCCTCAAAAACTTCCAAACTACAAACGTCAAATCTGCTGGTTCAAAGTACCTTCCACTTTCAGAGTGTTAAAACATGGAAGAGTCTACCATCATCGCTGCAGCCTGGTTTCATCCTCGCTCACTTTCGAAAACAACTTTAAAGCGTATCTGAAAATAAGCAGATCGTGTGAGTCACCACATGTAATTCATTTTGGTCTCTCACCTGTTGCTTCTTGCTGTCGATGAATCGCCATTGATTGTGCAGTCTTGTGAGATTGGAAGAGATTGGATGTCGGGTGGGAGGGGGGGAGGCGAATGGACGATGGGGCGGAGGGGAGGACTGGAAAGGGGAGGGGGTGCTGGGGCCGAGAAGGTGGGGGGGGGGGGGGGGAGAGGGGGGGGGGGCTGATTGATTAGAGACAGGGCAATGACTGAGTTGCATGATCGGTGGGTGCGCGTTTTAGTGATTGACGGGGGGTTAATAACTTAATTTATTGGCTTGATTCTCTCTCCTCTCTCTCTCTCTCTCTCTCTCTCTCTCTCTCTCTCTCTCTCTCTCTCTCTCACACACACACAAGTTAGTCTCTTTATAGTCATTCAAGCCATATTATTATGCATTCGTTTACTAATGAGTAAATCGTGAAAGTATGTGAACGTAAGTTTGTTAAACATGCATGCGCGTGTTAATATGGGCCATATGTAGGAATGCAAGTAAGTTTCTTTTTTTATATGTGTATATGTCTACATGTGCGAATCGTGTATCTGTATACCCATAGGTGTTTGGTAAGTACACATCGTGGGTTTAGTTTTGTTTGGGATAGAGACAGAGAGAGAGAGAGAGAGAGAGAGAGAGAGAGAGAGACAGAGACAGACAGACAGACAGACAAACAGACAAACAGACAGACAGACAGACAGAGAGAGAGAGACTGTGTCTGTGTGTATGTGTGTGTGTGTGTGTGTGTGTGTGTGTGTGTGTGTGTGTGTGTGTGTGTGTGTGTGTGTGTGTGTGTGTGTGTGTGTGTGTGGTGTGTGGGTGTGTGTGTGTGGGTGGGTTTCTGTGCGCGCGCGCGCACATCACATTGCAAACAGCCTAAGTTAGTTTATGATAGGATATAGCACCAAAAACACATTTCTTCATCAACATTTTTTTTTAATTCTTGACAGTTTCTTGATAAATCAAAAACCATGCATTATGCAAATATGTATATTATATGAAACTTAACATTTATACATTGATCAACCTAAGTTAGTTCATAATAGGATATAGCGCCAAAAACAAATTCTTCATCAACATTTCATTTTTTAAAAAAATTTGACAGTTTCTTTAGAAATCAAACCATGCATTATGCAAATATATGTATGTTATATGAAACTTAACATTCATACATTGATCAGCCGTTCTTAATTCCAATGACTCTGTACCGAGCCAACCAGCGAGTGATAATCAACTAAATTAGACTGATGTCAGGAAAAGTCACTTGAACGGCAATTCTACCAAGTCTTCCAAGACGAGAGGAAAAAAAAAAAAAAAAAAAGAGGGGGCTAGCTACCGCCAAGAACACATACAAAGTACAGGACACAACACAATGCATTTCGACCTCTTGGGTCTTCTTCAGGCAAAAACAACATAAAAACATTTAGGACAGTGAACACCACCAAGAAGGAGAAACCACTGATCTTGTCATGTTCGGCGCAAAAATCGAAATGCCTGAGTTCTGTCCTGTACTTTGTTAGTCTGTGTCCTTGGCGGTAAATAACCCCCTTCTTTGTACTCCCAGTTCTTATAGAACAGGGAGTGCTTTACAATGAGAACGAAGAAATGCTGTCTGTTGAGTCTGTCTGTCTGTCTGTGGTCAAAATGTGTTCTACTCGCTCCAGACAAAACTTCTGGGCCGATCTTTCTGAAAATTTGTAGGTATGTTCATTATGGGTCACGGATGATGCCCGATGTTTTATTTTACCAGAATAGCCGTTACTAACGGTTATAGCGGCCCAGAACGGTTTATCTTCTTTATGGAATATCTCTGAAAGTACTTCGCCGATTTCTATCTCAGTGACAAAAATACATTATAACGCATGTTTGATTGTGACGGTTCTTTTTTATTATTATTATGACGCGCAAACTTGATTGTGACTTTTTTTTTTTTTTTTTTTTTTTTTTACAGGAGTATTCAAGATAGATCTAACTGGGAGTACGTTTATATGCTTTGCATCTTGTCTAAATTTCGTTTCATTTTCCGCCCTCAGTCACTCCGTTCTGAAACCAACCTTCCAAGACGAGGTTAGGCGGTTCTTACCCTCTCTGAAGCCTGGGTCTGTGATGATTTCCTCCCTGGCCACACTGGTCTGAAGATTGCTGCTGCTGCTGCTGCTGCTGCTGCTCTCCTAACAAATCCTCTCCTCTTCCCAGTAGGTTCGCTGAAAATTCAATTTAAACTTCACCTGCATTGTATGCGCCTGGCCTGGCTGGTTTCATTCACTCTACGGGCATTTAGGGAGAGCGCGGATCTTCGCCGCCATGGACAAACGAATCTTGGATCCGTCCTTTGATTGGGAATAACATCACGGATCAAACTTTTAAGTGCTCATCATTGGTGCATAGGTCAATCTTTCTGTCGACTTTCGTTTTAAAATCGGCACTGTAGTTCTTGTGTAATCATGTTCCAAACAAACAAACAGACAAAAACAACAGACTCGCATAAAAGCATAAGCTCGTTGACGAAGGGAATCAGAGGAAGTGGGTTTGTTTGTGGTTACACTGTGCATTTTTTTTTTTTTTTTTTTTTTTTTTTTTTTTTTTTTGAACATGCTGCATCTTGACATTTGACATTGCTTTTCAAGAACGGATATAAAAAATCAGCTGTATAATTTGCTTCCTTTAACCGTTATCAGCCCTCTGATGCAAGACATCGTGTGACGCTTGTTTCATGGTGACTGACTTTGATGTGTGTGTGTGTGTGTGTGTGTGTGTGTGTGTGTGTGTGTGTGTGTGTGTGTGCGTGCGTGCGTGCGTGCGTGCGTGTGTGTGTGTGTGTGTGTGTGTGTGTGTGTGTGTGTGTGTGGTGTTTTGTGAATGTGTGCGTGCGTGCGCGCGCGCGCGCGCGCGCGCGCGCGCGCGTGTGTGCGTGTGTGTGTGTGTGTGTGTGTGTGTGTGTGTGTGTTTGCAAGCTGTCACTGCCTCGGAATGACAGCTATTATATATTCAATATATTTTACGATCACTGATGGAAAAAAAACAAGTTTTAAGAAAACACCCTTGTAATCCTCTGTGTGTGTGTGTGTGTGTGTGTGTGTGTGTGTGTGTGTGTGTGTGTGTGTGTGGTGTGTGTGTGTGTGTGTGTGTGTGTGTGTGTGTGTGTGTGTGTGTGTGTGTAGTAATGATGATTAAAACACTTTTGGAGTTTAAGTATTTATTATGAATGCAAGACAGACGGGTATACAAATAGAAGGAATCCAACAGACAGACAGACAGACACACACACACAAACAAAACAAACGAACACACACACACACACACACACACACACACACACACACACACACACACACACACACACACACATACACACACACACACACACACACACACACACGTTTGACCAAACCTATTCTCCTGACAGTGCATTTTGAAAACCTGATGTCAAAGGAACGATGCCCCCCCCCCCCCCCCCCCCCCCTCCCCACCAAGTCGGAGCGTGGCTGCCCACGTGGCAGGCTAATCCAAAACGAATCTTGAATAAATGTCAGCGAACCGCCCCGAGAAACGTGGACAAACGAGTCACAAGACAAACCACAACGCGTTTCGACCCCCTTAGGTCTTCTTCAGGTGCAACAAACATGAAACAAATAACGAAAATGCACTTAGCTTTGATCGCTTCTGTGTTCAGCGCAAGGAAGAAGGCGTTGAATGAGAACGAGGCTGTTGGGAGGGAAATAATGTGTGAGTCAAAGTCGTAACGATGATAATAATATTACTGATAGGAATACTAACAATGGTCAAAATATTTAAAAAAAAAAAAAAAAAAAAGACAAGATTACTACCAGTCTTGGTGTCAATAAGTATGGGTATGGGAGAAAGGTGAGTGGGTTAGTTGCCGTGGCAACAGTCCCAGAGGCTAAGGCGATGGTGATGTCAATACTAGTGGTGGTAGTATCAATACTAGCAATATTATTACTGAATGGTACTACTAACAACGATAGTGAAGGTTAAGGTAATAAAAGCACGATACAGAAATATATTTAGAATATACATTTTTATAATAATCAAAAAAAAAATAAATAAATGAAACATGAAAAAGAAAAAGAAATTGAATAATAATAATGATAATAAATGCATAAATAAAAAAATGAAAAAAATAATGGTAATAGAATAAATAGATGAACATAAAAAAATAAAAAAAAAATAAAAAAATAATAACAATGTTAATATTTATGGTACTAAAGGTATTAATTCTGATAGTAAGGAGGGAAACAAACAAATAAACAAAAACAATGACAACAACCAAGGGGAGGAGAAAGAGGGGAGGACAGGAAGAACAGAAAGGAAACAGAAGATATAAGTTATGGGAAGGTCTAGAGACAGATGTGACTTAGTAATTGAAATTAATCATCTCATACATTTTCTAATTCAAAAGGGTTCCAGTGTAACATTTACTTGGTTCATCACATTGTGGTATTTATGGAAATGAATGGGCAGACAGAGTAGCTAGAGGAGGTGCAGGACAAAGTATTCGTTGTGAAAACGTTTATATTCCTTTGTCTGTAAAGGAATGCTATAATCTTTTTAGAAAAAGACACACCAAAGCTCGTGTGGGTTATAATGTAAATCGGCACACCTCTTACAGCATGTCTTTGTTGAACGTTTTTCCAAGGGAAATTTCCAGTTTGTGTTTTAGACTTAAATATAATTCATTAAAATGTAAATATGTTGATACTGCAAAATGCATATGTGGGGAAAGACTTTTGACATTTTCATGTACTATTTAACTGTCCCACTATGCGGCAGTACCTACCCAATTTTCAGTTGCCAAATAATCCTACAATTGATGATTTTAAGACTCTGACTTCAAATCATTCATTTTTGGCTAATGTATCAAAATATTTACTTCGCAGTCCTATCGGTACATTAGTATGAGATTTCAGTATTTTTTAAGCAAACATTGTTTATGCTGTTCATGTTCACTGATTTAAGCTTTTATTTTCAATTATGTTTTCATTTGTATAATAATATCAATGTCATCTTGATGTATATCATTTACAAATATCACAATCGTCTAAAAACACGCCATGTGAAAAGACGTACATATATACATATATATATATATACAAATATAAATATATATATATGTATGTATGTATGTATGTATATACATACATACATACATACACATACATACATACATACATACATACATACATACATACATACATACATACACATACGACAACAACAACCAAGGGAAACAGAAGATATAAGTCATGGGAAGGATGGAATCCAATAGGTATATTTTAAAATAGTTGGCATATTTTACTAATTTGTTTATCTAATCAGTATACCTTTTCTTACAACTTCATAACTAGTATTACAAATGTCATATTCACTACTTTCATTATATATATACATACATACACATCCAAATTCTAATCCAAAACGGTCACACACGTAATGTTCTCATCCCTAGCTGATGCATTTGTACCATGATAGTGTTCAAGTACTTCGGCTGTTCGGATGATCCTTGGAGTCTTTAAGCCAGGATGCGACAACAACAACAACAACAACAACAACAACAACAGCAACAACAACAACATACATACAGTTCGCATAGGATACTATCGGCAGAAAAGTACCGTTCAGTTATTCAGAGAGTTAGGTTTCATTGTGGCGGCCCACGCATCTTTCCTCAGTGTGAAACGTCACACCATGGAAAATGGCTGATCGTCGCCCGGAAAGCGATCAAAGTCGAAAAACATGACAGATACATGGTTTAGTCATGTGTATATAATTATAACTGTTCGGGGTTAATAAATGTCTTATGAAAATTGTTGATTTCCTCTGTGTGTGTGTGTGTGTGTGTGTGTGTGTGTGTGTGTGTGTGTGTGTGTGTGACATTACATATCTAGTGCTTTTTGCTGACTGTATTTTTGTCACATCTTGTTGTATCTTGGCTCTGTGAACTGAAGTCCTGGGTAGAGGAACAAGTGGAATGCGTGTGTGTGTGTGTGTGTGTGTGTGTGTGTGTTGAACAAACTAATCTACGTATATGGGTTTTTTGCTTAATTTCCTCATGACACTAAGGTACCAGATGACTCCAAATGATGTCACTTTACCAGAATACGTAAGCTGCAGATTATGTCATAGTCCGGGAGGCTTCTTCAGAGTCCAAGAGTCATTCCTAAAGTGCCAAAGCTTTCAGAAGGTTTCAGATATCAGTTGTACTAAGTCACGGAGTTGGAACTTTCGAAAGAGTTCTAATGCTATTCTACGTCATTATTCTGGAACTTTCTAGAATATTCCCATGTTTTGTTGATAGTCTTTGCTACGATATGTCTCTCGACTTCAAACTATGGACAATTGGGCTTCAGAGTGTTATCGAGAGAGCGAGAGAGAGAGAGAGAGAGAGAGAGAGAGAGAGAGAGAGAGAGAGAGAGAGAGAGAGAGAGAGACAGACAGACAGACAGACAGACAGACAGAGACAGAGACAGAGAGATACAGACAGACAGACAGACAGACACAGGCAGGCCGGCAAGCAGGCAGACAAACAGGAAGGCAGACAGAAAGTCAGACAGAGGCAGAGACAGAGACAGACAGACAGACAGATAGACAGACAGACAGACAGACAGATGTATAATGTTGTTGAAGTTGAAACGCAGACCTGTGTTTGGGGGATGATTGTGTGGGAATCATGACACCATGATCAGTAAATCTCCAGCTGGAAGTTAAATGCTGACCTTAATTAAGCTACCCTTACCCAATTTCGCCTTGAATCTGATTCTGTGAAAGACGAGAACCACTTCTCGTTATCCCCCTCAGTCAGTAAGTGGTCTCATGTCCAATCGTAGAGACTTCAGTAAAATTGGTAGTGGGTGGAGGTGCTCGCTTTCCCAATTGAAGTGCGGGTCTTGTGTCAGCGAACTTTGGACTTGAAATGGTCGTTGAGCTGTACACACCGACACTCAACACTCAATCAGGCTAAATTGCTACGGCCATCTGTCGCTCCCTTCGCCTGCTGTAAGTGTGTGTGTGTGTGTGTGTGTGTGTGTGTGTGTGTGTGTGGGGGGGGGGGGGGGGGGGGATGGAGGGGGATGGGCTGGAGGTGATCACACACAGACTGTTTTGGAGGCTGAGAGCATGAGGGGAGATGGGGGAAGGGAGTGGGTGGGAGGGAGAGGCGTGCGAAAGGATTGGTTGTAGGCGGAGTAGTTGTAAGGCTGAAAGATTTTGTGTTGTTGTTGTTGTTGTTGTTGTTGTCTTATGTGTCAGTCACTCAATTAATCTTGCATTTGAAAATTTCATCAGTGGTTCTCATCAACACCTTGCATTGATAATATTATCTCATAACAGTGTCTCCCTCATGAATATCCCCTTCAAAGGATCTCTTTTCATCTGTGATATCTGCTCTAAGTATCTCCTACTTCAAATATCTTGTTGAACAATTCAGTAGTGAGGAGAAAAACAAGCGCAGACTAACAAATTCCTCCGTCAATTTACATTGATGACATAGCACAAATTATTTTCAAAATGAACATAGAAAAACGGGAGTGTGGATGTGTGTATGAAAGAGCAGGAGTAGAAAAACAGTGAGAACGAAAAATCAGAGAAATGTCTTATACATCTTAAACCCTTCACTAGCAGCATATGGGAACGATCGCAACCAGTCTTGAAGACAGAGCCATGCCTACTGCCTGCTCCGAGGCCTTTCGTTCGCTGGATCGGACTCATCAGGGAAGCACGGCTACTTACAATACGTCACTCCCGCTGGGAAGGTGGCAGCGACCGGCAGAAGACACCCAGGCGGCGGCAGATGGGTGTAGGACGGCACCGATTTAGCCTGCGTCGGGGGGGGGGGGGGGGGGGGGGGGGGGGTGAGGGGGGGGGACGGCTCCTGAGGCGGCGGGGGCACTTTGGCGACGAGGCGCTGCCACTCTGCGAACTACCCAGTGGCCTGCACGTCTTGCAGGGCCCTCCCTTTGGTGGTGGGAAGGAGGGTGGCAAGCCCCCCCCCCCCCCCCCCCCCCCTCCTCCGCATGGATGCACAGTGGGCATGGACCTACATGCAGCGGCTGGGCGACATGTGCCTGCCTCGTATGTCTCCCGTGTTGGCCTCACGCGGCACAGGACCGTCGCCACTCGGCCGAAGACGGCCGCTCTGACGACGGCCTTGGAGGAACCGCCACGAGGACGGCACCACCAACAACAACATCAAACCGCAACCGAACTACGACCTTCAGTCGACCGCTCGGCGGTCCTAACGACTTCACCTTCACCCAGGCTCCTGCCTGACGACACCGTCTACCCCGGGTCCCCCTCGACCAGACCCGCCAGCCAACAACGTCTTGCCCAGACGAAAACTTGTCCCTAAAAGCTCAGGCTGTGAGGACGTAAAAACTCAACCATTCACACTCACAATACCTCTCTATCAGCTGTCAGTATTTCCCTCTTAGTTTCAGCGCCCTCAGCCCATGGCTTTGACGTCCACCCGCCCTGGTTCTGCTAAACCAAACCAGTCAGATCTGCTAGCAAATTGGCGAGCTCTGACCGAAGATAGTAGGGCATTCTACCTTTGTTCTGACAGACACTGTAGCCCGTGTCTTACCACAAGTTTCTCCTTTCCTCCCCTGCGGCTGTTCCGGTACAAAGACAACAGTTACAGTTCAGGACCCAAAAGCTACATATTCTCTGTTACTCTCAAAGCCGCACCTGGCTTTTTGCAGAAGATCAGCCAGTACCAGAACATACTCACCGTGCAGTCCAGCCCTTGACCCATGCCGTGCCTCACTCTGACGCAAATGTCATGTCCGTTTCTTTTTCTGTGCAAGCTCGATCCATGTGACCCTTCATTTTCCTGTCGACTGCAACACTTTCCACTTCAACAAAATCCTTGTGCCCTACCGACGGTGTAGAAACACAAGGAGTCCACAAGTCACGCATCATTCTGCTATGTTTTGCTGACCAATGAACTAATTTTACTGATCCCAAATTTCCAGGATAAAATCGTCGTTTTCATATTAAAAAAAAAAAAAAAATGTTCGCAGAGCCAGGGTGATTTTCATCTGTTTAAACTGTGTTGCTACTACTTGACCTTTGCCGTCAGCCTGAACTCTGACCCGTATCCCCTCTCTCCCTTCCTCTCCAATGGCCACACGCCACAATTAGGATTTTGCACGAAAACACTGTAATGATCCACAATGAATATGAGCCAGCATTTAATGTCAGACTGATGATTGATCAAAAGAACAACTTCCCCACCAATTATTCTCTCTTCTTTGGGGACATCTTCACTGATGAAATCACAGTCTTCAAATACATGACCTTCCACTTCGTTGACACATTTCAGGCCTTTGCACTCACCCATGACCCTATCTTTGCACCAGCCTCAAGCACCCCAAATAGTCCCATTCCTTTGACTTTAATCTGTCTGCTTGGAACCACCTGGCTGTACCATGAAGGCCATATGTAAAAGAAAAAACACAACGAGGAGAATCAACTTCCAGACACAATGAAAATTCTCAAAACAATCTAATGGCGCCAGTCTATAAATACTCGGCTCCTTAAGCAAGGCCTTGGTGCATTAATTTCTGGTGTGCAGCCACTGTTTCCCCCCCCCCCCCCCCCCCCCCCCCCCCCCCCCCCCCCCCCCCTCCAAACCTGCTGGCTGGCTGGTTACATGACCATCGGTGCAGTGGACTATTGAACGGGGTTCCCTTTCCACGACAGCAATGAATTACTCGGATCACTGACGACCGCCGGACTGACCAAAGCCTCGAGGAAATTGACAGCAAACATGGTAATTCAAGTCACGTGTAGCAGGTGTTCAGCCATCCGCGAGAGGCCACGGTTTGTGTTGTTGTTTTTTGTTGTTTTTGTTGCTTGTTTGTTTGTTTGTTTGTTTTTTTTTTTTTTTTTTTTTTTGGGGGGGGGGGGGAAGGGGGGGGGGGGGGGGGGTGGGGGGGTAGGTTAAACACCAAACTGCGTACCCGGTGAAATGCTGAGGTTGACATTTAAAATCAAGTCATGTCCACAACTGACAGATCAGTTGCAAACAATGTTTTATTATCAACCATGTTTGAATCAGATCCAAAGAAAAAGATGTGAATTTCATTGGAAAAAAAAAAAGAAGAGAGAGAGAGAGAGAGAGAGAGAGAGAGAGAGAGAGAGAGAGAGAGAGACAGACAGACAGACAGACAGACAGACAGACAGACAGACAGACAGAGATGGTTCTGAACATCCTCCCCAAGAGCCAAACGAGGTAAATTTCCACCCGTGCCTATAGAATTGTTCTCCAAAGAATATACCCCAAAAATTTGGTTTCTCTAACAGCTTGAATTTATCTTCTGTTTTATCGGAATGAATTTCTAGACCTGAAAAGAAATCTTTTAAAAGTGGTAGAAATTATACTCTGAGTTTAAAGGTCTTAAAATATGGAGCTGATCACAGAAACCCAAATCGTTAAGACGGCCAAATTTCCTTACAGTGTTATGCACCTTTTTCCAGATATGAAAAAAAGGATGACAATGACATGTAGATTATTAAGAGATGAGCCAGAGAACAACGTAGTTTCTGACAACGTCATACAATTGTTGATTGTTAAGTCGTAGTCCCATTTGGAACTTTAGCAAATTGTTGTTCTTCGACTAAGGCCACGTCAGTCTTCAACTTCCACAAAAGGCGTGAATTGACACTATTGTTCTCATTACCTGCGGCAATGACTGTTGATGCATCAATACAGTACAGTTCATTGCAAATACATACAGTGCAAAACAATAGAACACAATGTAATGCAATATCAGACCATAGCATTGCATAGCATAGCATACCAAATCATACTATACCATACCGCACATTATGATACGATGCGACATATCATACGATATGATACAATACGAAACAATGCAATACAATACAAAACAGGATGATGCGATACCATACGATACCATCAATGGAATGCAATACAATACAATACAATACGACACAATACAATACAATACAATACAATACAATACATACAATACAATACAATACAATACAGTATAGTATCTGACACGCGACCAGTCTTGCATTTGATAATTTCGTTATTATCTCCTGCTAACTTGTTTCGTCGATAATATCGCCAATCAAGGATAGATCCCATCAGCATCATCCGTCAATGATTTCTCCATTAATATTTTCTTTAATATTTTACTCCTTAAACAAATTCATCTGTAATATCTCGTATCAGTACCTCATATCAATATCTTCCAATAGTACTCCCGTCACCAACATGTTAATAAATATCTTCGATCTGTCATATCTCCCATTTAGCATCTTCCCACAGTAATATCTGCTTTAAAGCAGTCTTTCCATCAGAATCTCCCATCAACGTGTCCATCAATATCGATGATACTATTTCCATCAACATCTTCAATCAATAATCTCTTACTGATATTTTCATGAAAAATATCTCCCATAAAAAAGCTTCATAAAACAAACAAAGAAACAAACCTCGTATGAATACTTCCAACAATTTTTCAAAATCAACGTCTCATCACAAATATCTACCATGAACATCCCTTTCATCGATATTTCCCTTTTAACCTTCCGTTTTCCCTCCAGTTGGACTCAGGCGCGTATCCGTCTAGGTTTCCTTGTAACAACTCGAGAAAATCCTTCAGGAACATTGTGAACCTGGAGAGACACTGCAGCCCACATCTTGCCACAGGTTTTTCCTTTCCTCCCAGTGCCCGCTGCCCTTCTCCTATAACCTCCCCCCTCCCTCCACTCCTCCGCAACAGGCAGGCTGTATCTGATTTCATCATAATCATCGTTGCAGTGGGCTGTTTAACGGGGTTTGCTTTCAGCCCAGCTGTCACCCAAATCACGGGCAGGGCAGACGAGATGATGAAGCCTTTTCCAGCCACTGTGGCCAAAGAGTTAATGCTGACAGTTAACCCAAATCAGGGGCAGGGCAGACGAAATGTTGAAGCCTTTTCCAGCCACCGTGGCCAAAGAGTTAAAGCTGACAGTTCACGCAAATCAGGGGCAGGGCAGACAAGACGGTAAAGCCTTTTCCAGACACTGTGGCCATAGAGTTAAAGCTGACAGTTCACGCTTTGAGAGCGTCTTGATCAGAAACCACAATGATATTTCCGTGATTGTGAGATTTTCCTTTCTCTGTCAGAATCCTACCTCCTTATACTATGAGGACACGTGGAAAGATTTGGGAATATGCAAAGGAATCTGGCTTCCTTTGCGAATATGTTAGAAAATGCCGCTCAAAAATTCCTGAATGCCGTGTAGGTATCAACACGGTAAATCTGTCTGAGCTTTTGACCTGAGAGGTATTAATATTAGGTATGCTGGAAGTCCAAGCGAACAGTCAACAGTTCTGCTGGCAGTCAAGAACCAGGCTGAGTCTCCGTCCGCAGGGTGCTGTGGTAAGGCCAATGTGGTGACTTCCGCATTCACTTGTTGAGGCTATGTGAGATGAAGATTGGCTTAACTAGGATAAATTCAGATACAATCGCAAAATGCCACGTCTAAATTTTGCAGTCTTTCCGTAAATTGAAACTCTGTAAAATGCATTTTTTGAAAAGTTAGTAAGCCCAGTTTGGAAGTTACATACGCACGCTCTCTCTCTCTCTCTCTCTCTCTCTCTCTCTCTCTCTCTCTCTCTCTCGTGTGAGAGAGAGAGAGAGAGAGAGAGAGAGAGAGAGAGAGAGAGAGAGAGAGAGAGAGAGAGAGAGAGATTTTTCTATCTACATATATAGAAAGAGTAAACACGAATATTTACGAATACGAATAGGAATGTTTTGATCAGGGTGAGTAGATAAGCTGAAAGCCTCTTTCAACCAAGCCTTCAAAAAATGCACAAAATATAACGATTTACAAAATGTACGATCTTCACAAGTAAAGGGGAAAAACAAAAAAAAAATCAGGTGCAGAAAATCAAGACGGTTCAAAACATAAATGTCATGAAAACACATACTCCCGTCCCTCTTCACACACACACACACACACACACACACACACACACACACACACACACACGCACACACACACACACACACACACACACACACGCACGCACGCACGCACGCAGCAGCGCGCGCGCGCGCGCACACACACACACACATATGCAGCTCGCGCACGTGCGCGCGCGCGCACGCGCACACACACACACACACACACACACACACACACACACACACACACACACACACACACGCACGCACGCACGCACGCACGCACGCATGCACGCACGCACGCACGCACACACACACACACACACACACACACACACACACACAGGGGGTTGAGGGGGGAGGATAGGCTGACAGACAATTAGACTGGCAGATATGTATCAGTATATGCACAATGGCATCAAAAGGAAAAGGTAAAAAGATCAAGGTGCGTGTGCTGTTAACAGATGTTCAAGAAGATTCCTGTGATAAGATGATTTTTACTCTCCAGACGATCAGGGTCTTCATTCCACAGTTTTCCACACGAATATGTGAGAGATGACACGAACAGATCTGCTCTCAGGCGAGAAGGGAGCAATTTACTTTGATCTCGTACATGATTCACTGGAAATTTGTCGTAAAGATAGTGAGGTACAAATTTTGTTCATTATGTTGACACATGGAAACAGCTTTATTTCATCGGCATCGTACACTAAAAGGGGAGAAAACTAAGTGTTTTTGTAATCATTCATTTGAAAAGAAGATGATGTAAGAAGACATTAAAAGATCGTCTACATAAACTTTCTAGTGGTTTGAGAGAGAGAGAGAGGGGGGGGGGGGGGGGGGGGGGGGGGGGGAGAGAAGAGACAGACAGACAGAGAGAATCTTTGTTTCCAAGGGTGACAAATAAGCAATTAATGTATGCTTTTTTCATCCGGTCCTTGTCCCGCTAAGAGACTAAGCATGACTAGCAACTAACTAAACATGACTAAGCGTGAGACAAAGAGAGAGAAAGACAGACAGACGAGAGACAGAGAGAGAGAGAGAGAGAGAGAGAGAGAGAGGCAGACAGAGGGGGTTAATATTCTTTACACTGGGCGACTGAAGAACCGAACTGGTTGAAACCTCTGAGCTCACATTCCCCAAAAGTTTCCGAGTTCAAATCCGGCGGCAGTTTTGCAGCCCCAACACATGAAGTCGTTCAGGTAGTAGGGGTGTGTAGTATTAGGCCGGCACCCCTTCCCTCCCCTTCCCCCCTCCCCTCCTCTCAACTTCACGCTTTCGGGATGGTTAGGTCCGTCTGCACCCGTCACCTAATATACAGGTCAGAGTTCGGGATTACAGCAAAGGTCAAGTAGTAAGAACAAGGTTTGAACAGATAAAAATTCCTGGCAAAGCGATATCATTTTTTTTTAATCTGAAAAAAAAAATTTTATACTGGAAGTTGGGCTCAGTAAATTAGTTCAATGCCATATATGTCAGCAAAAATAGCGGAATGACGCATGACTTGTGAACTCTGTGTCTTATGCCAT
>JADBJO010000957.1:297500-320000 GCA_016801955.1 Conus betulinus | reverse complement strand
TAAGGGACATTATCACAGATAAAACTGTGCAATGCTGAGGGCACCAGTCATCCCCCTTGATTTCCCACCCTCGGATTAGTTGAACTAATTAAAGGAAATCAGTCAGCATACGCATCCAGAAGTCTGTTCGCAGGTGCTTTCAAAAGTGTGTGTAAGGGGGTGGGGAGGGCGGGAGGCAGTGTATGTGTGTGTGTGTGTGTGTGTGTGTGTGTGTGTGTGTGTGTGTGTGCGCGCGCACACGTGCAACACATGTGTATGTGTGCATGCCTGTATTCTGTATGTGTATGCATGAGCACATATATGCATGTTTGTACATGTATCAGTGTACCTGTGAACACCTACACTGCCATTGCGAAGACAGTATGTGTATGAAAACATGTCCGTGGTTTGGCAGTTTGGAGGTTGCTATGGTTCATATAACAAATGAATAAATCCGTGTATATTTTTTCATACAAAAACAAATGAAAAAAGATACCGAGTAAACACACATTACACAGACATAAATAAATGGGAAAAAAAATCAGGCACAAATGTACACCCACATTCTCAGATAAACACAAATAAATGGGGAAAAAAAAACATCTCAGGCACAATGATACACCCACATTCTTTTACACCTTTTAAAGACCGCATACACATTAACACACACACACACATCTTGTGCAGACCGTCATCACACATACACAACCCTGGAGTCCAGAACACATGGACCAGCTTACAGATATAATGATTTACAAAAATGATCATCCCAATAGCATCACTTGTCTGCCATGGTGGGTGAAATACCAGCTCATATGGAGAAAAGACAAAAGAAAAACAATAAAATAAAAAAGAAAGCAACGGAAAAAAAAAAAAAAAAAAAAAAAGAAATCACTATCACAGCGATTCTGAAAAGGGGAAATGTATCCAATACTGACCCCTCAGCCCCATCCCCACCTTTCCTCTGACCACCACCCCTTCCTTAGTGTACCCAGTTGGGGACAGATAGTCAGATGTACACAATGACCAAAAAGAATGGACAGACAGGTGCTTACATAAATTATGCATTTCTATAGAGAAAAAGAGAGGAACACAGTTATGAAGTGAACTGAATGAACACACATGGTTACTGGTGAATATCTGGTGTGCTCACATCACACACACACACACACACACACACACACACACACACACACACACACACACACACACACACTGCTCGCTTGCACACACACACACACACACACACACACACACACACACACACACACACACACATTGCTGGAATAATTCATTGAAAAAAAAATGTTTTTAAAAAAGCTGCCTGCACACAGTAGTTGATATGTTTTGACAAGAAAATGTGTTAAAAATACATACATCTGGAATCACCAAAGAATGACACAACCAAAAGAATTAAGGTGTGAACATACTAAACAGATCAAAGCTGTATTATGCTTGTTAATCATGCTAAATGAAAGAAAAAAACACATGAAAGAAAGACCGGTCTTGAAGACCGCACCTTTACAAAGATATGTACACACATGCACACAAGCTCCGGTGGTCACATGCAAACAGGCATATATACATCCTCTTTCTCTCTGTCTGTCTCTCTCACACGCACGCACACACACACACACACACACACACACATGTTGTTCATCTGTCATGTCGATGAGAACCACTTCAGTCATGTTGAGGGGGGCTGGGTGGAAGTGGGGAGATGATTTGTGGATACGCAGGTGGCTGATCTAGCTGATGTGTGCACCGAATGTGTGAGGACAGCTTGGGCAGACAATGTGGGAGAACTGTTCCATTGCTGGTGTGGGCTTTCCTTGCCTGTCTCTTTTGTCGCACTGCAGCTGTCCCGCTTTCTTCAAATAGATTGGAACCTTTGTGGTTAGGGTAGCACCATCAGCTTGATCCATAGCAGTTTGTTCCCATGTGTCAGGGGTGGTGTTGAACTCTTTCACACACACACACGCACACACACACACATACACATGTCTTTTCTCTTCTGGGAAGAGCAGTCCGAATTTGATAGAGGAAAAAATGTGCTGTGACATACAAACAGCATAGCATAAGACCAAAAAAAAAAAAAAAAAAAAGACAAAACAATGTGATGGAATATTACAGTATGCAATACAGAAAACTTACCTGCCAACCTTCTGCAGTCAAAATTCACGAACAGAAAGGGGGGGGGGGGGGGAAATTGGGGGGGGAGGGGGGGGGAGAGAGATGGGGCAGTTCGGCTTTGGACTGAAAGCACTGCAAACCCCTTCATGCTTCAATTGATGAATGAAGCGTTAAGTTAAAACACAAAATGTGTATTCCATACGCCTAACTACCAACATCAACATAACATTAATTCAGGGTTTATTCTGCAGTAGTTTGTCGTCCCTATTCAAAAATGACGCACACACACACACACACACCCCTCCAAGCTCAACATTTTTTGAGAAATCTTTAAAAAATCTGGATTTTTTTTTCCACAAAATTTGACATTTCTAAAAATAATTAATAATTAGAGAAATTCCAGAAAAGTTCAGGTGGGTTGGGCAGCTATGGAAAAACACCATTCTGCCATGATGCAGTGGTTAGCATGGCAGGCTGTGGCTTAAAGATCGTGAGGTCAAACCCCCCATCACACACATATGTATGTGACATTTTTTTTTTTTAATGGAGGCATCTCTGAAATGTCTTTCCATAGCGTGTCTGTACATCACGGCGCTGGCTGACATCGGGGTGTAGCCAGTAAGAACGCCTGAGGGGGGGGGGGGGGGGGGGGGGGGGGGGGGGGGGCAGTCCTGCTGGGACGTCTCAGACAAGAACTCTATAACACCATGTTCGTCATCTTGATCTTCATTAATTATCATCTTTGAAAAAAAAACCATAACAACAACAACAACACAACAACAACAGCATGCCTCACATTCTGTGGCTCTTCATGCCCAGCTTTCACAGTGACCTCAGTTTCCGTTTCCTTTCTGCGTCAGCACCTGTCGTCGATTCCAGCCACCAAAGTTTGTCGGCGCTGATGAGTCATGGAGGTGGCTGTTGGACAGACGTGCTCAGGAGGCGATGTCCACTCACGCTGGTTCAGCAGCAATGCTCTGGTCCTTGTCAGAAAGAAGCTTGGCATGCAACCTCCTGTCTTGTTTGAATCAGAACAAGCACCACAGAGCACGACCCTACTGGCCTAGAAGCTCCACTGGGGGAGTGAGAGGGGAAAGAAGGAGGGGGGGGGGGGAGGAGAGAGGGTGGAAGTGGAAAGGTACAGGTAAGAGGAAATGGGGGAGGATGTGGGGGGGAGGGGTGTGGAATGGTCAATGTAGGAGTAATACTACGAAGAGACACTCAGAAGATGAGACAACCAAAAAAGAAATTGTTTTCTCTTTCACAATAAATAACGCATAATTTCACACCACAAACACACACTGCTCCACACCACACAAACAGCACATCATTGCAACATCGGTAACAAATCACACCACACCAACGATGCATCAACACCACACAGACAACACACTACATCAACACCAAATCAACACTATTTTCATTCCCGCTGTCGCTGTCTGGCTGATGCTCAAAATATAGTTCCAGCCCAGTCGAGTCATGAAACGATATCCTCTCTTCTGCAAGTAGATTGATGTCTCCACCATGCTTTCCTTGTTGTGCAAGGCTTCGTAGACGATGTATGCTGGTTCAAATCCCCCGTCAATCCACTGATGCAGGACCTGAGCCAGAAGTGGCACATGACTGTTAGTTGCTAGAATTTAACATCGCATTGAAGTGAGGATAAAGCATGTAAGCTACAATTCAAGGTAAGATGCAGGAGGAATGCAAGAGAAATGAGACAGTACAGGAGAAGTCTGGTGACAGGGGTTGATGTGAGCTTATGTGTGTGTGTGTGTGTGTGTGTGTGTGTGTGTGTGTGTGTGTGTGTGTGTGTGTGTGTGTGTGTGTGTGTCTGTCACTCTGTGTGTGTGTGTTTGTGTCTGTGTGTATATATGTGTGCATGTGTGTGTGTGTGTGTGTGTGTGTGTGTGTGTGTGTGTTTTGTGTCTGTGTGTTTGTGTGCGTGTGTGTGTGTGTGTGTGTGTGTGTGTGTGTGTGTGTGTGTGTGTGTGTGTGTGATAACTTCATTTTCAATTTACCTCACAAAAGATCAGACTTTGATGAATAGTCAAACAGTTACAGCATTTGCTGGCAGCATTGACAATGATGAGTTCCAACCACTCACAGAATTGAATTTTTTTCAGCTTGAAATCCCTTTCATCTACCCAACAGTAAATGAGAACCTGATTCAGTCTCCTTCTTCCGCCATGCCCCCCCCCCCCCCCCCCCCCCCCCCCCCCCCACATGATAAACCTCAGACAATTCACTGCCCTGTGCAACCAACAGACTAACAGACTTTCACCTTTAACCTTTTTTTTTTTTTTGCTCTCCAGGCAGTCAAATTCACACTAAGGCTCAAAACACACAATGAACACAAAACTCACTTTATCACCAACACCCTCAGCATCGATGGACAGGACAGCGAAGCGCCTGGGCACGTGATACTTGTGGGCGAAGGTCTTGACAGTCAAGCTGGGCACGGTGACGATGAGCTTGTCAGAGAGGTCCACAGACTTGGCATTCATGATGTGGGGTCTCCATGTCATCCTCCATCAACACCACGTTCTCCGAGCCATCCCGCTCCCCCAGCACAGCATTCACCAGGATCACCTTGTGCTTACTGCGTTCGTTGTAAGGGTCTGCGTACCTGAACACAATTCACCCATACAATATTGGTGTAATCCACAATCCATTCAACACAATCACCAACCCATTATGGACAGAATGGAAAATACACTATCGACACTTTCTAAATCCACTTTTGACCCCGTTCAATGCCACTTTTTTTTTTTTTTTTTACTTTTCTGGGACTTTTTGGGTTTTCTTAATTTGTTTTTTTTTTTTTGTTTCTTATTTGTTCTTTTTTGTTGTTGATCAATACATGAACAAAATTTCATATAACCCATTTTTTATGCAGTCCATTACCAACCAAACTGGCCCTATTCGCAATCCACAACATACTGTCAATAAAAAACCCACATCTAAATGTGTGTGTGTGTCTGTATATATGCAGGAAAAAATAAACCTACTGACACAGTGCAGTATTTATAGCTGTGTATTTCAACCTGTCAGGATGTTCATCTGTCAAAATCAAAGACTGCAGCCTTTCTCTTTTTTCTTTACAGTTTTCTGTAATACACCTCTGTGAAAATATACTCATAAAATATAAAGCTTAAGCAATTCAACCCTACACCTGAGCATTTCGCTGAGCAGCCAGAGTAACTCTTGCCATTGCACACACACACACACACACACACATACACACAAACACACACACAGTGATATTCCTAAAAAAAGAAAAAAAAAGTTGGTGATATCCACATTTACTCCCCTAAAGAGAAGACCATTGGTGAAAAACATTTTTAACCCAGGTTAAGCTTCTTTCCATCTATGATCTCAGATGGGGATAAATGTGGATATTGCCAAAAGTTACACACACACACACACACACACACACACACACACACATTCGTCTTAATTTTAAGTAATATCATGTACACTGCACTTGCCACCTTCAGGTGTTTAATCAAAATGGGGAGGCAAATTTGACTCATTTTGTGACCACAGCCCTTAACAAGAGTTGCTTCCCCTGCACCAATCCCAGTCAACCGTTGATTTACCTTCTCAAGTTGTCCTTCGCTTGACGCAGTAAACTGATCTGCGGTTCCACCAAGATAGCATCCCAGCCTAGCTGGATCAGATTGAACGAATTACTGTACATTATTCCGTCATTCGCGCCAATATCAATCACCAACAGCCGATACGTCTTCGAGAAAAGCGCTCCTCTTTGTTTGATCCGTCGTATCAGGAAGAGAGCTTCTCCCGTCGCTTGAAACATCATAGGACAGGTAACTGATGTCACTGCGATCAAACTGCTGCGAAGACTGCTGAATCTTTTCAACAGAATTGGAAGCCCGTTCTGACACGAGGAACAGACGACCCACCGTGTTATGAAACATGTCCTCAAAACACCACCGCCTTTGCCGCGAAACAACAGTTTCTTAAACATCGGCACTCTCCTCAGCTTTTCAAGGACAGGGTCAGAGCTTGAGAGGAAATCGTCGAATTGGTGGTGAATGGAAATAGCGTAGAGGATTGCTACGTTTAGAATGAGTAATTCGAACACGACTAGAGCCAGCGCAATGTAAATTAATAAGCGACAAACAGAAACTCGAACCCGTGCCATAACTGCATGTGGGTGCCCTCTTGTTGACAATGCTGCACATCCGTTACTTTAGATGGGCTACACACCACAGTTGCAAAGGTCCAGACATGTCCAAAAGAAGGAAAAAAAACAGATGCAAAGCATATAAAGGTACTCCCAGTTTATCTTCCAGAAAAACGTCACAAATCAAATATGCGTCATAATGTATTTGACATCACAATCAAACATGTGTGTCATAAAGTACTTTGTCACTGAGATATCCCATAAAGAAGAAAAAAAACCTTTAGGGGCCGCTGTTTTATTGTTTGAAAGTAATTTTAATTTTCAGTGTCACGTTTTGTAACTATAAACATGTGTGTCTTAACTTTTAGGGCAGCGGTCACTAATGTAATTTCTCTTGTAACGAGAGATAATAAAGTTTTCTGAATCTGAATCTGAATAGCCGTTAGTAACGGCTATTCTGGTAAAATCAAACATCAGGCGTCATCCGTGACCCATAATGAACATATCTACAAATTTTCAAAAAGATCGGGGCAGAAGTTCTGCCTGGAGTGAGTAGAACACATTTTGACCACGGACAGACAGACACACAGACAGCATTTCTTCGTTCTCATTGTAAAGTACTCCCTGTTCCAAGAAGGTTAGATCTCCTTGCCCTGTTCTATATGAACTGGGAGTACAAAAAAATACATCCGAAGGTGCGGGTAGGACCAGAGAATTTGGTAGGGACCAAGAGAAGTACTGTCCACAACTGACGAACACACCAGCTGGGACCAGTGCTGCTCCACCCTTGGGAGCCTGCGCTGTGTTCACATAGGCTGCAGGCAGACTGACTGACTGACTGAAACCAATTTATTGTCAGATTAGCTCAAAGTTGTACTGACATTGCAGGCTGACACAAGGCATTCCATTAAGGGTGTAGGCACGCACAGGGCGCATTCCATTAAGACATCAAGGGAGTAAGTTCTCCCTTGCAGATGCCATTGTGTAATAGCCACTGGATATGACACGACAGGACCTATCATGGGGGTTTTCCGTGGGTGTTCCAGCCCATATTGACTTCAGATCCCACGGTCGAAAAACGCCACCACAGTCAATATGGGCTGGTGCACCCATGGGAGGAACGCTCCCGTGGAGGTTCTATCATGTCATTTCCAGTGGTCATTACACAGTGACATCTGCCAGGAAGCAGTTATGCCCCATTTTCTTCTTGCTGTTATATTTTAAGAAAGCTGGGTTTTATTTAAAATACCTTACGCCCTATGAACTGATTGCATCACAAACAACATCAACCGAACCATGCTTCTCTCCTACTTCCCCATCACACACCCTAACCTGCTCTTTCCTTTATTGTTGAAATTCAGAATGAACATCGCTATTGTTGTGATGTTTATCATGTTCCATAATGCTTATAATATGATGTCTAAAGTCGAGATCATTTTTGGAGGTCAGAGAGAGCTCGAGAGAGAGAGAGAGAGAGAGAGAGAGAGAGAGGTTGGGTTGAGTTTTGCGTAATAAGACAAATATATCAAAATGGCTGCGCGCCCTTGGCTGTAACGTGCTTCAGAAGGTTGGCTATATGTAAGTTGATTGATAGCCACATTTTGCATAGAGTTGGTTACCAAGCATCAGGAATACATCACTCATCCAACAAAGATCAGTCTGCAAAGGAATCGGAAGATTTCTTTGGAATTGCCGAGGATCAAAATCAGATCAGTATAGCCAGACATGGATCGGAAGAGACGACCTCAAAAGAACCCAAACCAGAAGTCAAAGAGCGATCGAGATTGAACGGAAGAAGCTGCTACGATCGTTGGAGAGAAAGAAAACAGGCAAAGAACTTGTCTTGCAAACAGAATTTGGGCAAGTGCGGATAGATAGCAAGACAAGGAAATCGTTTGAAGAAGTTAACCCTGAACAGTTTCTGCGAATGGTGTCGTCAGCAGCCACGGTTGGTTCAGAGACAGACAGAAAAGGTCCACCCGAGACTGCTCCACTGGAAAAGAAAGCAAGGAAAAAGAAGAACAGTCGTACGAAAGAGAAGATGAAAACCACTGAAAACATGAATACTGAGGAAAACTTTCAGTCAACAACATCTACCAGTGCAATGAATTACGTTGATGAACAGTATTTTGGAACAGTGTCAGAGGCTTTCCAGGATGTGACTGTCGCTAATTTGAAAGATCAGGCAGAGAGATCACTCCCAGGAGAAGACCCAATAAATCTGGTGACGATGATCCCAGCACAGTGCCAACCCAAAGAATGACTCCAGCAGACATTAGTTACATGGAAAATGAACATTATCCACCAGTTAAAGGCATACAGCATCAAGGGAATAATTTCATTGATGAGGAGTACTTCCCATCATTAACAGCAGACTTGTCTTATTCTTCTGAGATTCTGGAATGCAATGGCATTGATAAGAACAATAGAAACTCTGAGTCTGACGCAAGAGAACACAGTCAGAGTTCACCTGCATTTTCTTACATAGATGAACAATATTTCCCTCCACAGTGTCCGCCACATGGGTCATCAGCAACTAATCAAGGGAGGCAAAATGTGAACCCAGCAGAAACTGATGACAAAATGAGTGAAGAGAAAATCTCACAAATATCATCTACAGCCCACCCAAATTCACAAGCAAGCATTCCAAGTATTGATGACTGTGTTAATCCAAACAGCATCAGCAACAGTACAAAATGGGACGCACCACAATTTTTGCCTGAAGGAGCTGTGCCATACTCAACCTCAAAGGCCATGTCTCAACCAAACGCTGAAGTGAGCAACCATCGTCCAACAACAAGTTTAATTTTATTGATGAGCAATATTTTGAAAATCAATCAGATGTGTCTCAATCAAGTCTGGAAAACACAGCCATGCAGCATGGAATACAGAGCCAGAAATCTGTCAGAGAAAGCACTCTCTTTCAAGAGAATCAGGCACAGATGGAAACTGACAGACAAACAAGCAACAACCATTTCAGCCCAGCCTCTGCTGAGGGCACCTCAGAGTTTTCAGGCTACAGGAAAAGCGCTGATAGACCAGGCCAGGGTGTGAAAGAAGTGGAAGACAGTGCATACCAAACAGCGATGAAGATGCGCAAAAATCTTCACTTCAACTTGAAATCTGAAGAGGGTAAACTGTCTTCTGACCTTGTTTGTTTCTCATGTCTTGAAGCCCGTCTTGAGTTTTCTGTCTATTTGTCTGTGTCATGCATATCTTTTTGTTCTAATCAATGACTCCATCAGTTTCTTTTTCTCTCTAAGTCCCTCTGTCATGTTATTTGTCCATCTACCTTTCAAACTTTGCGAAACTTATCAAAATTATCTGAATGACCTTTGTGCTTTACTTAAGTTCATAGATTTATAGTAGAGACAGACAGACATGAGTGTGACTCTCACATGTGCACACAAGCACACAGTACACACCACATACACAAACCAAATACACACATGTCTACAGGGACAGACTGCTATACTTTGTTTTCTGAGTCTGAAATCATATTCTCCATTAATGAATTTGTCATTTGAATTGATTTGTATTCATGTATGCTGAACCAAAGTTTTGTACAAGTTGTAATCCTTCGTTAAGTCTCACTGTTAGTTTCCTCTGAAGACTGTCAGACAACTGTGCACCTGAAGATTGAGTATACTCTTCAGGTTCACAAAAGGAAACTTTGAATATAATTGTGATTATTCACCGTTTTTCTGTTAAAATCTTTAGATTAATAAACATTATTAGGCTGTTTATGATGTGTGCTTCTAAAAACCATAATCACATGTTTGAATATGAGTCGTTTTACAAGGTGACAATGCGTAATATTATTAATAATTCTATCTCTTATAAAAATAAGAGTCCTTTTACTTAGTGATGCATAATATTAATAATTCTATCTCCTACTGTCCTAGACTTTCCTGTAATGCTTTTTGCCTAAGAATGTTAGAAACTGCTGTTCTCATAATCATGGCTTCAATAAAAAAAAAAAAAACAACAAAACCTTGTCATTCCAAAAGAAATGTAGCTGCTGGCAGTGATAAATGGCTGGAATGTGACAGCACTGGCTGATATGGATGTTATGTTCGACTTTGGAGGGGAAGCTGTATAGTGTTGATAAGTTGAGTGTTAATGAATAATGAGAAAAATTGCCATATAGTATAGTATAGTATTAAGAGCAATTGACTTATTGAGGCTCTATTTTCAAAGAGCCTATTCATCTATCTACTTCTAACTTTGATTTTTTAGCATTGCATACAAGCTCAGTTTTTCAGAAGTTATTCTTGGCAAGTAGGGTTATACAATGATGGTAGGTTCTTCAATGTTCATCGAGTCTTCTTCTCTTAAAAGCATCCACTGATGGTGCAGAAAGCACTGACTCTGGGAGATTGTTCCAAGTATTATTGATCCCGTTCGAGAAAAAATTTGCTGTAACTGCTAAATTACTTCTACTCTTCTTCAGCTTCATTGAATTTCCTCTTAACTGGCTTTTTATGTCCTTTTCAAACATAGATCTATGGGTGTCATACATTCCATTGAGGTACTTATAAATAAAATATGTTTCGATCATATCACCTGGAAGACAGCAGTGCTCAAGACACGGAAGCTTCAGAATTTTCAGTCTCTCGGGGTATGGTTTGTCTTTGAGATGGCTCAGTGTTTTTGTTGCATGACGTTGCACATTCTCAATGTCATACTACATAAACCTTGGAAATGCGTTGCCAGACACTGTGACCATGTTCCAACATTGGCCTGACCATGCTCTTGAACAAAAGTACAAAAGTTCTTTCAGACAGATGATCAAAAGATCGGCGTATAAGTCCTACTATTCTGTTGGCCTTTGATGTAGTCTTAGCAACCTGCTCTTTGAACGAAAGTTTGTTATCTGCTACGACGCCTAAATCTTTTTCCTTTTCAGTTTTCTTTTAGTTTCACTCTTGTTTTGTTGCCATCTGACTCTTTCCCCATGAAATACTCATTTTCATTACTCTGACCAAGCTTCAAAACACATATAATATGATATAATCAAGATCAAAATTCAATGCCAGTCTCTCAATAATGAGCCTTGGTTGATCTGTATCTGCCAGTGCCTATAGATGTGTCTATCTGCCTGCCTGTCTGTCTGCCTGCCTGTCTGCATGTGAGTGTGTGTGTGTGTGTGTGTGTGTGTGTGTGTGTGTGTGTGTGTGTGTGTGTGTGTGTACATGTATGTGTGAGTGTGTGTGTGTGTGTGTGTGTGTGTCTCTCTCTCTCTCTCTCCTGGATCTCCCTCTGCCCACCTCTCTCTCTGTGTCTTGTGTGTGTGTGTGTATGTGTGTGTGTGTGAGAGAGAGACTGTGTGTGTGTGTGGGGGGGGGGAGGGGGGGATGATGTCATGTGATGCTGCATCAGTGTACTGTGTGTAGGACATGAGGGTCAGGGGAGGTCACTCAGGTCAGCAGGGGAGATGTGTATGTATGTCATATGACGCTGTGTGTTGTGTGCAGGAGAGGGTGGCTCAGGGTAAGTCAGTCAGGTAGATGTGTATGTCATGTGATGCTGTGTGCAAGAGTGGGCGACTCATGGGAAGTCACTCAGGTGGATGTGTATGTTATGTGACGCTGTGTGCAGGGGTGGACGGTTCAGGGGAAGTCACTCAGGTCAGCAGGGTGGATGTGTATGTCATGTGACACTGTGTGCAGGGCAGGGAGAGTCAGGGGAAGTCACTCAGGTCAGCAGCATCCAGCGGTTGAAGAAGCATATCCCTGACCTGGAGCACATGCCGGTCATGGAGGTCACCCAGCTCCTGGCCAACAGCGTCCTCTTTGAAAACGGTCAGTGCTCTCCCCTCTATCCTTCCTGTGCATTGGACTGGATTGAACTGAAGTCATGCCCAGATATTAGACCCACTAGCCAGGGACACATGGAGCATACTTTTGCATACTGTATACATGTATGTATATGTATAACCTGCCAACTGCTTCCAAGTTTTCAATAAATTCCATATTTAGTTTTCCCCAATCCCTGAATCTGTGAGAAAAAAAAGTATTTATATCTAATATATCTATCTGTAATATCTATATGGATCTCTCTTTGTCTCTGAGTCTCTCTCTCTCTCTCTCTCTCTCTCTCTCTCTCTCTCTCTCTCTCTCTCTCTAAGAATGGAATTTCAGAGGTAGAGTGTAAAATTTTGCGAGGTTCACACCCAAAGGATATACTGCATATATGCTGCAGAACCACCACCCCCCTGCCCCTCACAACTCCCCAGACAATCTATATCCTTTTGGGTCAAGTGGTCAGACTCAGACAGTTGTCTACACCTGCTGTGCATGTGGTAAATTCCATAAGTAGTGATGAGGTGGTGGCACTAATAAATGTCTCATCAACTTTGAAAAGGAAAATGAGCAGTCACAAGAACTTTTTTTTTTGAGGGCCCCTGTCTTCACAGTTTCAGGTGTCTGATGCAGCTAAAAGTGTATAGAAAAAGAAGCACCATGGCTTCATTTCAGGCAGGAGGGTGACATTGGCTTCATCTTTTCACATCTGAGCCTATACTTGATTTCTGTCATTAGACATACTTGCATATAAACGATCGATTACCTGCAGACCAGGTGTTGTTGGTTGTCTCTTTTTTCATGCCCCCCTCAGTGGCGTTCCACCCACCTGGCTCATTCTACTTCACACTGCCACAGCCACGTCTGTCATGTAGCTGACGCAGCAGTGATGTCCACAGGTAGCGGTCAGTATCAGTCAGTTCACCATAGGGCAACCCGGGAGAGCAGACACTGCATAGCACTGCGGCCAAGTCACTTTGGTGGTCTTGTTCAGATTCATCATAATGAAGGACACCACAAACAACTCGCCTTGGCTAAAGGCTGTGTCAGATCAGTTGACATAGACTAGAACACCAAGGCCACACCAAAATGTTGTTATGCTCTGCATAGTTATGCAGGATTGTCTTCAGTTGTGACAAACTCCTAGCTTAACATGATCAATCTCCAAAATCCCCCAAAGTCGGAGTGTGGCTGCCCATGTGGCGGTGTAATCAAAAACGGTCACACATGTAATGTTCTCATCCCTAGCTGATGCTTTTGTACCATAGTGTTCAAATGCATCAGCTGTTTGGATGATCCCTGGAGTCTTTTAGCCAGGGTACAACAACAACAGCAAACAACAAAGTCCTGCTTACAAACAATGATTTCTTCTTCACAGAGCCATTGTGAGTGAAAATTACCTGCTGGAGGGTACCACCACATCCATCCAGTGACAGTCTCTGTGACTTTCTTGATTTGCATTTTTATTATAATGCAACCAGAACTCTCCATGAGTGCGGACATGGAGAGAAAAAGAAAACTGAGATCCGGTCTTCGCATTGAGTCTTTTGCACAGTTACACATTCAACTCCAGATAGGAGCCAGCTAGGGCCAAATGTCCCAAGACTAGTACCTCTAAAGGAACTCAAACCCTGGACCCCATAGCCTGCAGACCCACAACACTAACCACTGAGCTGTAGTGGTAATGTGTGTGTGTTTCCAGTGTGTTCACATAGATCTACATGCAGTGATGCACTACTCTATATATGTGTGTGTCTGTGTGTCTGTGTGTGCATGTTGCAGACAACTATTTGGATGCATTTACATATTTAATCTAGACTGGTGTTTGAGATGTCAAGTTACTGAAGGTCTGTTTTGCTTACAGATGATTTCCTTGCTATCAGCAAACCTTACGGTCTTCCTTCACACGGTAAGACCAGGACTAAATTTATGTCTTTAAATGTGCGTGTGTATGAGAGAGAGTTTGTGTATGGATCTGCACACACACACACACACATGCACACACACACACACACACACACACACACACACACACACACACACACTAACTGGCACATATGTGCGCACGCACACACACACACACACACACACACACACACACACACACACACACACACATACACACACACAATTTGTCTTCATCATAATCATGGTCATCTAAACAAACACAGGGTGCACAACAGCCACATGAAAAATCATGGTAAGCAAAAAGGCAAGCTGTGTGAAAGTATATCCATTCACAAAGAGACAGGTAGCCAGTGTGCGTGGAATAACACCATACAGAGCTGGGATGTTTTCGATGTTCTGAGAGAAGAAATTGGCCAAGGCCGTTGGCAGAACAGGTGCTTTTAAACATACCCAGTCCTTTCCACTTGTCTCTTCCACCGTTTTAAGTTTTCCCAGCTCTGTTACTCAGTCCGGTCCTAGCCTCCCTCCCTCCCTTCCAGCCTGTCCCATCCCTGCCTGTTCCTCTCTCCCCTTCAATCTCTAATGACCAGTCTTGCTGCATGTTAAAGAAGACCCTCACTCCAACCCCCCCCCCCCCCCCCCTCCCCTCCTCCCTTCCTTGCTGGATCAGCAGTAGGTTGACATAGTCTTTTTACTCACACAGATTTTATCACCTCATGAATGAGCAATGAACTGGTAGGAAAGGGATATATCTGGCACAGAATTTCCTTCTTCGCAGGCGCACAGAATTTTGCTGAGTGATTTGAACAACACTGTGTTTTTTCTTTTTTTAATGTTTACATTCAGCAGTAGAATTACGCAAAGAGCAAGTCCGAAGGTGTTTTATGTGACGTGAAATGTTGGTATGTTGATGTGAATAATCATTTTGCAGTAACTATGAAATTACTAGTACTTGAGATATGATATCATAGATAATTATTCTGTAATACCTATTAAATTTTAGTTCTTGAGATATGATATCATGCGTACTTATTTTGCAATCACTATGAATTTTTAGTACTTGAGATATGATTTCATGCATAATTATTTTGCAATAACTAGGAAATGTTAGTACTTGAGATATATGCATAATTAGTTTGCAGTAACTGTGAAATTTTAAACAGTAAACAAGTGGGGTAGTTTTTGCTCCCATAAGGAAACCTAACACAAAGTAACTTTTATTTAAGACTGGCACAGCCTTTTAAACTTGAATAAAGTCAGACAAATACAAAGACGAACAATAATAATGGGGGGGAAACAAGCACAGGCCAATAACTAAATTGTCTTCATAGTAATGACTTGTCAAAACTTTGAACTTAAGGGGGAGGGGGGGGCAGGAGGTTGAAGATGTAAAAACTGGGAACATGAAATTAAGAAAATATATTACAGATATGAAAACTCTTCACTGGCTGCATAAGGGAACCATCGCAATCTCTCTTAAAGGCAGATATATTTGTATTGCCTGCTCCTCGGAGTTTTCATAGCTGTAATATATTTTCTTAATTTCATGTTCCCAGTTTTTACATCTTCAACCTCCTGCCCCCCCTCCTTAAGTTCAAAGTTTTGCCAAGTCATTACTATGAAGACAATTTAGTTGTTGGCCTGCGCTTGTTTTTCCCCCACTATTAGATTGTTCGTCTTTGTATTTGTCTGACTTTATTCAAGTTTAAAAGGCTGTGCCAGTCTTGAATAAAAGTTACTTTGTGTTAGGTTTCCTTATGGGAGCAAAAACTACCCCACTTGTTTACTGTTTGTTGTTTACTGTTCCCTGCCTCATTTCATTTCCAATTTTGTGAAATTTTAGTTCTTGAGATATGATTCATAAATAATTATTTTGCAATAAATATGAAATTATTCATACTTGAGAATATAATATCATACATAGAATTATTTTGCAATAAATAGGAAATTATTTGTATTTAAGATATGATATCATAGACAATCATTTTGCAATGAAATATGAAATTTATCAATATTTGAGGTATGATATCATACATGATTATTTTTAAGTAAATATAGAATAATTTAAACTCTAGATATGCATATGATGTCATATATAATTATTTTGCAATGAATATAGAATGAATTACACTTGAGATGTGATATCATACATAATGATTTTGTTATAGCTACAGAATTGATTATATTTAAGATGTGATATCATGGAGATCAGTCGGAGACAAGAGAGGATGCCAGGACTGTGACCTCAAAATGATTTGAAGCTTTATAAGAATATCAGAATGCACATCACACTTGTGATACCTATCTTTCTTTCTCTGTGCTTGTGAAATGGGGACGCTGACAGAAGATCTACAAAGCAGAATTCAGGCATTTGAAATGAGATGCTGCTGCAAAGACCCAAGCATTTCCTAGAAAGACCTTGTCACCTGTGAAGAGAAGTGTGCTGAAGTATGGACACAGTTGCTGACTGTTTTCAAGATTCACAGACAGCAGTCAAGAAACAAAAACTGAAACTGATCATTCGGCCCAGCAGAAATCACCTTACATTGCCGGGCACCTTACCAGGGAAAAGAGGAAGGGGCAGACAGGGAAAGAGATGGGCGGACAGCATCCAGGCATGTGCAGGCCTGACCTTTGGCCATTCCCACAGAGAGTGGCAGAGCAGACAGATGAGGATGGAGGAAGATTGTGTGATCAGGCAGTGCCCAACACCCAGGCGTTAAAACAGACATGAGGCTTTTCAGCTTTTAACCTGAATTCAGGCTTTTCAAAGGTCACCAAGTCCATGATTGAGATTTGCATAGAATACCTGCTGAGAAAACTAGGAAAGGGGGGGGGGGGGGGGGGGGGGGAGGTTATATGGAAGGTCAAGACCATCAGGTGCTAAATTCTCAAACCAATCGATTATTTTATTCCAGTTTGATTTGTAAAGGCTTCTACCGGCACTTCCTAATTTCAAGTGGTGAAAAGTGTGCGGGCTCAGAATGTTTCAAAGGCTAAGAACAGAAGGATTTGCAAGAATGCTGACAAGACGGTTGGCATCAGCAATTGTGGGAATGCATGATGGCCAAAGCATGCCATCAGCCTAAGCAGTAATTTGTTTACAGGGGCACAACCTGCTAAACCTCCAAAGCTGGTGCCGCTGGAGCCCATCTGGGGGTTCGAATGCCAGCTCCTAGACCCTCTGGAATTGTTCAGGCTTTTTCCTCTTGCTCAGGTCTCATGTCTAGTTAAAGGACTGGTGATGATGATGTAGGATATAAACTATGTGGCCTAGTTTGTACACAATTTTATCATATGAATTGCTTTCTGTAATATAAAACAGTGTGCCCCAGGCTGTATTTCTTCTGCCAGTACGGTCATTCAAATATTCTTTGTCCCTGACTGTCACGCAGGCGGGCCCGGTGTCCGTGTCAGCGTGGGACAGGTGTTGGAGCCTCTCTCTCGCCGCCTGGACAGAGGGCAGGGCCGTTGGACAGCCTCCACTTGGTGCACCGTCTGGACAAAGAAACCACTGGTGTCATGCTCTTGGCAAAGTGAGTGTGAATTGGATGATACATTTCAACACAATGGTATTACTTGTTTGTTACCAATCTTTAGCAGATTTTTTTCTGCAGTTCCATGCAGTCTTAAAGAGTGCTTTCTCAGAAAAAAAATGTCTAAAGTATATCAAAGGTCTCCTTCACTACATATATGCCTCTCAGTACATTACATGCCTCCTTCAGTGCATCAGGTGCCTCCTTTAGTGAGTCCCATACCTCCTGCAATACTTCACATGCCTCTTTCAGTACATAATATTCATTCATCAGTGCTTTATATACCTCTTCAGTGCATTGCACACCTCCCTCAGTGCATTACATATGTACGTCAATCACTCAGTGAATTACATATACCTCCAGCATTTTAAAAGATTCCTTCTTCAGTGCATTCCACACTTCATCTGATGCATTACCTACTTCATTCAAGTGCATTACTCGTACCTCCTTCAGTGCATTCCATACCTCTGTCAGTGAATTAATACCTCCTTCAGTCCATTACATACCTCCTTCAGTGCATTACATACCTCCTTCAGTGCATTGCATACCTCCTTCAGTGCATTATATACCTCCTTCAGTGCATTCCATACCTCCTTCAGTGCATTACATACCTCCTCCTTCAGTGCATTATATACCTCCTTCAGTGCATTACATACCTCCTTCAGTGCATTAATACCTCCTTCAGTGCATTACATACCTCCTTCAGTGCATTACATACCTCCTTCAGTGCATTTACATATCTCCTTCAGTGCATAACACATACTTCCTTCAGTGCATTACATACCTCCTTCAGTGCATTTACATACCTCCTTCAGTGCATAACACATACTTCCTTCAGTGCATTACACATACCTCCTTCAGTGCATTACACATACTTCCTGCAGTGCATAACACATGCCTCCTTCAGTGCATAACACATGCCTCCTTCAGTGCATAACACATGCTTCCTTCAGTGCATTCTATACCTCCTTCAGTGCATTCCGAACCTCCTTTAGTGTATATACACATACCTCCTTCCGTGCATTACACAAACCTCCAGTGCATTGCACATACTTCCTTCAGTGCATTACACATACCTCCTTCAGTGCATTACACATGCCTCCTTCAGTGCATTCTATACCGCCTTCTTCAGTGCATTCCGTACCTCATTCAGTGCATTACACATACCTCCTTCTGTGCATTACAGATACCTCCTTCAGTGAATTCACATACCTCCTTCCGTGCAGTACACATACCTCCTTCAGTGCATTTGCATACCTCCTTCAGTGCATTCCATACCTCCTTCAGTGCATTACACATGCCTCTTTCAGTGCATTACATACCTTCTTCAATGCATTACACATGCCCCCTTCTGTGCATTTTGCATACCTCCTTCAGTGCATTCCATACCTCCTACAGTGCATTCCATACCTCCTTCAGTGCATTCCATACCTTCTTCATGCATTACATACCCCTTCAGTGCATTACATTCCCCTTCAGTGCATTATGCATACCTCCTTCAGTGCATTACATACCTCCTTCAGTGCATTACATATGCCTCTTTCAGGGCATTCCATACCTCCTTCAGTGCATTCCATACCTCCTTCAGTGGATTACACATACCTCCTTCAGGATGAAATACTGAAGGGATTATGACAGAAATACTTAGGGGATTATGACAGAAATATTGAGGGGATTATGACAGAAATATTGAGGGGATTGTGATACTGACATTGAAAAATACTGAGGGGATTGTGACATTGTGACAGAAATACTGAGGGGATTGTGACAGATACTGAAGGGATTGTGACAGAAATACAGAGGGGATTGTGACAGAAATACTGTAGTGATTGTGACAGAAATACTGAGGTGATTGTGACAGAAATACTGAAGTGATTGTGACAGAAATACTGAAGTGATTGTGACAGAAATACTGACAGAAATACTGAAGTGATTGTGACAGAAATACTGAGGGGATTGTGACAGAAATACTGAAGTGATAGTGACAGAAATACTGAGGGAATTGTGACAGAAATACTGAGGGGATTGTTGCCGAAAAATGGGCCAAATTATGACAGAAGCGCGTTACTTAATTGTGACAAGAATACAGAAGTGAATGTGACAGAGATGTGGTAGAATACAAAACAGTGCAATACAATACAATGTTTATTTCCTTTTACTCTCTTCTGAGTTGTGGAAGATAACAACAATACGCAAACGATCATCACCACGGATTAAAAAAAAGAAAAGGGACATGAAACGAACGATCACAACAAACCGTTTTGCTGAAAACTTAAGAACGTTATTCATGTGAACTGAAAGCATTTCATCCCAAGAAAGGGCTGAAGAATGTTACTCATGTAAACTGAAAGCATTTCATCCCAAGAAAGGGCTGATAGAAACTAGGATGTTTAATTTGATGCACAGGGATAAATTCAGCAGACATACGTGGTTGATGGTGTCTGACCTTGTCTGTATGATTGGACAGGAACGCTGAAGTAGCATGGCAGCTGCTGGGAATGTTCCGGCGTCGGGAGGTGGGCAAGACTTACTGGACCGTGACCAAAGGCCTTCCGCAGCCCTTGGAAGGTAACTGCCTTCTCTTCCTTCTTCCCCCTCCCTCCCCCCCACCCCTTTTCTTGACCTCATGGACATCTGTAAGAAATACAAGGGAAGGGGGGGGGGAGAGATTGTATGTGTATGAGATGGTGAGATGGTGAATGCTAAGATTAGAATAATGTAGCTGGTTTGTATTTCGGATTTTTTTTTTTTTTCCATCTTTTTTTCTTGGTCAGCTTTTTCTGTGCTTTCAAACGTGTGCTGTTTTACATAAAATACCCATAATACATATAGACTTCAAAAAGAAAAAGGGAAAATTCCAAGTCTTTTTAGAAGGATTTTTCAAGGAATTTAAATTTTAAAATATTCAGGGACTGTAATATAGAAAACATAAGCCTCATGCATCCTGAAGATGCTTCATATGGTCACTTCATCAGAAGTCAGTTAGCAGCAGACGATAGAAAAATGGAAAATTTGGGCAGATACAAAATGAACTCTAACTTTGTAAAACAAAAAAAAAAAAAAAAGGAAAAAAAGAAACTGAATGATATACTCTCACCAAAATAAAACTGCTCCATCAAAAATTTTTTTTTCTAAGCCCTTTCAGGTCTCTGAGGTTTTGACAAGCATTAGGGTCCAAATTTCTCTTGGACTTTTGAGTCCATTAAAAGGGTTCCTCAGAATTCAAGGACTTACATGAAGATGAAGACTGTTGCAGTGTAGACAGCACCCCTGGGTTCTGGGAGTTTTGAGCCAATAATTTCCCCTTTGTCTGTTACTGTCTTTAACTCTGTCTTTTTTTAATTTTTGGCACACTTATGTGAACAAGTGTCTGTGTAATTGTGCATGTGTGCGTGCGTGTGTGCATGTGTTTCACTGTTTGCGCTTGCTTGGGTGTAGATGTGAAAATTTGACATGAACGTTTTCTTTAAGCACAAGTTTTAGTTTTGTCAGACTTGGTGGAATGATAAATATTGTCGAGACATTTTCTGTCACCCTTCGCTTGATGATGTCAGCGAATGGTGATGACTTTGAAGCTGCTATCAACCTTATCATCAAGAAGTTCAGAATCACAATATTGACGTTTTCTTACACATGTTGATCAGTGACAGTTCTCACTGTATACTCTGATAAAAGACATGAGAAAAGATACTACATCCAAATATTGCAGCACCTATAAAGCTGTATTCTGTGAATACCAAACCATTTCATTTGCTTTCTGGCGGGCAGAGTTGAGGGTAGAAATAGATCTGTTACAAAGTGTAGAATGAGCATAGGCCCTATATAGATATATCTTGCTAAACACAGCTAAGTGAGTTTGATTTATGGTGATGGTGGCTTACACCGACTGTTTAAAATCATCAAGCACAACCAAGACAAGGGATTTCAATTGTAGAAGGTATAGACATTGGACTTCATTTGTAGGTGGTACAGACGTTGGACTTCATTTGTAGGTGGTATAGACGTTGGACTTCATTTGTAGGTTTTACATACATAATTATTTGCTTATCTGTATGTGTTTTAGACATTGGACTTCATTTGTAGGTATTTCATACATATTTGCTTATCTGTATGTGTTTTAGACATTGGACTTGATTTGCAGTTGTTTTAGACATTGGATTTCATTTGTAGATGTTATAGACATTGAAATTCATTTGTAGGTGTTTTATACATTGGACTTCATTTTAGATGTTTAAGACATTGGACTTCATTTGTAGGTATTTTAGACAATTGTCTTCATCATTATGTGTTATAGACATTTGGTTTCATTTGTAGATGTTATAAACATTGGACTTTATGAGTAGGTGTTATAGACATTGGGCTTCTCGTAAACAGTGTAGAAGACATATGATTTCATTTGTAGATGTTGCAGACATTCATTTCATTTGTAAGTGTCAGAGTCATCAGACATCATTTCTAGGTATCAGATGTAGGACTTTGTTTGTAGATGTCATCGCTATTTGACTTCATTTGTAAGTGTCACAGACATTTGATCTCGTCTGTAAGTGTTACAGACATATTACATAATTTGCAGGTGTTATAGACATACCGCTAGCGAGGGAAAAAGTCAATGGAGTGTACAAGGTATGCACAGAGTAGTCTCCCTCTGTCACACTTCTCTGCCTTTTGAATCTTTTTGCTAAGGAATTTGTTGGAAGAATTTGGTGCGTGGAGAACAGACATGTTAGATAGATCAACATTTAGCCCCTGTTCACGTACTGTTGAAAGAAAGAACATCAAGACGATGAAAAGTTCTGAAAACATTTTCTGTTGGAAGATTATTTTCTGTTGCAACGCTAAATTTTGATATTGCCGACGTGTTATATTGGATTTAATGGAAAAGGACCTTTTGTTCTGTAAAAGTTTGATCAGAATGTTCCAGTCTGCTCCACCTCACTTCCCATCTTTGCCTGCCTCTTTCCCCACCTTCACACACACTCAAGCACACACA
>JADBJO010000957.1:287500-290000 GCA_016801955.1 Conus betulinus | reverse complement strand
CACATAACACTAACAGTGTCACAGCAGAAGCCATCTCGATAAACTCACACTAACAGCATGTCCCTCTCTTTCTCTCTCTGTGGCAGGCAGAAACTGTTCCCAGAGGCCTTGCAGAAGCTGGGACTGCGTCAGGCACAGGTGCGACACCTGCCCATGCACCTGCACGCCAAGGCGCTGGTGTTGCCGGAGTGGCGGGGACGCACCAACTTCTTCCTCAGCGCCCCCGTGCCCAAGTTCTTCCTGCGCAACCTCAAGGCCCTGAAGATCAAGCTGCCCCAGAAATAGACCAGCGTCACAGCCTGCCTGTGCTTTTTTTTTTTCTTTCTTTTTTACTTTTTTTTTTTTTTTTTTTTTTACAATAACCGAAATCGTCCTTCCGAGCGACAGGTTTTCTTATGTAATTCTCCTGAAGTTCCAGCTGGGCTTTAAGCAACATTACCTTTACTGCCTCCTGAATTCATGATTCTCATCCCTGTGTGTGTGTTGTTTTTTTTTCGTGTCCCACCTCAGTGGCATTGCACCTATGCTGCTCATTCTGACTCCCTGTTCACAGCCACAGCCCCAGCACCGGCAATCCACAGGGTGCAGTCAGTGTCAAGTTGTCAAGAGGCAGCCCACCAAAAAAGACACAGCACTGCTGCCAAGTCACTTCGGTGGTGTTCAGTTCTAACATACACAGAACACTACCTATTAAGCCACTACTGATGACAGTAATTGCTTAGTTGTAGCCAGCACAAGCAAACTCTCCCTTTAGAGGGCGCTACCACGTCCCACCAACATTAGCCCCCTTGAACTTGCCATGTGGAATCAAACCAAGGCCATAGACATGGAGAGGACATCAGAACTAAGGTCACCTCAAGAGTAGGGCATGAGGGGCCACAGAATTTTAAGACTTTTTGTTCAAAGCTGATCGATGAGAAATGAGGATGATGAAGGTGATGCTATGGATTTCCTTTCCAGTCTGAGACTGTATGACAGGGCTGTACTCGAGGCTTTCTATCATAATCAGGCCAGACAGATACAGACCCCTGCATTGTTGATCAGGAAATTTGAGCAGCAGTCTCAGCAACGCATTGATTGGGTGGATGAAACCTAACTGTGTAGTCACAGGCTTCCCAAATGAGCCCAGAGCAAACTAGGTGGGAGCTGGTTGAGGCAGAAAAATCCCACATGGCTCTGATGGGAATCGAACCCACAACCTCCAAGCTGAGAGTCCATGATGCTAACCACTTTGCCACAGCAGCAGGTTATTTTTTGTTTGTTTACAAGTGTGGTCTTCCCTTAGCGGCAAAACTCCCATGGTGTTCATTTTGGGCACCTCTTCATACAGCCTCACCAGTTCTCCCTCTCACAGTCCTGGTCCCATCAGCTATCAAGACCAGGTTGCCTTAAAAGGGCAACCCACCAGAGGAGATGCTGCACTGCTACCAGGTTGCTTAGGTGGTGCTCAGGGGTACCTGCAGGACTCCCCTGTCCTCCCCTTCTTCCCCTCCCTCCCTCCGCCTTCCTCTTCCTAAACAAAAAAAAAAAAAAAACTTGGGTGGGAGATGCATCTCTGTGGCTCCTAGCTGTGGATAGTGTTTGAAGACATGGACTGTTCTGGCTGGTTTTATCCGTGTGTTCTGAAGATCAAGATGTCTTTCAGTGAGGATAAGGGCAAGTGCTGTGTGCTTGTGTGCACTCTCGAGTTGGTCTGCATTTGTGCATGTGTGTGTGTTATTTGTGTGTGTGTGCGTGCATTCTCAAATCTGTGTGGGTGCATGTGTGTGTGTGTGCACTCTCAAGTGTGTGTGTGTGTGTGTGTGTGTGTGTGCAGAAGTGTGTGCATGTGCAGAAGTGTGTGCATGTGCAGAAGTGTGTGCATGTGTGGTAGTCCGATCATTAAGTTTCGTTGGATATGTTAAGTTGGAGGAAAGGGTGTGGGTTGTAGCAGTGGATGATAACGAAAGGTTAACTGGTTGGATGGGAACGATTGCTTAATGTTATACCAGCTTTACTGTGTTACAGTGTGTCCAAGAGCATGCACCTGAATGCAGAGTGATGGGTTTTTTTGTGTGAAAGGCTCAGAAGTCCTCTATAGGAATAAATCACTTCACAAATGAGTGTACAATGTTATTTTTATCATCATGTAACTAATGATTACCAGAGACTGGACAGCTGTTACCTTGAAGCTGACAGTGCTGCCCTCATTTTCCACTTTCACAAACCCACAACCTCCAAACAAGGGATTATCTTCTGCTCCAAAAGTGACAGATTTTTAGGAAAATCCCCTTTCCACTGTGGGGAAAGTTGGGATCATTTCCCTCCAGTTTTCTTTTCAAGGGAGAAAAGATCATACACTGAACTGTCTTGCACAGTGTCCCTGCCGTTCAAAATCAGAAACTCTGCACATGCGCAGAGACATCCAATCAGCAGCAGCCTCCCTGTAGATTACAGCGTCTTTTAGGGGGGCCCTCTCCCAACAAGTCAAAGGCAATTTTTCTTTCCCTTCAGGGCAGTT
>JADBJO010000957.1:152500-282500 GCA_016801955.1 Conus betulinus | reverse complement strand
ACTTTTCTTTAATTTTTTTTTTTTTAAACCAATTTTGGAAATGATTGTTGAAATACAGAATTTTCTGAAAAATTTGGGAAGTTTGGCAGCAATGTTGCCTTCCAACACTCCTAACACTGTAATGAACAACCACCCCACCCTCACCTCCCCCCCCCCCTCTCATCCCCCTCACTCACCGCGGGAAAGAGTTTGGCGCCTACTGCCACCTCCACCCCTTTGTAGCCAAAGGCAAAGGCTCCTCCCACCGTCACCAGAAAGTTGATGACAGCGATTATCTGTCGATTCAGACTTTTTTCACTGTCGGGCAGAGGACAATCACTGCATCAGTCTCACTACAAATCACCACACCAATCAGTTAATATCTCTGGATAAATTTACAATTAAAAAAAAAGAAAAAAATCACAGCCTCACTCAACAAAAAGTGTTGCAACATCAATTTGCTATGAGAGAAAAAAAATCACCTCATCAGTTTGCTAAGATCACTTGTAAAAAATCATAACAGCAAAGTGAAGAAAATCACCACAGCAGTCTGCAAAATCACTACAGCAGTTTGTGACACCCACCACAGCAACTGCTAAAATTACCACCACACAGTCTGCACAAATTGCCACTGCAGTCTTCTGAAATCACCACAGCTTTCTGTTAGAATCACTACAACCGTCTGCTAAAATCACCACCACAATTTGCTAAAATCATAATAATGAAATCAATTAAAAGACTGCAGCATCAATCTACTCAAATCTCACCCCAACAATTTCCTTTAAAAACAGTTCTCGCATCATCGTCCCATCAGTTTTGCTAAAAGTCAACACACGGTTTCATACACACTTCTTAGAGAAAAAGACATTCAAAGAGTTTTCAAGATTTTTTTTCAGTTCATGAGAGATATAAGCAAACAAAACAGAGTGCAGAGAAAATGACATAAATCAACAGACAGACAAATTATGTTGTTAAGCCTGGGGTACATGAATATACCTGGACATAAGAAAATGAACTATTGTCTGGAGGCCAAGACGGCTGCCATTTTTATGTCGGTCTCCCTGGCTCAACAGAAATGCAGTTACCACAAAACACATTTTAAAAAAATTCCCCAACAGTTTTTCTGTTGTGTTTTCTGTAGATCCCCGATAAAAGTGATAAAATAATCAATGGCGATGGTGGTCACTCTTCAGATGGAAGGAAGGAAAGAAACAGATCCCGAATCCCTCTTTTTCTAAAAGCTCCTCAAGGGGTCTTCAGAATTCTTTTTTCCTGTGGACAATCTAACTGATATTAGATCAGAACATTACCTTTCTACACATGCTTACCATCTTCTTGAAAGCGTATTTCTTGCCTTACCTGAAAACACACATGAACCAATTCAATTTCACAGACGTCTTTTCAAATCAAATGCCACAACTTATTCTCTGTAAATACATGTGTCAAGCTCTTCTCTTAAAAGAAAAAAAAAGTTGTCTGTATATGGACATACAAGTACTCTTCAAACACAAAAATATAGAAAGGAAGAGTAGGGAGCAGATTAAAGAGAAAGGTGGAGGGGGAAGGTGGGAGGGAAGGAAGCAACTAGAGAGCAAGAGGAAGGAGGAAAGGAGAAATGATGACAATGAATACTTATATAGCGCCTATTCTCGGCTAGACGCCAAGCTCTAAGCGCTTTACAATCAACACTCATTTACACGACGGGCTGCCTACCTACCTGGGTAGTGCCGACTGAAGAGCTGCCAGCTGGCGCTTCATTCAGTCGTTTCCCGTGTCATCCAGTCAGTATCGTTCAATATCAATCACTCATTTTCCTTACTTCCCTCATTCTTTCCATTTCTCACTCAGGATGCATGCTATGTGTAACGTGTCATCCATACCAACGGCCAAACTGGCCTACTCTTCCGAATGTTGGTGATGGGATTTTACGTGTGTGCAAGATGTTATGCGTGCGTTCACACACGGAACCTCGGTTTATAGTCTCATTCGAAGGACTGTATGGGAAATGGAGTCAGAATCAATGTTAACTCCGAGGGAAAAATCCCCCTGTATCGAAACGCCCCGGCAGAGGTTCGAACCCGCAACCCCAGGATCACCAAGATTGCGAGTCAGGCACTCTACCAACTGAGCTATTCCGGCTCCCAAGACAACGAGAGATTTCCTGACGGTTATTTTTGTGGTGGATTTTGATTAGCTCAAACTGTTTTGGGGCCTTTTTAGTAAATAGCAATAATGAGAACTATTTCAATTTCTGTAATAAAAAAGCTCTTTCTAAGTTACCTTAATTTTGCTGAATTTCAATACAACCACAAATTACTTTAATAGTGACATGCTAAAAATTGACACATCATTATCTCAAGACATAATTTGGGGATGTCATATCTTGAACATTCAACAAACTTACAAGAAATTACCCAGGTATAAATGGTATACATGATTTAAAAGTTTCTTGTGTTCACTTTAAAAAAAATATTAAAAAAGAGTGTGTTACCTGCTAATGTTTCTGGTTGTTTTTGTTTTTTTTTTTTTGAAGTGTCACAAATCTGGAAAAGGTGTGAAAGGAATGCATCCTTCGTTTACAATCATTTTGTCCTTAAGAAATTGCACTGAGAGGAACTAAATGATTTTCCCATCAAACGATTCACAATAAGCACATCTATGCTGGACATATCAAGAGTAACCGATCGCCTGTCAAATTTCAACTGTCTTTATTCCGCCACTTGTTTGAGGTCAGAGCAACATCAGACCTGCCTCAAAACAACACTACCAGGTAGAAAACATCACTGTTTTCAGTCGACAAGAATACACACAAGTACAGTTAAACAGTCAAGGTAATGGCTGATGTAGTTTCCACAGACTGAAGCTCCCACGGGTTCAGCACAATTCAGCGTTATGCCAAAGTTATGTATGTATTGATGGGGCACTGAGGTTTAAACTTTGGCACACACACTGTTTGATCAATCTCAGAACAGAGTGATTTCAGCCAGTTAGCGCGTTTTCCTGTGTATATCATTCATGCATGTGTTCAAAAACCTATATGTATACCTGTGTTATGTCAGATTGTGCATGCATTCATATAATGTGTATGGATGAGAAATCAAGATATCTGAATGCTGTATATGTATTCATGTATATGTGTGTGTGTGTGTGTGTGTGTGTGTGTGTGTGTGTGTGTGTGTGTGTGTGACATTACCACAGGATCCACATTCTCTGTCATTCGTCGGTATTCTCTCTCCTCCTCTGCAGCCTTCAACTTCTGTACTCTGGCCTCCAGTTCAGGATCCTGCACCACCAATGCAAAAGACAACAAATGACCACTGGTCTTGAACCAGCTATGCAAAAGACACCAAATCACCACTGGTCCTTCTCCAGCTATGCAAAAGACACCAAATCACCATTGGTCCTGCACCACCAATGCAAAAAACACCAAACCAACAGTGTCTTGCAAACCCTGAGCTGGAAGCAACATCCGCAGAAATGGAAACTATGCCCCAGACAGTGATGTCATACTTCTTTACTTTGTTCCCACTATGTAGCAAAAGCTATGCTGCAATGAAACTAAGTCTATGAGGTACAGTGGAACCTGTGTAAACACCCAACTGTACACAGGGGTCCTTACAACAAGCGACAATTCAGTCTTTTCTGTCACAATGTCAAATATTTTTTTCAACTTAAACATGACAGTCCCTCCTTACTCCAACAAGTGACTGACCTGTCCATACTCTACACTGTTAATTCTGCTATATTGTCAACAACAAAAAATGCCAGTATCAGTGTCTAAATGACGCAATTCTTTGGTTACTAGAATCCCAATTACTTTCACCTCATTGTGTCTAAACACATTTTCTTTTTCTGCAAAAGCGTCAAGATGTAAGACGAGCAAAAATTTTTTGCTTTTACTGCGTGCAAGATGGCAATCGAGTCTTAGGAGGCATATGGTATGCACAGGAGATCAATCATCCTGATACTTTCTGGGCGTTTTTTACCATTTGTGAACTGTCAGTCAGTCCATCTCCTTGTACCTACCCCTAGACTACACAACCTGAATCGTCAGGACATTTTCACAGTGGCTGCAGAGAGGTTCCACTGTGTGTGATAACAACACAAAAACTAACAACAGACCAGTAAAGACACCTGGAATTCACAGAATTGTAATGCAGTGGGACACAAAAGTCACATGCTTTTAATTTTACCTGGAAACAATCGCACCAAATACACCTTGTTAGTTGCAGTCAGTGACAAAGCACTAATTCTTTTTTACTTCTTTAACACTGGGTAAAAATGTGTGTCAGCTCCGGAACACACACACACACACACACACACACACACACACACACACACACACACACTGTGACACAAACATACACACGCATTGTGACATACATATATGCACACACATTGTGACACACACACATACACACTCACACACACATTGTGACATAAACACACACACACACACACACACACACACACACACACACACACACACACACACACACACACATACGTTTCAGACCTTTTCTTTTCTTGACATTGGCCTGCACAATATTTGTGTCCTGTGGGAACAAAATCATATATACAATATTTACAGTGGCAGGAAAGAACAAAATTTGGAATGAAATAGGTAATAGGAACTGAATGAGAGAGAGAGAGAGAGAGAGAGAGAGAGAGAGAGAGAGAGAGAGAGAGAGAGAGATGTAAGACTTGACAACCATCCACTGATGTTAATGCTAATCCAATGAGCTTACCCGAGGAGGAAATTTGACGGAGGGCAGGACAACCTTGCTGTCACTCAGCATCTCATGAAGGTACACTTCCTGGCCTGTTTGGTACAGACAACAGTAAAAAGTCATGTCATGAAGGTACACTTCCTGGCCTGTTTGGTACATACAACAGTGAAAAGTTGTGTCATGAAGAGACACTTTCTGGCCTGCTTGGTACAGACAACAGTAAAAAGTCATGTCATGAAGGTACACTTTCCTGGCCTGTTCAGTAAAGACTCATGTCATGGACGAATATTCCTGTCTGTTTGGAACAGACAACAGTGAAAAGCCATGTCATTGAAGTACACGTCCTGGCCTATTTAAGACGGAAAACAGTGAAAAGTTATATCATGGAGGGACACTTACTGGCCTGTTTGGAACAGACAATTACCAAAAGTCATGCCATGAAGATACCTACTTTTTGTTCATTTGTTTACTTTTGCTTAAAATATAACATTGTCCCTTCTCAAACCAGTCTTCAGAACACAGGGGGAGAGAGAGAGAGAGAGAGAGAGAGAGAGAGAGAGAGAGAGAGAGAGAGAGAGAGAGAGAGGGAAAGGGAGGGAGGGAGAAGAGAAGAGAGAGAGAGAAAGAGAGAGAGAGAGAGATGGTGATGATGATGATGAATCGGATGATAATCTTTATTTCCAAGGGTAACAGATATAAATAAGCAAATATGCTTTTTTACATCTGGTCCTTGCTCTGTCGAGGGACTTAGGGAGACTAGCAACTGACTAAGCATGACTAGTTACTAAACCATACACAAAAATACTATCTTTGAAATATATAAAAATTGGATGAGCTTTTTCTCCTTCCGTGTTGACGAATACATGAGTTTAAAGAAAAAGGGACATCGAAACAACAATCAAGAATAAATGAATTGATTACTAAAAAAAAAAAGAATAAGGAAAAAAAAATCGCACACACACACACACACACACACACACACACACACACACACACACACACACACACGCACACATGCACGCACGCACACACGCAAGCATGCATGCTGTGTGCATGTTCACTCACACACACACACACATATAGACAAACACACAAACACACACACACACACAGGTACACAGAAAGTGACTCTCATATCAGTTATCAAAGGAACTAGACTGACAGAGAGAGAGAGGGAGAGAGAGAGAGAGAGAGAGAGAGAGAGAGAGAGAGAGAGAGAGAGAGAGAGAGAGAAGAGAGAGAGTTGTTACATACTTATATTTAGAATACCAACATATCATACAAGTAGGGTCATAATTATATAAATATGCATCAATAACATCAACATATTAGTTATTACACATATTTTCATGATGCATTTACAAACATTCATAAGATCAATGATCATAACACTTATTTATCAACATGTGTGTGTGTGTGTGTGTGTGTGTGTGTGTGTGTGTGTGTGTGTGTGTGTGTGTGTACACGTGTGTGTGTGTACACGTGTGTGTGTGTGTACACGTGTGTGTGCGTGTGAGTGCATGAGTGTGTGTGCATATGTGTGTATGAGTGTTTTGGGTCAATGTGCATGCGTGTATGCCTGCATGCGTATGTGTGAGTGAGAGACAGAGAGATACAGTGAGATCTTCTTTTCTTGATCTTGGTGTGTAGTCAATGAGGCCACACTGGCCAGCCAGAGCACATTCGGTGTGCACTGACATGATGCCAAGCCTCTGCAACAGTCGTGGAAGAAGGGAAAAGGGGGGGGGGGGGGGGGGGGGGGGGGGGGGGGGGGGGGGGGGGGGGGGGGGGAGGGGGGAGGAGGATGGGGTGGGTGGGGGGGGGGGGGGGGGGGTTGGGAGGTGCTTGTTTACTTCTCTTTGGGGGGCTGTTGGAGGAGGTTCTTGAATTCCTCCACAGTCCCTGCAGAAGCAACATTGTTGTCTAGGTTGTTCCATTCTCTGACGGTTCGTGCAAAAAAAAGCTGTTTTTGAAGACTAGTCTTGCAGTATGCTGGATGTTAAAGCAGCACTGGTGGTTCCTTGCGTATTGCTCCACTATGTTTTTCCTTTCTTGATTTTCCACTCTTGTGGGTCTTGTAAGTCTTTTGTTTCGGACAGGCATCAGGTATTTATCCACTTCTATGCCAGGAAGATGTCCTTCGGTGATCTTAAATAAGAAGGAGAGCCGGTGTGTTGCTGTCTTCTTTCCTGCAGCGAAGGGAAGCCAATGTCTTGTAGCACAGCTGTGACACAGCCTGGGTTTCAGGACCAGTAATCTTGTTTGATGTATCTGGTTGCTCTGCCCTGGATGCCTTCTGTCCTGTCAATTTCGCTTTGCGTATATGTGTCCCAGACAGTGGAGTTGTACTCTAGAAAGGATCTGACAACAGAGACATAGGCTGTTTTGTGGCAGGTTTCAGAACAAAAGCGTAGGTTCCTACGAAGCATACCCAGGCTGGCATTTGCTTTCTTGGCGATCTTGTCTTGTGAGCAGACCAAGACAGGTTTTCACTTATTTCAACTCCAAGATAATGGTGAGAGTCCACTTGCTGTAGGATGTAGTTGTCCAGCTGGTAGAAGAAAGGTATCTATGGCATTGAATCTTATGCCCCATTCTTTAGCCCAGGTTTCTACTTTTTTCGGGTCATCTTGCAAGGCGATGTGGTCTGCCTGAGTGTTATTGTTAATTTCTCGATACAGACGGTAGTAGTCATCTACAAAGAGCCTGAGAGAAAGAGAGGGGGGGGGGGGGGGGGGGGGGGGGGGGGGGGGTGTGTGTGTGTGTGTGTGGTGGGTCGTGTGTGTGGGTGAGAGTGAGGGAGAGTAGAGAGAGTAGGAGGAGAGAGGGGGGGGGAGAGGAGAGAAAGAGAGGGGGGGGGGGGGAGGGAGGGGAAGGAGAGACGAGAGAGAGAGAGAGTGTGTGGTGTGTGAGAGAGATTGAGAGAGGAAGGGAGAGAAGGAGAGAGAGAGAGAGAGAGGAGAGAGAGAGAGAGAAGAGAAGAGAGAGAGGATGAGAGATCATCTTTACTCATCTTTACCCACGGGTAACAGTTTCAGTTGCATGCCGACTAGTCCATATACATGCACTACACCTCATCTTTTACTATACTGCCCAGACCTACAGCTAATGGATGCATTAATTACCACTAAGACGAGAAAAAATTTCTAAAATGGGTCTCATAGCTATGACTTAGCAGCTGTCTGACCAGTGACCTGTGCGTTTGCCCATTGTGCTGGGTAATATGTACTGATAAGCAAGAACATGCGCGTGCGCGTGCGCATGCGAGAGAGAGAGAGAGAGAGAGAGAGAGAGAGAGAGAGAGAGAGAGAGAGAGAGAGAGAGAGAGAATATTCCAACAGGAAAAACAAAACTGTCAACATAGCCATGCCTTTTTTTTTTCACTCATGACATGGCCAAATCGTTAATCACTGTACTTGACTGTCGTGAGGTTATCACCCTACCTTCATTTTTTAGTGTCTGAAAGACATGCCGCACAATGTGGAACGGAATTGACGACCCTTTTTTGCTGTGGCATATTGTTCAAGTTCTTTTTTCTTGTGGCTATCATTCTCCAAGCCGAGGACATCAGTGATAGAAGAAAAATAATCTTATCTGTCAACTCAATTGAGGGGACCGCCGTCTCAATCCCTTCCATGTTTTCTCAATTAGACTAACTTCCTTGGATGATAACAGGATATGACGTCATTCAGAGCTCTAATTTTACAATTCAAGATGGCGGCGACTTTGTTGTGGGACGACGAGACTGCTTCTGGACAAAAGCCTCAAGAAAACTCATTAGAAGACTTGTTTGTGTTTGGCTACGCATGTAAATTATTTAGAGATGACGAGAAAGCAAAGCATATCGACGAAGGCAGACACCTTATTCCATGGATGGGAGATGAAAGACTCATGATAGACAGGTCGGTTCCCTCTCGTCTCGCACCTTGCTTGGACTGGCTTAGCCATCTCGGAATCATTTCGTTCGCGAAAACGCTCCACGCGTCGGTCACTAATCAATTATTTTGTTTGCAGGCTTGTATTTGTTTGAATATCATGGTAGAAGGAATACATTGTCACTTAAATCACAGCACGGAAATACATGCTGGCAACTGTAGCATGCCTATCACGTGTACTATGCCATACAGTCGGACTGTATATCAGTTGGGGAGTAATGCCTTATGTCCATGCTTTGGAAACCTATCTCCCGCCCATGCCCCCCTCTCCCCAACAATTACCCCGACCCACCCTCTTCCCCAGCAACCCCTGCCTGAACATTTAGCAGTATTTGGACAACAGCAACATGGATCTTGACCAGTTGAGCCATCCAACATATTTTAAATGTGAAAGCAAGACCAATGGCAAGATGAAAAGTCAACTGTTGCTGAGGAAGCATGAGGAGGACCAACTGTCGGCATGACACCAGAGGGAGGAAAAATCAAGACTCAGCATCTGTAATAGGGAGCATCTATGGCCTTGTACCTCCACAGTGTGTGTGGGAGGATGGTGTTGTTTTTGAATGATTTCATTGCAGGTTGTGGCACATGGCAGGGAGCCAGCAAAGCCGTCATCGATTGGTATGACATAATATTACAAAGGGTTCTCATTTTGAATCTTTGTGCTGTTTCTTTTTGTACCAGAACATGTTTATAAACTTAAGTCTTAATGACATTTTATATGTCTTAAAATTGATGATATTTTCATTTAAGTGCAGAGCAGTTGACTTGAAGACATAGATTATGAACTGAAGTCAAATCTGTCTTTCAAAATATGCTTTAAAGTATATGGTGCAACAACCATCACGTGCACTATCCAGAGAATTTATGCACCTGTCTTTGTAGAATTTGGATTTTTTTTTGTTACATTAGACTGTCAGTGAACAGCAAAACAAATTATGCCTGTCATGGTAAATATATCTAATAAAATGTGCTGGTTGATAAGAAAAGGCTGGTTTCAAAACTTGTCAATTTTTTATTTTCTGAAATTGAAACATGTATGGTGGCATGGATCATTAATACACATAAAAAGGTGTCCAAATGTAGAACCTCAGTTTTGTTTTGATGAAATGCGTTTGTCAGTAAGTCACGCAAAAAAAAAAAAAAAAAAGTTACACAAAGATGAAGTTTTTACGAAAAATTTTCTTATGACTATGACAGAGACAGGTTTGACTGGAAAGAATATGATATTATTCTGAAACATGCAAAGTAAAAATCTAATAGCCATGAAATAGGGTGTCTCGTTTATGTGATGATTTTTCTCCAGTACTTAGAAATGAATGAATGAAATAGCTGTCTATACTGAAAATTTGGGCATTGTTGAGGTCATTTCTAGTCTATTTACTTGAAGTATACTTGTTTATCTGTTTGTCTGTTTGTTTATCAGTTTAAAAATTAAATAATTTCATTACAATTATTAATTCCTCAAATTCTTATCTGGGTTCAGATTATATGCCTGTAATACTGAAGTCTTTTTATTTCTATTCTGATGTTGTTTATACCTTGATCAGCTAGCCTTTTCTTTCCCATTATTAATTTGGTGTCTGTCATGTACATGAGCTTGTATGAGTGTGTCCATCGTGCAAGAAAGTTGGTGGTGACACGCTTGGGTTTGTGTGTGTGGCGTAGATATGACTGCCGAGGACACACCTCTATGACCTGACCCGCCACGACGCTGACCTGGTGAAGGGGATGCCAGTGGAGATGACAGAAGAGGAGAGAGCAGTGGAGGCAGCTTGTGACGAAGAACGCTACCTGGAGCTGGTCACAGACGTGCAGGAGAAAGCCATGTATGAAGGTAATGCATATCTAGGTTTTACATAGTCCCGGGAAGCCTAAGACTCATCACCAACCAATTAGAGAGGCCCATCAGGGTAAGGCAGATAACAACCTTTTGATGCCTCAAAATTCTCTAGCAGCTTTGCAGGAAGAGTTCTAGAATGGATGAGGTTTGCACACACACACACACCCCCCAAAAAAAAAATCTTTGTAATTTGTCTATTTTCACATCAGGTAATTCTGAGCTGATAATCTGTAGTAGTTTTTAGGAGTGACAATATGCCAGACACAGACTTACCACAGACATGAATGATTTCAAGACACGGATGTGCCACAGGCATGAATGATTTCAGATACGCACTCACCACAGGCACAAATGACTTAATAATTTGAACATGGTTACCCAATTAAAAAATAATTTAAAAGAGAAGAAAAGGAAATAACGAAATGAAAATAATTTTAAAAATTCCTACGAATATATATGTTGCTATATCGTAAGTTTGAAGAATGTCACATGAGCCATTTACTCGGGGGAAAAAAAAAAAATCTTCTTCAGAACTTTATTCCGAATTGTTGTTCATCATACCTGGAACTTCATCCCAGTCGAAATCTAGGTCACTCTAAGCTTCATTACCCAGCACTTTCACTAAGTCTTATGCCGTAATCCTACAAAAACACACAGTATCTCCATCACTAAATCTCATTATAGAACGGCAGAACTCAAGGTTAGCCACGGTGAAAAACGGCATTTCGACCTCAAAAACTTAAAAATTCGTAACTCGAGAACCACGGCACGTATCGACTCGCGTTTTTTTGCAAACGGAAGTAAATGGCTACAGGAAGAAGGAAGTCACGTTCTCGCGAGACTTCCTTTTCTACGAGAAACATGGCGGCGCCCATTGTTGCCACGTGTTTTACCGGGCGCTGGCGGGCGCTCAGCGTTTTGGCTGTGTAAACTCCTCCGCCGTTTCCGCCGTCTCCGCCGTTTTTTTTTTTCGCATCTCCGCCGAAAAACAAATCTCTCCGCCGAAAAAAATATTCAAAGAGTGAAACTCTGAAACGATCTCAATTTGTCTGCACAGCGAATTTCTTCTCAGTCGGTAATGTTCTCAAACGGCGTAGTTCTCATTCTGCTTCCTTCCAGTGTCATTTCTCATCATGGCGTCGATTCACAGTGAGAGGTTGCCGCCAGTGAGAGTGGGGGGAAAAAAAAAAAAGCATGTGAACCACTAGAAGACCGAGTGGCTGCGGAAGGAGGTGTGTGTGACCGCAGAGTCGGGATGTAATAAGAAAACATGACAAAGACGGCGAGTTTGAAGCGTTTTGTGAACCTTGCCAAAAACGTGTCTACTTTGGTAGTCGTGGCTTTGTGGCAATCAGAGATCACAAGGAGCGTCCCAGTCATCAACAGAAAATTACAACATTACAGCATGTTTTCAGATCATTGGGTATGCAACAATCTACGTTTCATTTCCAATGATAGTTTGACTCCTACTCTGATTTTTCTACAAGTTCCATTTCCATGATGGTTTGATTCAAACTCAGATTTACTTAATAGAAAAAATGAGTACTTTGAAGTCCTTTTTTAAAAAAAAAAAAAAAAAAAAAAAAAAAACACTCAAGCTTTCGAGTTTTAGACCCTTCATCAGGAAACACTAAACAGTAAACACAAGGGGAAAACAGGATAACAAAACAACGGAGGAAAAAAAAAAAAAAAAGTTCGAACCCACTTCGACTAGCAGTCTTCAAGGCAAGGGAAAAACGTCAAAGTGATGAAAAAGAACATAAAAGAGCAATGACATCAAAAAAAAATTGATGTCACAACAGTATTGTGTAACACTTTTCCTCTGGTAACACAGCATAATGCAAACATTTGCTGCATGTGTTAGGACTGTTAGGTTTCTGCTAACAGCCCCCCCCTTATGAAATCCTTTAACCCAGCCCCCCCCCCCCCCCCCCCCCCCCCCCACACACACACACACACACACACACCCAATATACTTCCCCTCTCCTCCTCCCCCCCCAACACCCACCCCCCCCCCCCCCACCCCCTCACCCCACACACACATACCCCACACACTTGCCCCCCCCCCCCCCCCCCCCCCCCCCCCCCCCCCCCCCCCCCACACACACACACACAAACAACACATACACACACAAGCAGCACACACACACACACACAAACTGGTCAAAAAAAAAAAAAAAAAGGGGGGGGGGGGATATGATTAGTTGTATGGGGGAGGGGGGAAGTGGGGGGTGCTTGGGGGAGGGGGGGGGGGGGTACTGTTGTGACATCAATTTGTTTTGATGTCATTTGTTTTTTATGTTCTTTATTTCCTTTGTGTTTACTGTTAAGTGTTTCCCGATGAAGGGTCTTAGACCCGAAAGCTTGAGTGTGTGTGTGTGTGTTTTAAAGGACTTCAAAGAAATCATTTTTCATATTGTGTTTATTGAAGTCCAGCAGTTGTTTCTATACATCTGGTTTACTTAGTTTGATTCCCACTCAGATTTACTTGTCTACAGGCCTTATTCTTTATGTCCTGAAAGCACTGTTTGTTAAATTTTCTACAGCTACAGTTCTGACGATTCATCATACTAAATGTTTGCTCTGTCTCAGTTGACATAGTTTCTTTCCACGTCAGTCTCAGTCTGCATGGCGTTGAAAGTTGTTTTATAGAATGAGTTGTTTAGAAGCATGAAAGTGATTTCTAAAGATTTTTATGCCTTATTTAGTACAAAATATGCTTCAGCTTCAGCCATATTGTTGCCCCTGGACCCACTGGGGGCCTACGGCAACCCCCAACCCCCCCCCCCCCCCCCCCAATCTCCTCTTTTTTTAAAAAAAACTTTTCATCCCTGCTGTCAGAAAGAAAGTTGTTTTGTACAGTGAAAAAGGTGATGGCGGTCTCCTGTCTTCTGCTGTTGGAAGGAAAGCACTGTTGTGTTTGTTAGATACAAGGTGATGGTTTGCTGTTAGATAGTTGATGGTGTACAGTGCAGAGTCAGTTTCCGGATGTGTGTTTTTTTTTTTTTTTTTTTTTTTCCTTAACACACCAGAGACATTTGTCATTCTTTTAAAAGCTTTTTTTTTTTTTAAAAAGAGGTTTAGTCAGTGAACATATCACAAGCCCAGTGTATGTGTGATTACAGAAGAGGAGTGGAAGCGTTACTATGAGTCCCTCCATGAAGGAACATACAATGCTGTGGGCTTCAGCTATGAACCACCCAGAGCTGCCAGCACACCAAACCAGGGTGAGTATTTTGTACAAAGGGAAAGAATTAAGCTAAACAACTGCAGCTGAAACAGTTTCGATCAGATCTGCTTGCCATTCATCAGTGACTGTGCAACAGATTTTGCTACCCACAAGGGTCAGGGAGTAACCAAGAGAAAACCAAGACCTGCAAAAAAAAGAAAAAGAGAAAAGACCGCCAATAGTGCCCCAGGATGTAGGTAGACATTTTATGTGAGGCTGTTTGGCCTAACGCTTGCTTCACTCTTCTTTATGCCATTTTCAGGTGGGTTTTTTTTAGGCCTGGTTCTGGAACATCTCTCTGAGCCTTAGACAGTCAGTAGACAGAAAGGAATTTACACGGAGTTAGTGCAAAATCAAACATATTACTCTTTAAACGTTTTCCTGTTTTCTGATTCTTCTTTTTTCTCATGAAGGAGAGAAAAGATTGGCCAGACATGAATCTGATTTTTTTGTTTGTTTGGTGGTCTGTCTGACTGCTGAGCGAAATTGTGCAGCAAGGCTGTCAGTTTGTATCAAAATGAAAATGGTGGGAAATAGACTGCGGAATGCTGGAACTTGGGCAACAGAAACCTTAGCTGAACACAACAGTTTGGGACAGCTAGGTCTGTGGCTATGCCATCCATATAATCACAAACCTGATGTGACACTGATTCATGAACTTGGTCTTATTTCTGATCAACCCACATAAGTTGCGCCTTTTTTTTTTTTTTTTTTTTTTTTTTTATAAAAACCTAGTTAAGAGGCAGACTGGCTGTTGGGTGCAAGTGGGGGAGGGTGAGAGGGGGAGGCATTTGTGGGAAAAGGCTTTTAAAATGATGCCGTTGTGTTCCAAAATGATCTCTGTTTGTCACTGCATGTTGTGGCAGACTCATGTTGTTGGTTGTGTGTGTGTGTTCTTGAGCCTTACAGTGATGCTAGGATATTAAAATCACTTTTAGTCTAACACAGGTGTTGCTTCGGTATTGCGTGGTTTGAAAGTTTGAACTCTTGAAGGTTGGCAGCTATGGAAATAGATTCAACGGAAAAGTTGGAGGAAAGAATTAAAATACCACTCAGGAGGAGAGCACAGTCCTCTGTCATGGTGGAACAGATCCTGGATGCTCCCTTTGATATGGATCCACAAGAAAATTTGATGAGTTTGTCCTTGAGCCTCAGTTCGCCTTTCCATGAAGTGTCATTTATTGAATTCATTTGACTTGTTTATTTTGAGGAGTCTTTGCTGAGGGGATTCTTGATCGCTCTGTTAGCCAGATCCACATTAGGGATGTGCACCAAAATGTGTCCTGAGCTGCACTTTATTTTTCCGTCAGGTTTCATTGGAATTTGGTCAGAAGTATGCATGTAATCTTACTAACAGACAGGAAAATCATGAGCCAACAGATATGGGTAAAAATATTTACTTGCAGATGTAATTACACTTGCTAGATAACATATTAGCTCTTTATGCTGTATCATTCTTTTTTTACTGGGGAGGATGGGTGGGGTGGGGTGGGGTGTGTTGGTTTTTGGATCAAAGGTCATGAACAGACTGTGTAAGATAAGATAATGCTGCTTATAGCCCAGCCAACCACAGGGTAACAGGTTGTGTGAGTCTGGAGAAGAAAGATGTGACATAGCATGTGAGGAAGAATGGGATGACATGGCAAGTGAGGGAGAATGGGATGACGTAGCATGGGAAGAAGAATGGCATGACATGACGTATGAGGAAGAATGGAATGACATGATATGGGAGGAAGAATGGGATGACACGTCATGAGAAAGAATGGAATGACATGATATGGGAAGAATATGACATGACGTATGAGGAAGAATGGGATGACATGATACGGGAGGAAGAATGGGATGACATGACATATGAGGAAGAATGGGATGACATGATATGGGAGGAAGAATGAGATGACATGATATGGAGGAAGAATGAGATGACATGACATATGAGGAAGAATGGGATGACATGATATGGGAGGAAGAATGAGATGACATGTGAGGAAGAATGGGATGACATGATATGGGAGGAAGAATGAGATAACGTGACATATGAGGAAGAATGGGATGACATGATATGAGAGGAAGAATGAAATAACATGACATATGAGGAAGAATGGGATGACATGATATTGGAGGAAGAATGGGATTACATAACATGTGAGGAAGAAAGGGATGACATAGCATGTGAGGAAGAATGGGATGACATCGCATGTGAGGAAGAAGGGGAGGACATAGCATGTGAGAAAGAAGGGCATGACATAGCATGTGAAGTATTCTGTATGCTTGACGCCTACTCTTTCAGGGAGTGAAGAGCAGGACCCAGAGGACAAAGTGGAGGAGGAAGAGGAGGAGGTCTTCGTGCCCCCCACCCAGCTCATGGTCCCAGAGGGCATGCTGGTGGTAAGTTTTCCATGTCTGCACCTGTGAATGCTCCTTGTCTCTGCACCTGTGAGCATTCCTCGTCTGTACATCTGTGAGTGTTATGCACTTCCTTGATTGTTCACTGTCAGTACATTTCATGAATTTTCGCCGTCTGTATACTAGTGGCGAATATTACCGGGTTGATCTTGTCTGTGTTTCTCTAAAGTGTGATCTTGTTGTGGCTTAGGTGATCGTTATCAATTTGTTTTTTGGTGTGGGTCAAATTTGGTGGTCAATATCAACAGCGCTGGTGGCACCAGTCTTTCACAGGCATGTTGGTTCAAAGTTGAAGACCTGAAAACATCATCTTCACTCCCCATGGAGGTTGTGTTTACTCTGGTATCTGCTGCTGGTTGGTTTGTGTGTCAGGAGAGTAACTCAAAACCAATGAAACAGAACCTCACAAAACTTGTGAACAGATAGGAATCTGATCCAAAGAAGAACTGACTCAGTTCTGGTGTAGGTGCGGCAGTTCTGTCTCTTCTTGCAAGATACGTCCACACTTCACTTTAGCAGTAGAATGGAAGAAGTTGTTCCTGAACCTGATGTCATTCGGGGGAGAAACTGCAAAAACTTGCAGTCTGTAATGCCAAGCAAACTCCCAGCATGCAGCTGAACTGCAGCAAAATATTAACATCAACCACAGTGACCACATTAACAGCAACCACATCACTCCAACAGAATCACAGAGACATCTAACAGAGCTCAGTGCCACCATGAAAACCAACACAGAAAACCCCAGCTACAGCAACTGGAGGACAGATCTGAAGCAGAGCAAGAGGAGAACAGTTGAAAATGGAGAGAAAGCAGCAGACAGACGGGCAGACAGAACAGCAGATAGTCAGCATGTGTTTGCAAAACAACACTCGGGCAGACTGAGATTTGGTCAGCAGGGGGACAGATAACAGAGGGTGACAGAACCACAGACACAGTCAAAAGAAAACGGTGAATGCTGCTGAGAGAGTCTGAACAGCAAAGAGACGCAGGAAAGACAGAGAAATGGATGTAAACCAGCAGAATGATTATCAACAGACCAAATGGCAAAGACAAAGAGCACATGAAGGAAGACCAACACGAAGGATATGTGACAGAAAATGAAGAAGACCGCTACAAACTTTACCAGAATCACTTTGGAGAGACCCAGACATTCAAAAGTGCAACAAGTAGAACTTGGTATACTCTGAGACCATATCAGATGCAGATAATCCAAAATCATGTGAGGCACTATCAGAAATGAGGGAGAGAGCAGTATGTTGGTGGAGCAGAACCAACACCACAGAAACAATTCTACAAGCGTAAGTACATCATCATCAGACAGTTTGACCCAAGCGTTCCAAGTTTCAGACAAACAGGTAGAAAGAAAGAAGATACAGTGGTGGCCATTCCCCGAAGTTGGAGTATGGCTGCCTTAATGGTGGGGTAAAAAAAAACGGGTCATACACAAAACTTTACTCCCTTTGTTTGGGTAGATAGGATTCATCCTTGCCTGTCTGTACAGGGAGTGTCCACAGAGTATCAGCCTGTGTAGGCAGGAAAGGGAAAAAAGTGGTGGCCAAAGACTTAAGTGACAGAGGACACAGCCTTGTGCAAAAGCTGCATGGTCATGGAGTAGAACCACAGACCCAGCCCAACTCTTCAGTAAGTGTGAGAAGTTCTTGCGTGATCAGTTACAGACCAGCTGTCCTGACAGATTGAACATACTCCAATGAATATGAAATCATGCCATGAGTTCTGATAGTCTGTGGGCTAACATGATCTGAAATTTGCGCTGTGCGTTTGCTGCAGAGTGATGTATGGACAGACACATGAATGCTATTGCTAGAACATACAGACTGACTGTATGTCTAATCAGATGTCGGATTTTTGGCCAGAATAGCTCAGTAGTAGAGCGCCAGACTCCTGATCTTGGTGATCCTGGGGTTGTGGGTTCGAATCTCTGCCGGGCCGCTTCAGTACAGGGGGATTTTTCCTTGGAGTTAATATTGGTTCTGACTCCATTTCCCATACAGTCCTTCGAATGAGACTGTAAACCAAGGTTCCTTGTGTGAATGCATGCATAACATCTTGCACACATGTAAAATCCCATCACCAACTTTCAGAAGAGAAGGCCAGTTTGGCCACTGGTATGGATGACACATTACACGTAGCATTGCACCTTCCCCAAAGTTGGAGTATGGCTGCCTTAATGGCGGGATGAAAAACAAACACACACAAAATTCCACTCCCTTTGTTTAGTAGATGTCATTAATCCTTGCCCTCATATATAGGGAGTGTCTGCAGGAGTATCAGCCTGCATGCGGGAGGGGGAATCAGATTTCATGTCATCTGCATTTGACTTCATTGATCATCCTTGAAAAAGTTCAGGATGGAAGACAGGGAAACAGTGTCTGTGTGGTTTTTTGTGTTCATTGTGTTCAGACATGCAGGATGGGTTTTTTTGTTGGGTTTTTTTTTTTTTTTTTTTTAATCAAAGTTTTCTCTCTTTTGTATGTACTTATGATCTCTTCCAGAAGACTAGCTCACAAAGTAAAGTGGGTAAGCACCTTTCACCAATGCTTCTAACAGTGAAACTTGCTGACCCTCAGTTCTGTCTGTTGTTGCAGCCTCAGACGGAGAAAGAGCATGCCCGCATCGAACGAACGGCGACCTTCATCGCCAAACACGGGGCCCAAATGGAGATCATGCTGAAGATGAAGCAGTCCAAGAACCAGCAGTTCGAGTTCCTCAACTTCGAGAAACCCCTGAACCTGTATTACCAGCACCTGCTGAAGATGATCAAGTCGGGCAAGTACCGGCCCCAGCATCAGCAGGAGCAGCAGAAAGCTGAGCCAGGTAACTGGATTGCAGTGACAGGGTAACGGGATCACTGTGATATGGTAATGGGATCACTGTGATAGGGTAACGGGATCACTGTGATAGGGTAACGGGATCACTGTGAAAGGGTAATGGGATCACTGTGACAGGGTAACGGGATCACTGTGACAGGGTAACGGGATCACTGTGTTATGGTAACAGGATCACTGTGACAGGGTAACAGGATCACTGTGATATGATAACGGGATCACTGTGATAGGGTAACAGGATCACTGTGATAGGGTAATGGGATAACTGTGACAGGGTAACGGGATCACTGTGACAGGGTAACAGGATCACTGTGATATGGTAACGGGATCACTGACAGGGTAATGGTATCACTGTGATATGGTAATGGGATCACTGTGATATGGTAACAGGATCACTGTGATAGGGTAATGGGATCACTGTGACAGGGTAACGGGATCGCTATGATATGGTAACGGGATCACTGTGACAGGGTAACGGGATCACGGTGATATGGTAACGGGATCACTGTGACAGGGTCACAGGATCACTGTGACAGGGTCACAGGATTACTGACAGGGTCACAGAATCACTCTGACAGGGTCACAGGATCACTATGAGAGGGTAACAGGATCACTGTGACAGGGTAACAGGATCATTGACAAGGTAACTGGATCTCTGATGGGGTAAAAGGATCGCTCTTACAGGATAGCAGGATTGATGACAGGATAACAGGATCACTCTGACTGGGTAACAGGGTCATTGTGAGAGGGTAAACAGGATAAGTGACAGGTTAACCTCTTGACAGGCGAGCGCTCGCAAGCGCCCGGCCGGAAATCACATAGCCAAAAGGCTGAGCGCCCGCCAGTGCCCGGTAAAACACGTGGCAGCAATGGGCGCTGCCATGTTTCTCGAAGAAAAGGAAGTCTCGCGAGAACGTGACTTCCTTCTTCCTGTAGCCATTTACTTCCGTCTGCAAAAAACCGCGAGTCGATACGTGCCATGGTTCTCGAGTTACGATTTTTTAAAGTTTTGAGGTCGAAATGCCGTTTTTCACCGTGGCTAACCTTGATTTCTGCCGTTCTATAATGAGATTTAGTGATGGATATACTGTGTTTTGTAGGATTTACGGCATAAGACTTAGTGAAAGTGCTGGGTAATGAAGCTTAGAGTGACCTAGATTTCGACTGGGATGAAGTTCCAGGTATGATGAACAACAAAGAAGAAAGTTCTGAAGAAGATTTTTTTTTTTTTCCGGAGTAAATGGCTCATGTGACATTCTTCAAACTTACGATATAGCAACATATATATTCGTAGGAATTTTTAAGATTATTTTCATTTCGTTATTTCCTTTCCTCTCTTTTAAATTAAATTTTTAATTGGGTAACCATGTTCAAATTACGGAGTTACTTACCTTGCCGATGGTTTTCGGTATAACTAAGCTCAGATAAGTGCATACTGAAGAGGGTTAACAGGATCGCTAACAGGACAACAGGGATTGCTGACAGGACAACGGGATCACTCATGAGGTAACAGGATCACTGACAAGTTTACATGATCGATCTGAAAGGGTAACAGAATCACTCTGACAGGGTAACAGGATCACAGTGACAGGGTAGCTGGATCTCTGACAGGGTAACAGGATCACTGACAGTGTAGCAGGATCTCAGGTTAACAGGATCACTCTGACAGGATAACAGAATCACTCAGACAAGGTAATGGGATCACAGTGACAGGGTAACTGGATCTCTGACAGGGTAACAGGATCGCTGACAGGGTAACAGGATCACTCTGACAAGGTAACAGGATCACAGTAACAGGGTAACTGGATCGCTGACAGGGTAACAGGATTGCTGACAGGGTAACAGCATCACTCTGACAGGGTAAACAGGATCACTGACAGGGTAACAGGATCACTGACAGGGTAACAGTATCACTGTGACAGGGTAACAGGATCTCTAAGAGGGTAACAGGATCATCGACAGGTAACAGGGTCACTGGCAGGTAACTGAGTCGCTGTGCCAAGGTAAATGGATCACAGTAACAGCAAATTCCTATTTCCCATTTGATTTTTAAACTGTAGTGAAGTACTTTCTATGACTTTGCCAAGGTAAATGGATCATAGTAACAGCACATTCCTATTTCCCATTTGATTTTAAACTGTAGTGAAGTACTTTCTATGTTGATGTTGTCTGCTTCTGTTCCAGAGTCCGAACAGCATTATCTGCATCCTTCTCTGTCCACCGCCACCACCACTGTCACCACTCTTCCTCCTCCACCGGTGAGTCCTCTCCCTTTTTCCAGATCGCCTGCTGCATGCAGCGTCTGCTGCTGCTGCTGCATTGGATGTCTGCATGATCTGCATGCACATGGCAAAATACGATGAACTTGGTGAGCATCTAAAGCGCACACAAAAAATGAGGGCGGCAGGGAGTAAAGAAGGGATGTGACAAAGCTGTACAACTACAAGTTCTCGAGTGGCAATCTTAACTCTGGAATTGTGTTGGTGGCTCAGATCCTTTAACCAGTGAGCACTGACTGGCTGTGTGTTGCATGCAAAGTCTGGAATGATTCGTTGTCCCAACATGCAGGAGTGTAGGAATGGGAATGGGGCTGCAAGCCCCAGAGAAAAAAAAAAAAGAGAAAAAGAAAGAATAGGAATTCTAACCAGGTGTCTTTGAATATGCATGTGCATCTGCATCTAAGCCAAGGTAGGCTGTCAAATTTTGATTGAAGTCAAAGATATCCGCCCATAATCTGTGAAACAACAAACAAAGGGAGAGCACAGGAAAGCTATTCTTGTGTCACATGGTGCTTTTGGCGACATGTTCTCCGACATCCTTAGCCAGTGAAGAACGATGACAGTTAGGAAAGAGTTAAGGATTCTAAAATCATGAATGTATAAGCCATAAAAATTGCGCACTTCCAGAAAATGCATTTGACTTAGGCAGTCAACTGGCTGCAGGTTTTTGAATGCTTCAGTGACATTATTTTTCAGCTCTTTGAGCGTGACTGTGAATGACAGTTACAGTAAATTACCATCTGGAACGATTGTGGAGGGTGGTCACTAAGCCCATAATGAGGGCACAGAGAACTGCCTCCACTGTTGTGTTTTGTGTCGGTATGTAAAACAGTTTAATTGATGTGGTGTTTTGTTTTGACATACAGGACAGTTTCGTTGATGTGTTGTGCGGTGTGAAGTGCATATGAGAGTTCAGTTGATGTGTTTTGTGGTTGCTGTGTTGGTATACACAGGAGGGTTTAAATTGACCTATATTGTTTGTGTTGATACAAAGAGTAGTTCATGTGCCTTGCTTTGTGTGGCTATATATAGATTTTAGCACTGTTAACGCACATCCTCGTTCTGCTCAATGGCCCCAGTTAACGCTGCAGTCACAGCACTGAAATTCCCTCAGGACTCCTGATTTTGACCTTTTTTTTAATTAATTTTCCTTAAAAAGCCTAAAACCGACCGTGACTTTATTTTTGTACAATAAAAGAGCTATCTTTTATCTTCTTGATGATAAATGTTTTAAAAATCAAAATAATAGTTTTGTTGTTGTTTGATTAAGTTGAAAATGATATACTTTGAACAAGGGGCACTGATTCAGTGCTTGAAGATGCCAACGAGTTGGTTGCTTTCTCTTTAGATTAACCAATGAAACCGACTGTTTGTAGCTTGCTGACTGGTATGATATGACTTAGGAAGGACTGTAGCTGTACGCTGACACCACTGGTTTAAAATTCTGCTGGAAATTTGATCATTTTATTTGTAGAAAATCGTCGCTATCATTCTTGCGACGTGTCCTGAATGACAGATCGCTTGCTGTGAGTATGTTGTTCCCAGGTTGCCAAGTGGTAAGTTGGGTGCCGCAATCATTCTTGCAGCCTGCTGCAAAAAGGTTTGTAGTTGTATTGAGTAGTATGTTGATAGAGAGGAGGAAATTTTAGCTGGTGTGTTTTGTGTTGATATGGAGAATTCAGTTGATCTGGTTTTTGTTAATAGCTATAGAATTTATTTGATGTGAAGTGTTTGTGTTGATATAAGGGTGAGTTCAATAGATGTGTATTGTGTTGGATATGTTGGAGATTTTGGTCGTCGTATGTGGCATTTTGTTTTGGTATGTAAGAGAGTTTAGTTGATGTGTTGCACATAGGTATCATGTTGATAATATGGAAGACTTTGTAATGTGATAGTGTTCCGTGTGTCAACAGCCTCCTAAGCCAATCGTCATGCCCAAGTTCTCCATCGAAGACACGTCTTACGGCCAGCTGTTATCCTCCTTAAAGAAGTACCACAGGTTCGTTGATCTGTCTTCAGTATATGGGCAGTTTCCTGTTAATACACAAGTATGCTTTGGAGTTGGTCAGCTGTACAAGAGTTTCTTGTAGATACACAAGAATGCTTTGCAGTCAGTCAGCTAAATAAGAGTTTCTTGTTGATACACAAGAATGCTTTGCAGTCAGTCAGCTATATAAGAGTTTCTTGTTGATACATAAGTATGCTTTGGAGTCGGTCAGCTGTATAAAGGTTTCTCTTTGATACACAAGAATGCTTTGCAGTCAGTCAGCTGTATAAGAGTTTCTTGTTGATACTTAAGAATACTTTGCACAAAATCAACTGTATAAGTGTTTCTTGTTGATACACAAGAGTGCTATGCAGTCAGTCAGCTGCTGTATAAGTGTTTATAGTTGACAATCAGCAAATGTTAGCAGTCAACACACAGCAGTCTATTGTAGTTGACTCTCTTCTGCAAGCACTTACCTGCACTTACTTAGGCTGAAAACCTATGGCAAGAGGAGTTCAAAGCGCTTAAAGTGAGAACTGATTTTTTCCAGGCTGCAGGAAAGAAAGGAGGTATTTTGTGCTGTCCGGCTTTCTGGGATGCAGGAAGAAGGGCAGGATTTTTGCAAATCGGAAAACTGGGTTGTAAGGATGAAAGAGTTAATAAACAAAGAGTACTTTAATGTGCATAAATAAAAGCCGTTTACAGTTGGTAAACAAGAGATTCATTCATGGTAGATAAAACAACAAGGTAAATAAAGCAGGAATGATTTACAGTGAATAGAGTACATTGCAACCTACAGTTCAAGCAACAAGTGTTACTGTTGATAAGCAAGAGCAGTTTACCTAGGATAAACAAGAATACATTGCTGTTGATAGAACATAAACAGTAGTTTGCAATTGATCAACCAAGAGTGATTTACAAGTAGAAGCAGTTTATAGTTGGTAAGTAAACAGAGTAGTATTCAGTTGAGAAACAAGAACAGTTTGCGGTTAACAATTGAGTTAACAGTGGATAAACAAGAGCAGTTTGCAGTTAACAGTTGAGTTAACAGTGGATAAATAAGAACAGTTTGCGGTTTACAGTCAAGTTGACAGTGGATACATAAGTGCAGTTTACAGTGGATCAACCAGAGTAGTGTGCAGTTAAAAGAAAAAAAAATAGGAGCAGTTGACGCTATGTGTGTGTGGATGATGACAGTGGTCCTTGCTGTGCCTGCAGGCCGAAGGAGCCGACCCCAAGCAGCGTTGGCCCTCCCCCCCTGCCACCCTTCATGGCACAGCCCGACTACGGCAGCAGCTCCACCCCGCTGGACACCCTCCCCTCCTCCCACTCCCAGTTGCCCAGCACCGCCACCTCCACTGCCACGGTGCCTGTCAAACCGCCTGTTGTCAAGGAGGAGAGAGTGGAACCCCCCACCCCCAGGAACGGAGGTGATTGGCCCCCTGCCTGCCCCTCCACCCTTGACGATTTGTCGGGCTCTGAAAACAGGTGAGAGTTTCTTCAGTGATGTTTTTCTTTGTGTGCTGTATTTCAGAAGTGAGGAAATGACAGTGAAAGTTTGTTTAGAAAATGTAGATTCTGAAAAGAAACTTACTTTTCAGATGACTGCTTTTCAGAAATGATTACACTCGCATAAAATATGATGACAGATTTTTTTTTCACATACCTGTTTGACCTTAGATTTTCTGCATTTGTTGTAAATGTTCCTGTCTTGTTTGTTTCTGTGTAACTCTCTCTCTTTCTCTAACTTTCTTTCTCTCTTCCCTAACACTCTGTCTGCCTCTCTTTTTCTGTCTCTGTCTGTCTTGTTATCTCTGTCTCTCTTTTTCTGTCTCTGTGTCTGTCACCGCGATTTTTTCTCTCTCTCTCTGTCAGCCTCCATCTGTCTGCCTGTCTGTCTTGTTTAACACTCTCTTTCTCTTTCCTCTTCCCTCTGCACACATCCCATACACCTGTGTCATGCAGCGGTTGACCCCCAGTCAGTGTGTTCGCTGTGTGTTCCCAGAAGCTGGCCCCAGTCCCAGATCGTGCCCCCTCCCCCTGACCTGCAGCCCATCATCGACCGCATGGCCATGTACGTGGCCAAGAACGGGGTGGAGTTTGAGTTTGTGGTGAAGAGCAAGAACGACCCGCGCTTCTCCTTCCTGGAGCCTGGCCACGTCCACTTCCAGTACTACGACTTCAAGAAGAACATGTTCCTTAAGGTGAGGCTGGGGGTCTGCCTCTGTGTGTGTGTGTTTGTGAGTGTGTGCGTGTGTGTGTGTGTGTGGTATGTGGTATGGTGTGAATATGTGTGAGTGTATGGTATGCATGTGTGCTTCTGTGGTGTGCATATGCTGTGTGTGCACATGGGTGTGTGTGTGTGTGTGCATGTATGAATTTTCATGTGTGGCAAGGTGCCAGGGGACAAGTTTAGATCAGTTATGGCATGGTTCTAGATTTTAAAACTTTTTTGAGAGAAAAATGGCATCAAACTTGTAAAAAGAAACACCTGGCATAAACCTAGATAGTGATCCACAGAGGCTGTGGAAAGTACACCATTCATAAATGAGGTGTGAGGTGTAAAGGGTATGTGGTGAATGTATGTGATGTCGTTAGATGTGTAAGGCAAGGTAAGCTAATGTTGCTTATAGCCCACCTGACCGCAAGTAGATGTGTGTAGTGTGATGCTTGTGCATGTGGTGCGATAGCCTTTTTGCTGTGTGTGTGTGATACAAATGCTTGCGAGGGTTTCAGAGAGAGAAGGAATGCTGTTATGGAAAGAGGATGAATTGAAGCAGGGACTTGTGTAATGGGATTAGGTGTGTGTGTGAGTGAAAAACAGTTCCGGAGGACTGTTATTGGGGCAGGGGGGTAATAGTCGATGGATATACATGGTATTTTAGGTTCTTACATTAGTTTGTTTTCCCCTTGTCCGTTTTCTTCTTAACCGTTTTTGGGCATCCTTCTATCATGATCCTTCTCTCCCTTTTCTTCCCCTCCTTCCCCCCTCCCAATTTCCCTCCTCCCTTTCTTTCCCTTTATTCTCTCCCCTTGCCTCATTGTAGTCAAGTTGAAGCCACACGCTCTGTTCTACAGGAGGCGGAGCTGAAGAAGCGCCTGGAGGCCAAACAAGCGGAGCGAGAGCGGCTGAAACAGGAGGACGAAGCGGCTGCCGCCGCGGCCCAGGCCAACCGCAGCATTAGCTTCTCCATCAAGGGCCGCAGCAAGGAGCCAGAGTCGGTCAGCACCTTGAAGCGGCCAGTGCTGGGCAGCTCTCTGAAACGACCGCTGTTCGACTATGACAGCAGTGAGGAGGAAGGTGAAGGTCAGTGGTGCTGGGCTGTGGGAAGATTCCTCAGGGTGCCTGCTATGACGTTTTGTCTTTTCTTAGACACATTGACACTGATTGTTTTTATGAATTTGGGTATCATGTATTGACCATATCAAATGTGTGCAAACTATAGCTAGTTTGCTTGCTGTGTTTTGTCAGTTTTGTAGTGACTGACACAGTATTAATGACATTTAATAGATCACTTCAGATTTCTGGTCTGCCTCTTCACCAGCTACCATTCCTTCCTTCTGTGTCCAAATTGTGAAAAAGATGATCCTGCTTTGCTCTTTATTTTTCCTTGCCTGTCTGCCAATCTGCCCATGTGTTCCGTCTTGCCTGTCCTACCTATCTGTCCATGTGTTCCGTCTTGCCTGTCCTACCTATCTGTCCATGTGTTCTGCCTTGCCTGTCCTACCTGTCTGTCCATGTGTTCTGCCTTGCCTGTCCTACCTATCTGTCCATGTGTTCTGCCTTGCCTGTCCTACCTATCTGTCCATGTGTTCTGCCTTGCCTGTCCTACCTATCTGTCCATGTGTTCTGCCTTGCCTGTCTACCTTCCTGTCCATGTGTTCTGCCTTGCCTGTCTACCTATCTGTCCATGTGTTCCGCCTTGCCTGTCCTACCTATCTGTCCATGTGTTCTGCCTTGCCTGTCTACCTGCCTGTCCATGTGTTCTGCCTTGCCTGTCTACCTACCTGTCCATGCGTTCTGCCTTGCCTGTCCTACCTGTCTGTCCATGTGTTCTGCCTTGCCTGTCCTACCTACCTGTCCATGTGTTCTGCCTTGCCTGTCCTACCTGTCTGTCCATGTGTTCTGCCTTGCCTGTCCTACCTATCTGTCCATGTGTTCTGCCTTGCCTGTCTACCTACCTGTCCATGTGTTCTGCCTTGCCTGTTTATTGGTGTATTAATGTACGTGTTTATGTAAATTAAATTCATTCACTCTCAACAGTTTTTGAGATTTTTGCATGATCGATGTTCTTTTTCTTGTAACATTCTAAGCACTATTTCTAAAATAATAATATTTTTGTGACGAATGTGTCTATTTCGTTTTTTTTAGGCGATGTATTGCTTCAGATAACAAAAATGTTGTTTTAAATACCATAATTCCAGGAAGAAAACCGTCGATCACCGGGGATCGATCGAAATCAAGGGAAAGAACTGAAGAGAGTTTTGATGTATGAATGCATTTACCTTGACTGGCAGGAGAGGAGGGAGCAAGGAAGGGGCAGAGAGGGAGGACAACTCTCGCAGCATCTCCCCTGACCTAGGCCAGGCCCCCCTCATTCCCACCACCACCATGCTGGCGTCCACAGCAGCACCACTGTCAGCAGAGGTCAGACCTGCAGCGGCTGATGACCTGGAGAAAAAGCAAGGTGAGTGGGAAAGAGAGAGAGTGAGGAAGAGAGAGTGAGTGCGAGAGGTAGAGAGTGAGGGTGCCAATGAGAGCATCCTTTAACCCTCTTCAGTATGCACTTATCTGAGCTTAGTTACACCGAAAACCATCGGCAAGGTAAGTAACTCCGTAATTTGAACATGGTTACCCAATTAAAAAATTAATTTAAAAGAGAGGAAAGGAAATAACGAAATGAAAATGATTTTTAAAATTCCTACGAATATATATGTTGCTGTATCGTAAGTTTGAAGAATGTCACATGAGCCATTTACTCGGGAAATTAAAAAAAATCTTCTTCAGAACTTTCTTCCGAATTGTTGTTCATTATACCAGGAACTTCATCCCAGTCGAAATCTAGGTCACTCTAAGTTTCATTACCCAGCGCTTTCACTAAGTCTTATGCCGTAAATCCTACAAAACACAGTATCTCCATCACTAAATCTCATTATAGAACGGCAGAACTCAAGGTTAGCCAAGGTGAAAAATGGCATTTTGACCTCAAAACTTTAAAAATTCGAAACTCGAGAACCACGGCACGTATCGACTCGCGGTTTTTTGCAAACGGAAGTAAATGGCTACAGGAAGAAGGAGTCACGTTCTCGCGAGACTTCCTTTTCTACGAGAAACATGGCGGCACCCATTGTTGCCACGTGTTTTACCGGGCGCTGGCGGCGGGCGCGCTCAGCATTTTGGCTGTGGGATTTCCGGTCGGGCGCTAGCAGGCGCTCGATGGTCAAGAGGGTAAAGGTAATGGGTCAGCACATATTTATGTCTGAAGGTTTGTGTGCGGAAATCTGGTTGGACCAAAGAAGTTTTATAAATGTACGAATACTGTGATCGTTGATGAGAAATTCTCCCGTCACCATTAGATGCTCAGTCTGGTACTGTTCCTTACTGACCAGCACACTCAGATACTTGACAGCAGTCATCAAGCTGTGAATCAGTCTTACATTGCTCACCTTTTGTTGTTTGTTGTTTCCGCAGTCCAGCCCCTAAGCTTGGTTTATCTTTCCCCATATAAGGTCGTTCATCCCTAATGGTTATTGGTGTTCTCCCATGCTTGCTTGGTCAGCGGAAGAACGTCTGAAGGACAAAAACTGGTGACGGCAGCGCGGGACAAGATGGCGGCTTGCAGTAAGGAAAAACAACTGCAGGCGGAGCGCAAGAAGAAGGCGGCCATGTTCATCAATCTGCTGCGCATCGTCAAGGAATCGCCGGCCACCTCAGGCAAAGAGGAGGGTGAGATTGGTGAGTAAGGATAAGATTGAGTGAGGATGAGATAGGTTGAGGAGATTTCTTAGTGAGAATGAGATTGGTGAGCCAGAGAGATCGGTGAGTGAGGATGAGATTGATGGGGGGGAGGGGAAGGGGGGGGGGGGGGGGTTTGAGGACGATATTGATGAGTGAGGATGAGATCAGTGAGTAAGGATGAGATTGATGGGGGGGAGGGGGGGGGGGGGGGGGGGAGGACGAGATTGATGAGTGAGGATGAGATCAGTGAGTAAGGATGAGATTGAGGAGATGGGGGTGAGATTGGTTAGTGAGGACGCGATTGGTGAGCCAGGATGAGATTGATGAGTGAGGATGAGATTGATGAGTGAGGATGAAATTGATGAGTGAGGATGAGATTGGTGGATGAGGTTGGTAAGTTAGGATGAGATAAGTGAGTGGGGGTGAGGTTGGTGAGTTAGGATGAGATTAGCGAGTGGGGGTGAGGTTGGTAAGTTAGGATGAGATTAGCGAGTGGGGGTGAGGTTGGTAAATCAGGGAGAGATAAAGCGAGTGGGGGTGAGGTTGTAAGTTAGGATGAGATTAGCGAGTGGGGGTGAGGTTGGTAAGTCAGGGAGAGATAAAGCGAGTGGGGGTGAGGTTGGTAAGTTAGGATGAGATTAGCGAGTGGGGGTGAGGTTGGTAAGTCAGGGAGAGATAAAGCGAGTGGGGGTGAGGTTGGTAAGTTAGGATGAGATTAGCGAGTGGGGGTGAGGTTGGTAAGTCAGGGAGAGATAAAGCGAGTGGGGGTGAGGTTGGTAAGTTAGGATGAGATTAGCGAGTGGGGGTGAGGTTGGTAAGTCAGAATGAGGTTGGTTCATCCCTGTGCCTGTTTCTGAATGGAAGAGTACAGTGAAAGGGTGGGTTTCAGTAGCTGACACATGCACTTCTTGCCGTGGACATTTTTTGTCCCTGAAGCTCTGGCCATACTAGACGAGCCTGTCGCTCCTTTTTTTTTTTTTTTTTTTTTTTTGTAAGAGAAAAAGATATTGTTCTTGTGCGAGTATTTACCTTTCCACACCATGTTGTGATAATTCCTTATTAGTTCTCTGGAAAGTGGTATGCACATCGAGTGGTCACATGTCACAGACACGGAATTCATTCTTCACTTCGGCAGTTCACGCCATGTAATGTTGTTTGTGTGTGTTGAGACGCTTCATTATTTCAGAATACAAAATCACATGTAGAACAAAATGTTTTTGCAGAATCTAAGCAAAGATTGAATTGCAGATTTTGATGAAGCGGGATGAAAACAACAGAAAACTCATGCCCAGAGGAGATGGTGGGTAACAGAACACACTGTTTACGTTTGCTCTGATTGGCAGATCATCTTCCTTACGCAAATGTCTTGCCTAACAGTTGAACTTGCTCAAACTGGGCAAATAGTTGTTTTTCAATGTAAGTCTGCATTTGACGCTGAGGGAAGAGGGAGATGGTAATGAGGGGGTGGGGAGTGAATGATTGCAACAGCTGCCTAATATATTGTAATGTTCACACACAGGCTTCTGCAAGTTCCTTTTGATTACTGATGTCTGTGGTTGGCTCATGATGGTTACCTGCCCCTTGTTGTGCTGCCCAGAGGTGAAGTCATCGCCAAGCGTGACACCCAGGCTGCAGCAAGCCGGCATCGCCAGTGCCCGAGGTGTTCGAGTACAATAACAGGTCTGGCACCCCCACTAGCCTCAACCATGACCTCATCCACAAGCACAAGACCTCCCGCTCCAGGTCCCCTCTGGCACCAATTCGGTCCAAGTCACCAGGGACGGCGAGCCGCAGGAAGAGGCGGAAAAAAATCTCGCACCCCGCCCAGCGCTTATGCTAACCCCCTGAGGTCAGAAGTTACTAAGAGGGAGGGCGGGGAGGGGAGGGGGGGATTTGAACAGTGCATCTGTTTTGATTTTTGGATTTGTCATTTTGTGTCTCCCACCAAGGACGTTACATTTTGACCGGTATCTGTTGGTTTGTCTGTGTGTCCTTAGGAACTGTATGAAGAAACTACGAAACTGATGTCAAGGGAACTGGGGGGGGGGGGGGGGGGGGGGGGCAAAGGTACAGTGTGACCCACAGACAAGACCATCAAATTTTTGTGTGGGGTGTGGTGTATGTTAAATAACATAGCTGCCAACTCTCCCTAATTCGGTGTATATCCAGAATTTAGAAATTTTGTTTCGAAATATTGGGTTTATCGGATTAAGTTGTTTTTTTTATTTGTTTTTATTTTAATAGGGATGATAGAATATGGCAGAAAACATCCCAAACCATTTGTAATTGTGGCAGTTACATGTATGTAAAGTTCATATCTTTTTTAACCCCATTCCCCACTTAGACATCTTGAGGCAACTTCCTGTGGAAATCTTTCTGGGAGGGAAGTAACTCCGCACATGATTTCACATATTTGACAAAGAAAAAAAAGATTTCTGTCTGTATCTTAAGTCAGAAAATTGATGAAAAATTCCAGCAACCTTTACTTTATGAGAATAACAACAGTCCAAAAAGAGGTAATTTGAAACAAAACTTAAAAAAAAAAGTTCAGATTTTCTTTTTATTTCAATTTCTTTGCACTGACCAGTGTTCTATTAGCACTAAATAAACACATTTTCACTCTTGTTATTGATCAGAAACATGGTATCAACACTGCATAATCATGTAACTGTAAATGTGTTTGCCTTTTTTTTTGCTTGGTATGTTTTCTACCAGCTACTCAACAAAAAAAATAAGAGAACAGGCTTTTGGTTCTAAGGCAGGTACCATGGAAAGATGTTGGCAAGAAAAAAAAAAAAACAAAACAAAACAGAAAGAAACCCTAGAGTTTTCCACTGCTGTTTGTTTTAGTGGGAATGTTACTGTGAGTGTGCCTGCACCATTTGATTTGGTTAATGAACCTGCTTAAGACAGGTTCCCTAACACAAAATATACTTTGCATACCAGACACCCCGAACACACTGTTGACGCTGTGACCCTTGTCAGTGCGCACTTTCGTTTTCTGACACAAAAGCAATTCTTTTTGGAGCCGGGATCCTTCAAACCTTTCAAAATCACTTCCTTCCTCATCTGTGTGTCCCATGATGTAATACCACCACTCCGTGCTGCTCTGGGCAGCCATTTTCAATCGCTCTCTGGATAAAATGTTCACAACTTTCAAAAATTCTGTGTACAAAAAACTACTGAAGCAAGTGACGCACTGTAAATTGCAAATTGCAGCTTGAAAACGGAAGTCTCGCGTGAAATCTCGCTCATTTTTCATAAAAGCAATGGTTTATGAGATAGTAAACCTGGAAATGAGGAAGCTGAATCCGGTTTCTACCGGGTCTTCAGGATTCTCAGAGCGAACATGCTGCGGGTTTGCGATGGGTCTTACGAGTGGCTTGGGTTGAAACCTGGCATTTGTCAACTGGAACATAAGGGGATTAAAAGGTTTTCAGTCCAAAGCCAAACTGCCCCCTCTTCAGCCCAGCCTGCCCCCTTTCATCCCCTGGTTCCTGAATTTGGACTCCAGGAGGTTGGCAGCTATGGATTAAAGATCTCTGCAACTTTGGATGAAATCTGCTGTCTTCTGAATGCCCTTCAACTTTGTGTTTTTTATGTGTGTGTGTGTTTTCATGTGTGTGTCGCTTTTATGCCATTCACAACCCAAGTTGGTGCACAAAGTGTTTTTGTCTGTGATGTGCGTCTCATATTCATCACAAGTCCGGCAGAAGCCTTTTGGCACAGGTATTGTTGTGTCTGTGATGTGTGCCTTGCGTATTTACCATGTGCATAGCTGAAGCATTTTGGCGTGGGTATTGCTTTGGAATTGTGTCCCGCTCCCAAGATGACAATGGTTCTTTTTGAATAAGTTTTATCCCCTCTTTTGGACATATGGGCAAGTAATTTCTTCTTTCTGTCACTCACTCTGTGTTTAAGAATTTCTTCTTACTGTAGGTGATTTGTAATTAAATTTTACAGGTCACCACCCCGCTACAACTCCTCACAGAGACGCTCCCATTCCCCACGACGGGGCATTGTCGGGTCTCGCAGGATGTCGCCCATCAGGCCGTTCCGCTCCAGGAGGTCACCTTCGCCCCCTGTGCGGGAATGGTCGCCTCTGCAAAGGAACAGGTCACCGCTGAGGAAGAAGGTTGGCATGAAGAGGTCGAAGTCAAGGTCGCCGTCACCATCCCAGAGCAAGCCTAAAAAGAAACATAAGCGATCACGATCAAAGTAAGGGTTGGAGGGTGTGTCTGCTTCATGGAAGTGGTGTGTGTGTGTGGGTGTGTGTGTGTGTGTGTGTGTGTTGGAAGATAGGGTGTTGAGTGACAGGAAAGATATTGAGCAGTTACAGCCTAGTGGGTGTGTCAGTGTGTGTATGTATCAAGAGATACGATTGATGAATTCAACAGGATCACATGATGGCACTATCTTTTTGATCTGTGTGTGTGTGTGTGTGTGTGTGTGTGTGTGTGTGTGTGTTCATTTAGAGTAAAAGTCCACCAGATATCTGAAAGATCTGAAAAAAGAAAACGTTCAAAAGCAATTGATGTAACCTGACAACACTGATTTTGTCTGGCCTATTCACATAGCAGAGAATATACTGCACAAACACAGTCAGATCTGGAAAGGGTATCCTTGGTTGGACTCATTAGGGCCTGGCCCCACTTCCACCCCATTCCCCCCCCCCAGTGTGTTTCTTGCATTGTAATGTTGCAATGGGGGAGAGGGAGGGTGGTAACTAGGCAATAACGGAAAGAGTGGAGTGTTCTGACCTTTTTCACTTGTTCGTCATACTCGAGTGCTGAAGCATCTTCAACATTACTAAATTGTCTCACATAGTGTGTGCCTTACCTGTGTGGAAGGTGTGGTGAGTGAGTGAAGCCTAGTGGTGTGGTCAGTGTGTGATGTATCAAGATACTGATCAAATCACAAGTGGCACTATTTTTGATGGGTGTGTGTTTTTTTTTTTTTTGTGTGTGTGTGTGTGTGTTCATTTAGAGTAAAAGTCCACCAGATCTGATAAAGATCTGAAAAAAGAAAACGTTCAAAAGCAATTGATGTAACCTGACAACACTGATTTTGTCTGGCCTATTCACATAGCAGAGAATATATCTGCACAAACACAGTCAGATCTGGAAAAAAAAATCCTTGGTTGGACTCATTAGGGCCTGGCCCCACTTCCACCCCATTCCCCCCCCCCCCAGTGTGTTTCTTGCATTGTAATGTTGCAATGGGGGAGGGATGGGGAGAGGGTGGTAACTAGGCTAACGGAAAGAGTGGAGTGTTCTGACCTTTTTCACTTGTTCGTCATACTCGAGTGCTGAAGCATCTTCAACATACTAAATTTCTCAACATAGTTACAGCCTTACCTGCTGACATATCAAACTACAGAGTGCAGAGCATAAATCATGAAAGTAGATATAGTCCTGATGATGATGAAAGTAGGCTTTAAACCAAGTCAAATGGGGATTTTTTTTTTTTTTTTTTTTTTTTGCGTAAGTCAGGTGCTCAGCTAATGAAGATAAAGCAGCCCTTGAATGGGAAAATGTTGAAACCAGTTTGCCAACCATCAGCAACTACACTGAGAAAAAAAAGAAAAAAAGATGCAGGATTATCTAATATAAAACCTAGTTTCTGCTGCTGAAACGGGGCGTAAGGCTAGCATGGGTAACAGAAAGCTCATGCTGCCTGATTTTGTTGGACAGGAGAGGTTATTTTCAGTTGGTTTTTTGATGTTTTTTTTTCACAGTCCAGATTTCCAGCCTATGGATGAGTCCTTCTGGATGGTTGTGGCTTAGTCCTGGTCATGGGTTAGCATGGCCTGGTGATCTCTTTGACTGTGCTGACGAGTTCCTCACTGTTTCGGATAAACTCTAGTTCTCCAGAACACTTCTTCTGGAGGTGATAAAGGTGGACAGACTTTTTCGCACTTCTGAAACCTTACAATTAAAATATGAGGTCTGAAGCCCTATAATCAAAATATGAGGTCTGAAAAAAATCAAATAATGAGGTCTGAAGCCCATATAACCAAAATATGAGGTCTGACGCCCATAGAATCAAAATATGAGGCCTGAAGCCTATAGAAAATCGAAATATGAGGTCTGAAGCCTATAGAATCAAAATATGAGGTCTGAAGCCTATAGAATCAAAATATGAGGTCTGAAGCCTGAAGCCAAAATGATCTGAACTCGAGGCTGAAGACTAAATGATCTGAACTCTGGTGCGATACTAACCAGTCTCCTGACATAGAAATCCAGAAATCCATCATTCCCTGTCGTATGACAGCAGGAAAGAATGGATGGCTTAACTTTCTTCCAACTGACACTGTTACATATGCAAATATACTTTATCTGGAACTTTGGATCTGCCTCCATGTTTTTAAGGAGACACATCTTCTCTGTCAGCACTTACAGTCAGTAGGAGTAGCTCTCCAGAAGTTGTAAATACAGAATCAGAAGTTGTTCTTTCTTTTTTCTTCAAATGGCAGATGTTTCGTTTGTGCTGTGTAATTATGAAGTGATGTGTGTGTGCCTGATGCGTTTTGTGTATGTTGTGACATGGAGAATTGATGTGAGCAGGACTGTTGTGTTTTATGAGTGCTATGTCATAGTGAATGTGTGTGTGTTTTGTGTGTGTGTGAATGTGTGTGTGTGTGCGACTGATGTGTTTTGTGAGTGCTGTGTCATTTGTGAATTGATGTGTGTACACGACCAGTGTGTTTTGAGAGTGCTATTTCGTAGTGAATTGGTCTGTGGGGTGACTGATCGGTTATCAGGGGCTGTGTGAAGGGGAATTGATTTTTTTGTTTTGTGTGCATACACAGGCTGATACTCATGTGGACACTCCCTGTATGGATGGGCAGGGATTAATCCCATTTACTCAACAAAGGGGAGTGGAGTTGTGTGTGTATGACCGTTTCTTTTATCCTGCCATTAAAGCGGCCATATTCCATCTTCAGGGAAGGTGCATGCTATGTGTAATGTGACATCCATACCAACGGCCAAACTGGCCTTCTCTTCCGAAAGTGGTGATGAGATTTTACGTGTGTGCAAGATGTTACGCATGCGTTCACACATGGAACCTTGGTTTATAGTGTCATTCGAAAGACTGTATGGGAAATGGAGTCAGAACCAATGTTAACTCCAAGGGAAAAATCCCCCTGCACCGAAACAGCCTGGCAGAGATTCGAACCCACAACCCCAAGATTACGAGTCCGGTGCTCTACCAACCAAGCAATTCCAGCCCCAGAATTGATTTGTGGCTGATTTTTTTTTTTTTAATGAGTACTGTGTCACGGTGAAAGAAGAATGTTGCTGACATATTTTGTAGGTTCTCTGTCATGCTGCATAGATGTATGGGACAGACATATTGATGAATGTTGGGTCATGGCGAATAGATAGGTGCGACTGACGTGTTGTATTTTATAAGTGCATGGAGAATTCATGTGTGCAACTGATGTGTTTTATGAATGCTGTGTGATGGGAAACTGATGTATGTGACTGGCGTGTTACATGAATGCTGTGTCCCTGGGAATGGATGTGTGTGACCGACGAGTTCTGTAAGCACTGTATCAAGGTAAATTGTCACCTGTTTGACTGAGATGTTTTTCAAAGTGCTGTCTGCCGGCAGGACACCCAAGAAAAAGAAGAAAGACAGAACCCGCAGTGGATCCAAGGACCGCGACTCCTCCAAGGCGGGGCGTGTGCACGACAAAGCCACCGACAAACACAAAGACCGTGACAAGAAGAAAGACAGAGACAAGAAGAAAGAGCGGGACAAGAAAGACAAAGAGCGCAAGGAGCGGGAGAAAAAGGACAAGGACAGGCGAGAGAAAGACAAGAAAGACAGGAAAGAGAAGGACCGCCACAAATCCAGGGACTCCGACAAACCTAGCAGCAGCAAAAAAAAAACGGAGAAAAGTCGGGAAAAGGGGAAAGACTCTAGGACCCAACCTGACCAGTCCTCCTCCTCTACCTCCACCACCCACCCCCCGCCCCAAGCCCCTCCAGTCCGCCCTTACCCCGCTCCATCCAAAACTGATACAGAGAGTAAAGCATTATCACCGGTGGCAGAGATCATTTCCAGTTCAAGCTGTGACTCTGCTCCAGTTCTGAGGACGAGGGGCCAGAGAAGGGGGCGGCAGGAGAGTCGGGGGACCGGGCACCTGAGGATGTCGGCAGCAATCTACCTCATGCCAACGGGCACCAGACAAGCAACGTGTCAGGGTCACAGGACAGTGCTGAGCGCATTGACGTGTCTTGAGAGTAATAGGGCGCAAATCTGCGGAGAAAGTCATGTCTTTCTGAAAGTTTGCAAAAGTCGTGGTAAGCTGTAAGCATGAAAGTTTTAAAGAAAAAAAAAATGTTGTGTGTGGCTTAGATAATATCGCAAGGTTTGAAGTCTTGGGGAAAGCTGGAAAAGAGTTCAGAGAAAACCAGTGTGCTAGAGTTCGGCATGTGGTAAGAAAGTTCAAAGACTATTGCGCGAAACAATCACCTTTGGCGTCTGTGATTCAGCCCATCTTTGAAGATCATGACCGTCATGTGCAGTATGACTTTTTTTTTTTTTTAACAATAACAAAAATGGAGGAAAAAAAAAAAGGAAGGGGAAGACAGGATCAGTTTCAGTGATAATGTAAAAGGGTGTGAAACCATGAGTCACTTTGGAGTTTGGAGAGTCATGCCATGCCATTCTTCTCTGGAAATCTGTCTTTTAAGAAAAATGGTGGACTGGCAAACAGCGCGCCACTTTGACCATCGGAGATGGAGGATTCGAATCCAGTCTTAGGCTGACCTGTGCCTGTGTACATTTTGGATGTATTCCCGTACAACGTTGTATCAACATCCACTGGCAACAAATACACCTCATGAAAATGTGTTCAGCTGTATTCATTGTGAAATGTGAATTATTGTCTCTTTTTTTATTTTGTTTTTGTATTTGTTTGTTTATTGTTTCACAAACAGCTTGTCAGTTTTAACATAGCCATGCTTTCAGAAGTGAATTAATGTCTCTTTTTTTTTTGTTTTGTTTTTGTGTTCGTTTGTTTGTGGTTTCACAAACAGCTTGTCAGTGTTACTATAGCCATGCTTTCAGAGGGCCATATTAATTCTACAGTAACCAGGCCAATATGGAAATCTCTGAAAAACCGACAGGATTCCACAGTTCACCAGGTTTCAGGACCGTTCTGTATTGTGTGGGCCAAACTACTACAGTAGAGGAGGGGACACAGGGCTGATCAGGCGTGTTTTCTTCTTGCACTTCTCTCTCCCCCACACCACACACCCCGCTTAGTTCTTTCCCCCTTTTTCTTGGTCCTTGAGGAGCAAGGTGGATGGTTGTCTTCCACACTGGACTGTGTGCATTAAAAAAACCATGACATCGTGCATGCAAATGTTGCTGGCAGTGGTTTGCGGAGAAGTTGATGTGATGTCAGACGTCTGTTTTGGGAGAATAGTGGTGGGAATCCCCTTTCTCCATTTTAAATGTTGGTCTTTGTTCGGGTCGTAAACTAGGTCAGCATCTTTTTTTCTGTTTTTTGTGTGTGTGTGTTTTTTTTTTTTTTTTTTAGCATTGTAGCACACTCACGCACACACACACACACACACAGATATGCAGACACACACACACCAGGGTTCATACGCTCCTTGAAACTCCTTGAATCTTCTTGAATTATGACAGCTAATTTCAAGGCCTTGAAAAGCCGTGAAAATCAGTTAAATGTGGTTCTGATGACGAAACCTCCTGGAAAACCTTTGAAAATCAAGCCATCAGCTCAAAAAAATTTTTAATGTGGCAAAAAGAAATGGCAGTTTGATTTTTCTGCATTCAGGTTGATTGAAAATTATTTTAAAAAAACTCGCCGTCTCACGACGCTCTCCCCCTCCGTGCACAGGTGCAGCCAACACCCTGCACGAGGAGCGTCCCCTTAGCTCCGGATGCAGTGTTATGGCCACGTCTTGGCACGACCATGCACATGTCCATAACTCTGGGCGTATGGGAACACCAAGTGCATCCACCGTTTGTGATCATACACAAAGACGGCCGACCAACCCCGCTCGCCCGTCGCAGGTTCCCCTAGGGGTTCAGGACGTTGGGGGCCCGACCTACTCGGCCCCCCACTTGGGCAACGTCCTCGGTCCCGTTCCTCCGGGGGGGAGGATCTACCAGCGGGACCACGGGTAACCTGCCCATTCCTCTGGGGCCCGGCATGCTCCCGGGGGGGGACCACATACTACGGTTGATTATTATTCCCCCCCCTGCTGCCCCAGGTTACCCCGTCCCCGGCGAGTCCCTGCACAGTACTCTGGGCTGCCACAGCCCGCTTATCTCCCCGGGGACCAGTGGCTCTATGCCCCCGAGAGGGACCAGTGGCTTAATACCCACACCCCAACTGAACAACTATTTGGTCGATTGTGGCACCCAACCTCACAGACTTGGGTCGACCTGGGTCTCCCACCTCGGGCGCTGTCCGATCGGCAGTCCGGGCTCTCCCACCCCTAGCCCGTCTGCCGAGTATAGAGCCACGAGGGTCCCGCCCTCCCCCCCCCCCCCCACCACCACCCTACCAGGGCGGGACCCTCGCGCACCCGCGCACTTGCCTCCTGAGGAAGACCTCCCTTCCCAGGAATTAGACTCCCCACAGCCTGAGGAGGACTACGATGAGGACCTCTTCTCATCACTTTATGACATCAACACCATTGAACGGTTTTCGACCGGACTTGGTGTCGAGGGACGCCCTCCCTCTGCCGATATCTTGGCCTTTCCTGAGATCGTTGGGCCGCCCCCAGCCAAACACTCAAGACTCAGGATTGTAGCTCCTCAGTCCCTCACTTCACTGTGGGAGAGTCGGCGAAAACGCGCCAGGGGTGCAGACGCCGTCCCCACGCCGGGTCAAGACCTTCCCCCGGCACCCAATGCGGCCCCTTTCGGCGCCCTACTTGGGACCCGCAGGAAGCACCCTGTTACCTCCCTCTTTGCTGACAATCGGGCCACCAGGGAGTGGGCCATCTCCCAATCGGATTGTCGCCTGATACCCAACCGGGCCCCCCCCCTACTTCGGCCACTGTCTCCTTTAAGGCGTTTAAAGGACTGGGACCGAGTAGCCCGGATGGGCATCTTACACACCACTGCAGGGCATGCCTACCTTCGCATGCTCTTGCAGAGGGCGGAGGTACTCTGGCCTGGGGATGATGACGGCGCCGTCCCAAGGCCTTCGGATACAAACTCCGAACCCCACCAGGACGAACTTCGCTTGTTCAGCGATCCCTTCATGCGACACCTAGTCAACAGGATATCGCATCACTTGTCGGCTGCGGCGGACAGCGCAGCAACAAACCATTTTAATTGTCTGCTTGTGGCTAGAGACGCGGTGCTTGCACGCTCCTCGCTCTCCCCGGCACTCAGGGCATCCCTACGATGTGTCCCGGGCCAGGATCACTCGCTCTTTGGCGAGTACTCCACCTCGGCTATGTCTCTCTCTCTCTCGAGGAACGCAAGCAGGCGGGCGTCCTTCGCCCCCCGGCCTCAGCCACGCCCTTCCAGACCCCCCTTTCGGTCTTACCCCAGGGCCAACAGGCCCACTCCGTACCCCCGTCAAGCCGCATTTCACACCGCCGCCGGGCCGGCCAAGCGCCCACTTAACTCGCAGAGGCCTAAACCAAACCTCGCCAGAATTTTCGGTTCAGCCAGCAAGCACGGCCCCGCAGGTGACTGGAGGACACTCCCGTAGGGGGCATGGAACTGGCACAACCCAGCCCAGCAAGACACCGGCCCACTGTACCCCTTCCCCCCGGGACCATCGGCTCCCCTGGCGGGCAACCTCTCCCGGCATGGCATGCCCGCCAGTGGCGACGTATGGGCCTCAGCCCTGGGTAGTGTCGGTGCTTCAGGATGGGTTTCGCCTACCCTGGGCGCACGGTCGCCCTCCCCTCATGCGTTTTCCTCCTCCTCGTCCCCCAGCGACCCCCCACCTGCCCAGGCGGAGGCCCTCCGCCTGGAAGTCCTCGAACTCCTACAGAAGGGGGCCATCGCAGAAGTTTTCCAGCCCAACCCCGGGTTTTACTCCCACCTGTTCGTGATCCCCAAACCTTTGGGGGGATGGAGGCCCATCCTCGACCTTTCTCCCTCTCAACAAGTTCCTAAGACATACCAAGTTCAAGATGGACACACCCTTCCAGATCAGAGACTCCATTCACCATTTAGATTGGGCGACCTCCATAGATCTGAAAGATGCGTATTTCCAAATCCTTATCCACCCGGCGCACAGACGTTACCTCCGGTTCGTCTGGCAAGCTCGGGTGTTCCAGTTCAAAGCTCTCCCCTTTGGCCTCTCCCTGGCACCCTTCCTCTTCACGAAGGTTGTCAAGGAGATGGCTGCCCTGGCCAGGCAGGAGGACATTCGCCTCCTGGTTTACCTCGACGACGACTGGCTTGTCCTAGCCTCCTCCCAGGCTCAGTGCCAGGCCCACACCACCCGCCTCCTCAGCCTTTGTTCCACCTTGGGGTTTGTAATCAACCCCCTCAAGTGCGAACTTATTCCCAGTCAGAGGTTCTCTTTCCTGGGCATGAGTTTCGACACGATTACCATGAAGGTCGCCCCGACCCCGGAGAGGTCCGCCCGGATTGTGGACCTCATCGTGCGCCTCCGAGAAGCCTCGCACACCTCGGCCAGAACTCTGTCCTCCCTCTTAGGGATGATGGAGTCCCTTTCTGCCCCTCATTCCGCTGGGTCGGGTCCCCAAACGCCAGCTGCAGAGGGAGTTCCGTCGTCGTTGGTCCCAGACCTCGGACCGCTGGGACCTGACCATTCCCCTCGGCCCCTGGTTCTCGGGTGCCACGGAGGAATGGCTCAATCCGTCCACCCTGATCACCGGCGTTCCGATCTCTCTCTCCCAACTCAGTCCCTCGAGCTATACACGGACGCCTCCAACTCGGGCTGGGGGGCCCACTTGGGGGACAGTCATGCCTCGGGGATGTGGGACACACAGATGGCTCGCCTCCACATCAACATATTAGAGTTGGAAGCGGTCAGACTGGCCCTCCTCCACTTCCAGCATCTAATCTCGCACCGACTGGTTCTCCTCCTCACGGACAACACGTCGGTAGCCCATTACGTCAACAAGGGGGGGGGGGGGGCTCACTCCATCGGCCTCTCTCTCAGGACAGAGGCCCTCCTTCGCTGGTGCCACGCACGGGGAACCACCCTCCGTGCGAGACACATAGCGGGGACACGGAACATCCTGGCAGACACTCTCAGCCGGTCAGGGACCCTTCTGCACACAGAGTGGACCCTGAACAAGCTGATACTAACCACTGTCTGGGATCACTGGTTCAAGCCCATGGTCGACCTATTTGCGACACGGTTCAACCATCGACTCCCCATGTATGTCTCTCCAGTCCCGGACCCCCGAGCGTACGCGGTCGATGCGCTCTCCCTCCCCTGGACGGGACTTGTCGCCTACGCCTTTCCCCCCTTCCCCATACTTCACAAAGTGATCAGGAGGGCCAGGCTGGAGAGACCCAAACTCATCCTCATAACCCCATGGTGGCCGACTCAGTCGTGGTTCCCGGACCTCAGGTCCCTAACTCACGTTCCCCCTCTCCAGCTAGCCCCTCGGTGGGACTTGCTCAGACAACCTCGCTCGGGCCTCCCTCACTCCAATCCCCTGATGCTTTCGCCTACACGCTTGGCTCTATGCCAGCCAAATTGCGACCACCGGTCCCCGCCGCCCCCGCCGACAGACCCCGGTCTGTCCTAGAGACCCTGACAGAAGCGGGGAGCATCGCAGGGACTACGAGACTTGGCCTCGGCCTCTCGTAGGGCTAGCACAGAGTCCCTCTATAATTACAGATGGGAGAGAGATGGGTCACGTGGTGCACGGCTAACTCGGTCCCCTACCTACACCCCTCCAACATCCAGCTAGGCAATTTCCTATCCCACCTTTCGTCCTCCTTAAAACTCTCGGCTAGCTCCATTCGGGGCTACCGATCGGCCGTATGCACCACCATCCGACAGCTCGGCGGCCCATCTTTCGACAATGACTTTCTACTCAGAGAACTATCACGGGGGGTTGCCCTATGGGAAGCTCAATCCCCTAGGCGCGCCCCCTTGTGGGACCTCTTTCTGGTGTTAGGCACCCTCAGAAAACCCCCTTTCGAGCCCCTCCGCTCCATTCCCTTTGACCTCCTCTCCTTCAAGACCACCTTCCTTCTCTCCCTGGCCTCAGCCAGAAGGCGAAGTGAGATTCATGCCCTCAGCGGGGACCCTCGGGACATCGCCTTTCACAGAGACGGCTCGGTCTCACTTAAGTTTCCTACCTGAGTTCCTAGCGAAGAACCAGGAACCGGGCACAGCCTCTCCTTCCCTCCTGATCCGCTCTCTAGCGGATATCTTTAGGCAACGAGCGGGGGGGGGACATGGACCTGTGCCCCTCTAGGGTGCCTCAGATACTACTGGGAGCGTTCCCGCCCCAGGCGTTCCTCGCAGTGACGCCTTCTTATCTCCATCAACCCCAACAACAAGAAGGACATATCGGCAGGCACTATCTCTAGGTGGCTATCCAATACTATCAGATCTGCCTATGCCCAGGCGTACAAAGACCTCCCAGCCCTGTCACCCCGAGCCCATGAGGTCAGAGCGCTGGCCACCACGTCCAGCAGCGTTCCAGCACTCTGTCCCCGTGCGCCATCTCCTGGAGGCAGCCTACTGGCGTTCGGAGAACCCTTTCATAAACTTTTATTTAAGGGACATCCGCATGACCAGGGCTGATGGTTCTAAAGGGATTTCATTTGTGGCGGCCAATGCAGCCATATCGGTCTACCCCAGGAACCATTAGGGCGCTCGGCCCTCCTCCTATTACTTTAAATTCTGCTATGGTCTGACATGGTATAGTAGTATACGACGCCAAAATGGGGAGTTTGTGTTATACTCCCTGTTTGGCTAAGTATACTTACCATGTCAGACTCTAATGCCCGCCCTACCTTCCCCTCTAGCGCCAAAGTTCCCTGGGGGTTTGCCTTGCGCGCAGGCCTCATTGAATGACGTACAGTACACGAACTTTGGCATCTTCCGTAGGCGGAAGTAGGGTGGGCGTCACGTGACTATCTTATTACTGCATTGGCCACAAAACTTCGGCCTGACGGAGCTGACTGACAGCCGTTTAATGCTATGGTCTGACATGGTAAGTATACTTAGCCAAACAGGGAGTATAACACAAACTCCCCATTTTTACAACATCGTCGCGATTCCAGGTTGTCGTCCATTACTTACCAAAGGGAGATAATTTGTAACTTCATCAATTTTTATGCATGTATTGTAGCCTTGAATTAAAGAAAAATCTTCTTGGAAACTCCTTGAATTTTGTTCTTGGGAGTCCGTAGGAACCCTGCACACACACACAGATATATGCACATGCAGTTGCACATTCATGCACGTTTTCCAGTTGTATTCTTATTCATGTGAAAGAGCCTGAGAGTCACATCAGCATTAGATGAAATCTGTGTGGACTGTCCCGTAAATGTCAAGATCAAGATGTGAACTACATTGTAAAATGTGTCATAGCTTCATGATGATGATGAGTTGAAACGTCAAAAAGACCTCAAAAGGGGTCTTAGCTTTGCCTGAACAACAGATTGAAACACAGACTGACTTGAAATTGGTGGTATAACTGCCTTGACAACTGGTCAAAAGCGGAATGACCTGAAAAGGGCGATATGGCTGCTCAACCAGCTTGTTACATCATGGACTGAGCCATAAGGGAAGTACAGTTACATGAAGGACTGGTTAAAACATGGATTGGATTATGGATGTCTTAAAACATGGATTGGCTTATGGACTGGTTAAAACATGAATTGGGTTATGACCTGATTTTAAGACGTAGATATTGGGTTATGGACTGCTTAAATCATGGACTGTCCCTAAAATGAAGTGTAGCTGGATAAAGGTTAACCCTCTTCAGTATGCACTACCTGTGCTTAGTTACGCCGAAAACCTACAGCAAGAGAAGTAACTCCGTAATTTGAACATGGTTATCGAATTTAAAAATTAATTTAAAAGAGAGGAAAGGATATAATTAAATGAAAATAATTTTTAAATTCCTACGAATATATATGTTGCTATATCGTAAGTTTGAAGAATGTCACATGAGCCATTTACTCAGGGGGAAAAAATCTTCTTCAGAACTTTCTTCTGAATCGTCGTTCATCATAGCTGGAACCTCATCCCAGCCAAAATCTAGGTCACTCTAAGCTTCATTACCCAGCACGTTCACACCAAGTCTTATGCCGTAAATCCTACAAATCACAGTATCTTCATCATTAAGTCCCATCGTAGAACGGCAGAAATCAAGGTTAGCCATGGTGAAAAAACAGCATTTCGACCACAAAACTTTAAAAAATTCGTAACTCGAGAACTACAGTTACGTATTGACTCACAGTTTTTTGCAAAACAGAAGTGAATCACTAAAGGAAAAAAGAAGTCACGTCCTCGTGAGACTTCCTTTTCTATGAGAAACATGGCGGCGCCCATTGTTGCCACATGTTTTGCCGGGCACTGGCAGGTGCTCAGCCTATTGGCAGTGTGATTTAGCGGGCGCATGCTTGTCAAGAGAGTTAAGAAAAAGTGGCAGAAAAATCAGTCTTGTAGAAACCAGCAAGATTGAGGGCTGAGGTTGATATCTCCTTACAGGGAGAGTGTGCAGGTGACAGACCAAAGGCTATAGGTTTGGAGCCACCTCGTGTTCTTGAATCCCGATGGTGCCAGTTAAAGATCCCCACCTCACCTTGTGGGTGATCATCTTCGTCAGCCATGTTGATGTCTGACCTGTATGTAAACTGTCCAGATACGTAAGGATGAGAAGGATGGGGCACTGCTTATGAACAAAGGAAGATTTAGTTCTTAAACTGGGAGCACAAACTAAACTGCAGGAGTATTGTGATATAGTCGTCATGTCAGCAAGTTCAGTGTGAGACTGGTGTTTCTCCGGTCTTGATTGGGAGACCAGGACCTCTTTGCTTGTCGCCTGCCCTTCTGGGAAGTCTGTGCTGACAGTATTCGCTTTTCTGTGACTCCTTTGTATTCTGTCTTTCCCCTCCCCATACTGCCATCAGAGTTTTTCTGTCTTTAAGAAATCCTTCAAGTTTTTACTTTACATGTGTTTGCAATGTACATCAGGCCAGCTGTTGTGATCCGGTGGCCAGGTAGGAAGACCATACACACTGCCCAGAGTGGACACTGGGCATTCCGTCTGCCAGGTCTATTTGATGGTGGTTTTGTTCTGGGCTGTTTTTTTTTTTTTTTTTTTTTTTGTTGGTTTGTTTTCCTTTTCCCTTTATTTCTTTAGCGTGGTTATGTTTTAAAGTTGCACTGAAGTTTGTAAACTGGGGGGTGATCAACAAAGGGGACTGCCTGGCGTCCTGAACGCTGCCCGCATTCATTTGTGTTAAGGAGATGTCTAGTTCAGCTGTTAGGCTATGAAATGTGGAAACGGGGAGGATGGTCATCTTTATTGTTCCTTTTTCAGGACAGAATTTTTTTTTTTTTTTTTTTTTTACCCAAGTGGTGAGAGCCTTGAAAGGGCGCCGTTTTGTCGGGTTAGGCTGTGTAACTTCTGAGTTCAGATGAGGTTAACAGTGACGCTGCCCATGTGTCTCTCCTCCAGTCGTCCTCAACCCCTCTCTGCCTTGCACAACTTCAGAGGACAGGATGGGGTTTAGTGAGGAGATGGTGGGGACTTCAGGAGTATGACACAATAGTTATATACAAACGTGGTGACTGTGTGGAACGTGCTCACAGCTGTGCTTTGTCCAATCAGTGCAGTGCAAAAGGGGGAGGGGAGGGTGGGGGGGGGGGTGGGGTGGTGTAGTGAATGTGGGTAACATAGTACTAGTTGCTAGCGGATCTAAACATTTTTTTTTTAAACATGTGGACTGTGAATTGATATGTTTTTTGTGTGAAAATGTGTTTTAAGACTTGAAAGACTGGTCTGGGAATCTTGGACAGATGATGTGAATGTTTAAGCCAGAGTTGGATCACTGAGCCACCTAACGAAGAAACAAACAAATAAAAAAAAAAACAAAGGCAGTGTGCTTTGACCTGTTGGCTGTTTTTCAAGCAGGACAGACATTTAAAACATTTGAAACCAAGGACAAAGAAAAGTCATTTATCTCTTTGATCTGGTGCAGAATGTGGCATGTGTGGAGAAACCAAATCTCTGGAATTTGTTTCTTCCTTCGTTTTGGGCAGCTCAGTAATCCTGTTCTTGTTTTTATGTTTCAGTTTCTGCTGGCATCAGCCTACTCTCTTTTAAAGTTGATTTGAAGATTAGCTTATGGATTGTAATATTGTCTGATGATGAGAAAATTATGCACATGGATTGCCGATGTATGTGTGGTACGACGTGAGTCTTATGCACATGGATTGCCAGTGTTGTGTGGGATGATATGAATATCAATTTATCATACACATGGATCGCTGATGTGTGTGGTGTGGGTGTGAATATTATGCAAATGGATTGTCAATGTGTTTGATGATGTAAATATTACAGGGATTGCCAGTGTGTTGTGTTTGATGATGTGAACATTATGCACATCGTGATACGGATTGTTGGTGTGACATGTGAGTTGACTTGAGTGTTGTGCACATGGATTGCTGATGAGTGTGAGAGACTGCGCTTGAATTGTCAGTGTTCTGCAAGAGATGAATTGAAGACCATCCACATGGATTGCCGGTATTATTGTGTGAATGGAATTAAGACAGGTCAGATCACGTGATTGTAATTATCTCCCATGGAGAAGAGACTGAAACTCAGTAACTGTCTTTGCGCAGCGAGATTCACTGTTGTCAGGAAATAACAGGCCGTCAACTGACATGCCGCGTTGATTTGTCAAGTAGTCTTGCATGTTGAAGGAAGAATGCAGTGTGTGCCCACCTGACATAAACATGTGTTCTATATTGAGCATGTTTGAAAGTTTCCCCATGTCAAATCTACAAATAAAGAATTAAAATATGAACCCAGACAGTGGAATTTTTGTTGGTGATGTGTGTAATACAGACCTGCAAAAGATTCCAAAATTTTGACTGAGAATTGACTGGTGGCATGAAAATAAACATTAAAGTGCAGCTTCTCTAAAAACTTCTGATTACAATTTTGAATACTTAAACAGCACTGAAATGTGTCCAGCTTTAGTGGTCACTTAATTTGTTCTAAAGGTGCTTTGTATGTGTGTCACTGTATGTATGTGTGTGTGTGTGTGTGTGTGTGTGTGTGTGTGTGTACTGTGTATGTGTGTCACTGTGGATGTGTGTGTGCACTATGAAGTGATCTTTGGATTGCATATTAGTTTATCCAAAACAGAACCATCCAGCTCCCATTCCCAGTTCTTTTTTTTTCAAGTTGACATCAGTAATGGAAAATGACTCCAAAAACGTCATCCTGAATACACAGTCTTTTTTGTTACAATGGTGATGGCGAAGCGTGACGTGACTTGCCTGCTTTCAAACTTTAACCCCTTCTGTCTCCAGTCTGTCTCTCACCATCCAGATGCAGCAGCAGCAGTAACATTTTTTTTTTGCTTAGCTTACACCCACATCCACATACTGTCTCCCCACCCCCTCATCTTACCCCACCACCATCCTCCAACTGCCACTTTCAGTTAGTCCCATTGCACTCCCCTTTTACCTTTCTCTCTCTCACTCTCTCTCTCTCTCTCTCTCTCTCTCTCTCACACTCCCATTGATAAAAAGTGACTGACTCAACACAGCGTATGAATGGGCCAGGGTGCTATGCTCGTCCCTAACCAAGAAGTACCGTAGCAGTGGCTGAAGCAGTCTTGTGGAAATGACTGGGTTCTCCCATGTGCAAGGCCTCATGAATGGTCCTATTGCTGCCAGGGTTGTCAACAAGTATAGGTATAGAAGTTCAAGATCATGTCAACTTCTCTGCAAGCTGATGATCAGAGCAGTTTTGACGTGATCCAAGCGCAAAAATTCCTGTATGCAACTTTGTACAAACTTCTCCCAAATTTACTGTCATTTTCAACGTGCGGTGGGATCCCCCTTTGAAAGTATGGCGAGAGCTTTTAGTTTACATAAACAAAAGCGAGTAGTAGTTTAAGTTGGAAGCTTCCATCTTCAGTTAGAGCATTTCCATAGGTGTCATTTCAGTGCCAATATCTCAACTCTGTAACTAATTTTAGCCATATACACAACCATGGATAGTTCACTGCTGAATCACTCGACTAAATACAGTGGGAAGAAAAAGACTAGTGGCTCTTGTTGTCTGGTTGAACTCGATCAGATCATTCAGATCAAACAAGCAAAACTCAAGTGACATTAACCAATTCAGATCAACATCACCTCTGAACATTAAGGTGTGTGTGTGTGTGTGTGTGGGGGGGGGGGGGGGGGGGGGGGGGGGGGGGGGGGGGGGGGGGGGGGGGGGGGGGGGGGGGGGGAATCTCCTCTGTCCATGATCCCCTGGCTGACTAAATACATCACAGAAAAATGAGTGCTTGATTTTGTCAGTCCAGAGAGAAGGCATCCTGGGAGTGAGTGGCTGTATAGAATATGTGACAATCTCATCACCAAGGATCAAAAACAGAACCCAGCAGCACCCCAAAGTAGCCAACGAAGAATACACAAGTAAAATGAAGAGAAATTTTGGCACGGAAATAAGCTGCTGAAATACTAAAACCACTATATGAACAGTATACAATGTAGGGGAAAAGTTTGGGGTCTATATTTGAAGATCCATTTAAGGAAGCAAGGGAGGCCAAAAGGCATTAACGATTACAGTGGTCTGCTCTGCTGCTTAATATGCCACACACGTTAAGTGTTGAGAGCGGTTGAGAATTGTGCAGATCAGCCTTTACTTGGATCTCCAAAGAGATGCAATCTCCCACTAATGATAAAAATCATTGAACAAATAATGTGTTGAACAATTTAGGAGTGGGGGTGAAAACAAGTGCAGGCTAACAATTCTTCCGTCTTTACATTAATGACTTGGCAAACAATGACTTGAACAAAAAAAAAAAAAAAAAAAAAAAAAAAGCTGTGGGGCAGAGAGGAAGGGACAGGGGGTGGGGGGAAGAAAAATAGGCTACAGTGGACGGCTTTCGATAGCATGTTGTCTTTTGATTTACATATTGGCAAAGTAGTTAATAAAGCCAATCAAATGTTGGGTGTCATGAGGAGAAGTTTCTCTTACTTAGATAAGGAGGTATTCCTAAAACTTTATAAATCTTTCGTGAGACCTCATTTGGAATATGCAAATGCGATTTGGTACCCATACTTGAAAAGACAGTCATCACAAATAGAGAAAGAGTTCAAAGACGTGCTACAAAGCTATTAAAAGAATGCAAAGATAAATCTTATGCAGAAAGATTACAATATTTGAATCTACATTCACTAAAAGGCAGAAGGACAAGAGGTGATCTTATACAGACTTACAAAATATTTAATGGATTTGATGATGTTTGTGTTGACTCACTCTTTTCTCTTCCACAACATAACATCACAAGAAATGCAGAAGGAAAGATATTTATTCAGCACTGTCGTACTAACAGAAGAAAATCTTCCTTTTCACACAGAGTAGCCCCTTATGGAATGAACTCCCTACTGACGTAAAATTTGCAGAAGACACTAACAAGTTCAAGAATCTTTTGGATGTAATTCCAAAGTATAAAGAACTTTTCAACCATTTTGATGATTAAAATGCCATATTAGGCATAGTGTAACAAAATGACAATTGCACATTCAACACCTGTACTTTAAACAAAAAGTATTGACACAGAGGGGACGTACATAGGCCGCGAGGCCTAGGCTTTTGAGCCAGTCCCTATTACTACTACTACTACTACATTTTACACAGATTAAAGTCCCCATCACGGGGTCAGGGACACACTCAGGTCATGGCCCATGGATGCCCTTCTGATGTCGCCTAGTTCATGCGTTGCTGAGAAGTGTATCAAAGATAATAAAAGAAAGAAAGATGCTGAACAAATGAAGGAGGGTTGAGGGATTGATTCAAAGAGAGCGAAAGCGGGTGAACGAGTCTTCGGCCACACTGATAATAATTGAATATTCTTTTTAGAAAAAAAAAATTGTATGACAATGATTCAACAAACACTTTTTAGAAGAAGAAGAAAGTTGATTTATTTGTTTGGGTATGCGATTGACGCATAAAGGAACTACCGAACAAATCAAGTCTAACATACTCGGGCTCCTCTTTGTGGAACTCACTTCCAGAATCCATCAAACAAGTCCATTGTACCACAACTTTCAAAAACGCTTACCTTACCCCATCTTCTGCGGTAAAAAAAAAAAAAAAAAAAAAAAAAAAAATCATAAGTAATACCAACAAGTAATCTCAAAATCATAAATCATCCCATTTTCATGTACTTAACCATTTTTTTTTTCTCTCTATCTTTTTTTTTTTTTTCTTTTCATGTATCAAGTATATAATATATATATATATATATATATATATATATATATATATATATATATATATATATCACCAATGTGTGGTATGAATGTGCATGTATATGACTATATATGTGTGTATATGACTACATGTGTGTATATGTATATATATATATATATATATATATATATATATATATATATATATATATGTGTGTGTGTGTGTACATGTGTGTGTGTGTGTGTGTGTGTGTGTGGATACATGTATGTGTGTATATGGATATAATCTTATGAAAAATGATTATATGCTGTGGCCCCCTCTCTCTCTCTCTCTCTCTCTCTCTCTCTCTCTCTCTCTCTCTCCCTCCCTCTCTCTCTCTCTCTCTCTCTCTCTCTCTCTCTCTCTCTCTCTCTCTCTCTCTCTCTCTCAGTGCGTGCGTGCGTGTGTGTTCCGAATTCCTTACATGCTTTGTCATATTCATTTACTGTCTGACTTTATACATGCTAAGTATTGTACGTTTTAGTATATTTCCATTTCAAATTATTATATTTCATGCTGTACCCCCCCCCCCCCTCCTTTCCACCCCGTCTCTCTCTTTTTTTTACTTCTCGCCCCCCTCTCTTTTTTTTAATTCTTCTCCCCCCCCCCCCCCCCCCCCCCCCCCCCCCCCCCCCCCCCCCCCCCCCCTCACTATGCTTAATACCTTCTACGTATTTTCATGCCTTACAAAGTGATTACATGCTCTCTCTCTCTCTCTCTCTCTCTCTCTCTCTCTCTCTCTGCGTCGCGAGCGTGCGTGTATGTATGTGTGTTCTAAAATATGTACGTACTTTGTCGTATTCATTTTATGTCTGTTTTCATACATGCTAATCTTGTACGTTTTAGTACATTTACATATGTTCCCCAGCCCACCTCACTCTCTAGCCCCACTGTCTCCTTCCTCTTCATTATTGTTACTCTCATTTTTATTTCTATTTTGTGCTTGTTAATTATTATTCATATTTTTTGTTTCATTTTCACAAGAAAAAAGATGTACAACACAAATAGGAATCAAAAAGACACACAAGAAACAGCAAAACAGGCTAAAGAGTAACACAAAAATCATAATACAAATAGCAATTTAACCAAACAAACAAATAATTAAAAAGTAAAAGAAATCAAATAATAAACACAAAAAAAACCAATAATAAAAAAAATAAAAAAATCAAAAAAAAATTTCACCTTACAACAAAAAAAAAACAAAAACAAATAAAACAAAAAAAAAAAAAAAAAACAAAAACAGCACAAAATTACAAAAATAAAAAACAAAACAAAAAAAAAAAAAAAAATACAAACAAATATGAAAAATAAAAAATAATTACAAAAAAAATAAAAAAAAAACAAAAACCAATAAAACAAAACAAAAAAAAAAAAACTAAATAAAAATATCAGTAAAAAATAAAAAAAAAAACAAAAAAAAAACAAAACAAAAAATAAAACAAAAAAAAAAAAAAATAGCAAAAAAACACAAAAAACCAAAATAACTAAAAAAAAACAAAACAAAAAAAAAAACAAATAAAAAAACACAAAAAAAAACACAAAAAGAAAAGAAAAATTTCAAACACAAAAAAAAAAAAACAAAAAAAAAGACAACTATAAAAAAAAAAAAATCAAAAAACACAATAAAATAAAGAAAAAAATTAAAAAAAAAAAACTTATAAAAATAAAAAACTAAAAAACACAACATAAAACAACAAAACAAAAAAAAATAAAAATCCAAAAAAAAAACACAAACAAAAAAATAAAAACAAAAAAAAGAAAAAATACAAAAACTTAAAACAATAAACAAATAAAAAACAATTCAAATAAAAAAGAAAACAAATTTAAAAATAAAATCAAAAAAAAAAAAACAAAAAACAATAATAAAAAACAATAAAAAAATAAAACCAAAAGGAAACCAAACATAAAAAAAAAAACAAAAAAAAATAAAAACAAAAAAAACAATTGGAAAAAAATTGATGAAAAACGAAAAATAAAAAATTAAACAATAAAAAAAAAAAAAAAACAAAACCCAAAACAAAAAAAATAAAATACAAGCAAAAATTAAAAAAAACAAAATTAACAAAAAAAAATACAAACTAAAAAAATCAAAACACACAAAAAATAAATAATAACAAAAAAAAAACAAATATCAAAAATAAAAAAAAAACAACATATAAAAAAAAAAAAAAAAAAAAAAAAAAAAAAAAAAAAAACAAAAAAACAAAAGCAAAAAAAAAAAAAAAAAAAAAAAAAAAAAAAATGGAAATAAAACACAAAAAAAAAAAAAAAACAAATACAAAAAAAAAAACAAAAATACAACAAAAAAAAAATAAAAAAAAGAGAAAAAAAACAAAAAAAAATAATACAACGTGTCACACAACAGAACAAAATAAAAAAAAGAAAACCATAAAAAAAAACCTTTTCACAAGAAAAAAAAAGGAGAAAACATGGAAACACAACAAAAAATAAAATGAAAGAAAAAAAAAAAAAATCAACAAAAAATAATACAAAAAAAAAAAATAAAAAAAAAAAGCAAAAAAAGATAAAAAAAAAAAAAAAAAAAAAAACTAAAAAAACAGGAACAAAACAAAAAAAAATCCACTAAACAAAGAAAAAGTCAAAAAAACAAATAAATTAATTGAAAAAGAAATCTTTTACGTCAAAAATTCCAATAGAAATAAAAGAACTTTTCAATAATTTTGATGATTTAAAATTCACAAAAAATAAAATTCAATATCAGACAAGTGACTAAAAACTAAAAACCAAACCAAGAAAAGACAATGTAATAAAAAAAAAAAATACAAAATTACTCGTTTAGTTTAAACCTTAGGACACACTGCGATCAAAACAAAACCACAAAAAAAAAAAAAAAAAAACAAAACCCAATCAAAAGCGGACAAATAGAAGGGACTTTATATAATAAAGACAAAAATAAAAAAAACACAAAAAAAAACAACAAGAAAGTAACACATTAGAAGCAATCCTATGCAAAAATCGTCACTCCATTTTCACAGATTATGATGGCAGACTCGATCAGGTCATGGAACAGGTTATACATGACAACCTACTAAAAACGATAACAACCAACCCCAAACAAATAGAACAGATCAACGATAAAAAAATAATAAACCACACACAAATAAAACAAAAGTTTAACAAAACTAAAAGAAAAAATAAAAATTAAACTATTTGCAAAAAACAAACTCATAAAAATAAAAGAAGATAACCAATAATCTGAACAAATGAAGATTTAAATGAGGGATTGATTAAAAATTAAACACAAGAACAACAATAAAACAAATAAAGCACATAGATTCTAAAAAAATGAATAAAAATAACAAAAAAAAACAAAATTGTGAACTATTAAACCGGAAGCGGAACAAACGCTCACATTTGTGACGTACAGAAGAGAACACACGTGTTTACGGTTCGCACGCTAACTGGATCAAAATGGGGAAGAAAACAAAGATTGGAAAGGCGAGAAAAGATAAATTTTATCGCCTGGCCAAAGAAACAGGTCAGTATGAACTAAATTTTGCATGATGTACGTGATAACTTTGAACGATAAGTTCCCAGTCACCTAAATTCACTAACTACTGAACATCGATGTTTACGAACTCGTTTAGTTTCCTCTGTCCATTCGGTAGAAGGGTTTTTAATCGTCAAACCACCAGTATGATGATGGCACACATCGTTCACACTTGAATAATTAAAGAAGGAAACAGGATGTGTTAGTGTGATATTTTATAAATATAAAATCGAACCGGTCAAGCCACTTATACAGCCTGAACAACATAATTTTAAAGCAAGACCACCAAAACCCTTACCTGGGCATACAGATCTCTTCTGACCTGAAATGGACTGCCCATGTCGTGGGGCTATGCAAGAGGGCTGGATCAACCTTGGGCTTCCTACGTTGAAATCTCCATAATTGCCCACAAGAATGTCGCAGCCTTGCTTACATTGCACTTGTCAGGTCCACCCTTGAGTGTACAGTGCTGTGGCATGGGACATGTACACAAAACAGGACATTGATCGACTTGAAAAGGTCCAACAACTAGCTGTCCGCTTTATTTGTAACAACTACACAGAGACAGGGATCCAGGCTGCGTCACCAAGATGCTCCAATACCTCCAACTACCATCTCTGGAGGACCGCCAAAGACAGCTTCGACTCACCATGCTGTACAGATTGCCAGTGACCTGGTCCTTGCCATACCAGTCAAAACCTTCCTCACCCCAGCAGATCAAACCAAGGGGAGAATCAAGTCGACCACATTCACAGACTATATAAGCCAAAACCCCTTACGAAGGCAGACCTACAACAACAGTCAAGCCTTTGTTATACAACCTACTGCAACAGATCAATATAGAGGCTCCTGTTTCATTAGAACACCCCTGGAGTGGAACCTCTTGGACAACACCACCGTCCAGCAGCAAAATGCCAGTGCCTTCTCCACTGCACTAGGCAGGGCTGAGGCGGCTGTTTTCCCACCATCATCACCCCTCCCTTTCCCCCACACCCCCGTCTGTTTTTCATCTTTTAAGGTCTTACGCTGCGCAACCAGTTGTATTATAGCCATCATTGGCTCCTGCAACTAGCCGCCAACCAACAACTAGAGGCGGAGATCCAGATCCAGATCCAGATATGTGATACTGTGATCTGTTCTTTTGATAAGTTTAAGGTGACTGAGTGTAACAAATTTAACACAAATCTGTCATGATTTAAGATTCACTTGAACAGTGACATCATCTTTGATTTTCTCCCAGTCCCAGTCTTGAGGAAGGAGGGACTCTTAATTCAAAGTGGAGAACTGTTACATGAATAATTAAACATCGGACAACACAGACTGATCAAGTGACGGACTCTGTTGGCTATTTAATGATTCTTGTATGTGATGCCTTGATAAGGTGAAATCCTATATTCTGGATCTGGATCTGCATCTGAATAAATCATGAAATAAACTGGTTTTCAGGATATCAGGAAGACCCAGTGAGCAATAGAACTTCTCATAGATCTCAGGGCCATTTCATGTGGAAATAAATATGCAGAACATTACACAGATCTTCCTCATCACAAAGCATTCAAACTGTAAAAGACAACACAAACAGCCATTCTTTTACATCTGTTCTGTCTCATGGTTCATACATTAGATAGTATTAAGTTAGTGGAAGGGTTGGGTTTTAAAAATTAATGTCTTCATCAACTCAAAGCCAAAGAATCCTGATACAGGATGGAAATAAATATGCAGAACATATGTATATACACTACACTTCAACGACTTTCGCCTGGGCTAGGATAGATGTCTACAAATACAATGTGAAGTTAACCATAGTATATAGTTTTTGTACTCTCTCTCTCTCCTGTCTCTCTGTCTATCAGTCACACACACACACACACACACACACACACACACACACACACACTTATTCACTCACACACACACACACACACACACACACACACACACACACACACACACACACACACACACTGATTAGGGCTCACCTGCTCACAGTCAGTTGACAACAGGTGCAAGGGAAGTAACAGGTGTTTGATTTTTACACTCATCTTTGTATACAATGAAACAATGTCTGAGGTGGTTTTTGTTTGTTTTTTGTATTGCCGAAAGTGTTCGGCTTTGTGAACAGGGAGTGACTTCATTTGTGTATGTTATTAGGTCAATGTCTTTGGCTTTTTTTTTAATCAGTTAAAAGAGAGAGAGAGAGAGAGAGAGAGAGAGAGAGAGAGAGAGAGAAAGCCCATACAATTCATCAGTTGTGAGAACACAGGCAATGATTGGATGAGCCAACAACAGATTGTTATTGCTTTTTCATCTTCCAGGCCTACCCCCTTCCTTTCCCCTTGCCTCCTTTAATGTTGTTACTCCCACACCTGGAAACAGTATCATGTTGTCATGAGGTAGCCCAGCAGAGGAGACTCTGTTAGTCTGCGGTGCTGCAAAGTCACGTAAGTTGTGTTCAGTGGTGCCAGTTCTGATGCAACATACTCAGGACATTACATATTATTACTACTATATAATACTAAGCTCCATGCTAACAACAATAGTTGCTTGGTGGCAGATAGTTTGAGTGATCGTAAAAAAAAAAAATTAAAAAAAAATGGGTAGCCCACTGGAGGGTGCAGCATTTGGAAATGCATGATGATGAGGGTGGAATAGCAGGATCGAAAGAGAATGCAGTGATTTGTTTTTTATTTTGTTTGGTCAGTTTCGAATGCTTATGTACTGTGTAGTATAACTGTCTGCAACAATAATGATAAAGACACTGAGACACACACACACACACACACACACACACACACACACACACACACACACACACACGCACACACACACACACAAATTAATGCAAAAGTGAAGAAAACCTTGTGTTGCTGTTTCTGCATACTGGATTAAGAGTAAACAAGGAAGCGTAAATAGATACGCACCCAAAGCACTTGCTCCCAGTTAGTATTTTTAATGAGCATGCAGTATTGAAATTTTGTTTTTGGTAATTTGCATGTGTATATTATGGATCACATGCAGGATTCAAGTTTGAATGAATGGTCTTTGGTGGGGTACAAGTATCGTGTACATTGGTAGGTTACCGATCTTCTGCTTTTCTGACCGGCATGTTACAGATTGCATGTTGTCCATTGAAATTTTAGTTTATGTATAGATTACAAGCAGGCATATAATAGATTGCTTATTTTCAAATTAAATTGTGTTTATAGATAAGTTACAGGTTGTGTGTTGGCAGAGTACAGATTACATGTTGATTGACAGGTAGCAGACTGCGTATTGATCGACAGGTTTCAGACTGCATGGTGATTGACTGGTTACAGATTGTGATGTGTTGAGTGGAAGGCTGCAGACTGCATGTTGATTGACAGGTTACAGATTGCATACTGTGTTGATTAACAGATTACACTTACAAATGGCACACTGTGTTGATGAATTAGATTACACTTACAGATCACACACTGTGTTGATTAACAGATAACACTTACAAATCACACACTGTGTTGATTAACAGATTACACTTACAGATCGCTCATTGTGTTTACAGAGTACAGATTACATACTATGTTGATAGATGCTAACAGATCGCACACTGTGTTAACTGACAGGTTCCAGATTGCACACTGTGTTGACTGACAGGTTCCAGATCGCACACTGTGTTGACTGACAGATTACAAATCGCACACTGTGTTGGCTGACAGATTCCAGATCGCACACTGTGTTGACTGACAGGTTCCAGATCGCACACTGTGTTGACTGACAGATTCCAGATTGCACACTGTGTTGACTGACAGGTTCCAGATCGCACACTGTGTTGACTGACAAATTACAAATCGCACACTGTGTTGACTGACAGATTACAAATCGCACACTGTGTTGACTGACAGGTTCCAGATCGCACACTGTGTTGACTGACAGATTACAAATCGCACACTGTGTTGACTGACAGGTTCCAGATTGCACACTGTGTTGACTGACAGATTACAAATCGCACACTGTGTTGACTGACAGATTACAAATCGCACACTGTGTTGACTGACAGGTTCCAGATCGCACACTGTGTTGACTGACAAATTACAAATCGCACACTGTGTTGACTGATTACAAATCACACACTGTGTTGACTGACAGATTACAAATCGCACACTATGTTGACTGACAGGTTCCAGATCGCACACTGTGTTGACTGACAGGTTCCAGATCGCACACTGTGTTGACTCACAGGTTACAGGTGGCACACTGTGTTGTCTGACTGATTACAAATCACACACTGTGTTGACTGACAGATTCCAGATTGCACACTGTGTTGACTGACTGGTTACAGATGGCATACTATGTTGACTGACAGGTTATGGGTCGCATACCGTTTTGATTGACACATTACAGATCGCACACTGTGTGTTTATTGACAGGCTACAGATCGCATTCAGTGTTGACTGACAGATTACACATGGCGTACTTTGTTGATTGACAGGCTACAGATCACACATTATGTTGATTGACAGATTACAGATCGCGTACTGTGTTGACTGACATTGCAGATTGCGTACTGTGTTAATTAACAGGTTACAGATTACATTACTGTATTGATTGACACTATAATGACAGGCAACAGATCACATACTGTGTTGATTGACAGGCTACAGATTGCACACTGTCTTGATTGACAGGTTACAGATCGCACACTGTGTTGATTGACAGATTTTAGATCACACACTGTGTTGATTGACAGGTTACAGATCACATACTGTGTTAACTGACAAGTTACAGATTGCAAATTGTGTTGATTGACAAGTTAGAGATAGCATAATGTGTTGATTGGCAGGTTACAGATAGCATACTGTGTTGATTGACAGGTTACAGATTTCATATTGTTTTGATTGACAGATTACAGATAGCACACTGTGTTGACTGACAGATTACAGATCACACACTGTGTTGACTGACAGAGTACAGATTGCAGTGTTGACTGACAGATTACAGACACACTGTGTTGACTGACAGATTACAGACCGCACACGGTGTTGACTGCCAGGTTCCAGATCACACACTGTGTTGACTGACAGGCTACAGGTTGCACACTGTGGTGACTGACAGATTACAGATCACACACTATGCTGACTGACAGGTTACAGATCACACGCTGTGTTGACTGACAGATCACAAATTGCATATTGCATTAATTGACAGGTTACAGATCACACACTGTGTTGACTGACAGATTACAGATCACATATTGGGTTAATTGACAGGTTACAGATCGCGTGCTGCCTTCAAGCTGATTCAGCTGAACAAGAAGTTTGGCTTCCTGAACCAGTCCCGCGTGGTCATCGACCTCTGTGCCGCCCCTGGGGGATGGATGCAGGTGGTGGCAGAGAACTCTCCTGTCTCCAGTCTCATTGTTGGTAGGTTTTCAGTAATAAGTCACCTTTTGGGTGGGCAGACATGAATTTGTTGCTAAAGTCTTTTTTTTTCAGTTTTAAGTAAATTTTGTGGTAAACACAGTCAATATTTGATGGCTGTATATATTTTATAACAGATAATTGGCAGACTGATTTGTAAAAAAGCAAAAAAATATTTTCTTGTATAGTAATCAAATAATTTCGTAGTAATACTAGTATGTCACTTTTGGTTTGCATCTGGTATTTAGTTGGTAGGGATTTTGAGTTTTACGACATTTTCTGTTACTGATCTGATAACAAATTTATGAGATAATGACACACATTTATTGCAGTTCGATTGTTCCATTGATGATGAAAGTGTTTTTAGCTTGATAACGTAAGTGAGTTAATAATAATTACCATTTTTTTGTTTTGATGAGTTTTTTTGTGATTATGAACTATCATAAATTCATAATTAAAACTCAAGAATGAGAATATATTTGGAACTAAATTTAGAAGAAATCATTCATCGTGATTTTTGCTGTCAGTTGTCCTGTTCATCATTGTTTCATTCTGTCATTTTTCTCTACGGTTTGTTAGTGGTAGTAGGATTTTCATTCCTTCCTGTGTCAGTGCTGAGAATTAAGACACTGTTCCTGGTATCTGTAAAAAAAAAAAAAAAAAAAAAAAAAAAAAAAAGATGGTTACTTAAATGTTGTTTCCCGAAGTTGGAGTATGGTTGCCTTAATGGCGGGATAAAAAAACAGTCATACACACAAAAAACTCCACTCCCTTTGCTGGTTAGATGGGATTAATCTTTGCCTGTCTATACAGGGAGTGTCCGCAGGAATATCAGCCTGCGTACGTGAAAAAAAAAAACAAAAAAAAAAAAAACTTAACGTTGGACTGCATGGTAAAAATTGATTTTTTTTTTTTCAATTTGAGGGTCAGTGAAGTCAAAAGAAAATATGAATATGTAAAGTAATTATTACGCTATTTTGCAGTCACATTGGAACAGTGTGTGAAATCTCACGACAGTATCAAAAGTTTTGAAGATAAGCAACAGGAGTTCGTAGGAGTCAGAGTATGGAATGAAACACGAAAACACTTCCTTGATTAGTTTTTGAGAAAATTTTACCTTCACTGATATCCCAAAGGGTGTAGCAAGTGAATTAAACATGTCTGATGCGAGTGGGGAGGTGTTTTTGAAGACACCATAGTTGGGCCGTTCTGATCTCTTCACCCATTCCGAAGGCATTTCTGATCCCCAATTCATCCCCTCTCCTGTCTTCACCCCTTTCCTGTCCTATTCCTTTCATCTCACTGCTCCCCCCCCCCCCCCCCCTTCCTCTGTCACTCTCTGCCCCCCTTCCCCTTCCCAGTGTTCCAGACCTTTACTTTGTGGTCAAACGGAAGAGCGTGCTTTGTCCCACAGGTGTGGATCTGGTTCCTATTCGTCCAGTGCAGGGCTGCATCTCCCTCCAGGAGGACATCACCACGGAGAAGTGCCGCCAGGTATGTCCAGCCGCCAGGCCACCGTCACCAGCACCGACACCTTGTAGTTAAGGGTGGTGGTGTTGGGAGATGTTTATCTTAGCATCATCAGCATTGGGGCCAGCCTGAATTGACAAGCATTTTGACACAAGCATCAGTTGCTTAACCACCAAATTTTCTTTCCTTATTTGTCTCGTTTTTCTTTACATGGTTGATTTGGTTTTTCATTGGATTCAAATAGTTTGGTGAGAAGGGGGGAACAGAAGAGATGGTTTGCTCCCCTGCCCTCCCTACTTTTATTTGGTCGGATGCATCTCCTAACCCCCCCCCCCCCCCCCCCCACCACCACCACCATCACCACCACCCACCACCCTTCCTCCCGCTTCTGGATCAGATGCCACTGATTGGTGTCCAAGGTTAAAGTCCTGTGTCCCAGTGGCCAAAGGGGCTGTTAGCTGTTAGAGATGCACTGTGTCCAGGGTGCTGCATTGTGAAAGGGGGTCCTACCCTGCTCCTTGAGCTCTCGTCTGTACCTTCCCTGAACTGTGTTATTCCCCATTTACTGATGGATCCCCTTCAGTGGTTTCAGCTCAAAACTGGCAGCTCTTAACTGTCAGCTCTTTTGGCTGTATGCTGTAACTGTCAGCTCTTAACTGTTAGCTCTTTTGGCTGTATGCTGTAACTGTCAACTCAAAACTGTCAGCTCATTTGGCTGTATGCTGTAACTGTCAACTCAAAACTGTCAGCTCTTTTGGCTGTATGCTGTAACTGTCAACTCAAAGCTGTCAGCTCTTTTGGCTGAATGCTGTAACTGTCAACTCGAAACTCGCAGCTCTTTTGGCTGAATGCTGTAACTGTCAACTCAAAACTCTCAGCTCTTTAGGCTGAATGCTGTAACTGTCAACTCAAAACTCTCAGCTCTTTAGGCTGAATGCTGTAACTGTCAACTCAAAACTCTCAGCTCTTTTGGCTGAATGCTGTAACTGTCAACTCAAAACTCTCAGCTCTTTAGGCTGAATGCTGTCAATGTCAGCGCAAAACTCTCAGCTCTTTAGGCTGAATGCTGTAACTGTGTTAGAGCGGGCCCATCATCACAAGCTTGGGAACTGAAACTTCAGACTGAACAAATCAACCCAACCCTGACCAAACAGTGCCATGGTGGAAAATGTGTACCTCACTGTTTGTGAAGAAGAACTGATACAGAACTCTGCTGTTACTATTGTGTACTTAAAGTGTGAAAGAAAAAGAAACAGAACTCATTGAGTGTTTGTCACTTCTTTATTCCTTTATCTTGTACTTTTTAGGAACATGTTTTGTGGAGGTTAGTATATGTATCAGAAAAACGTGTCATGTATACCACTTGTTTTGTAAGTGTTAGGACGCACTTCAGTTTATCAGAGCATGGTATTTCGAAAAGGAGGGTTTTTTTTTTTTTTTTTTTTTTAATGTTTTCATGTACTTGTAGGAGTGTGTATCAGACTTTGGATAGGTCAGAAGGGTTTGGTTTTGATGCTGAAGGCCTTTACAGCATGTAAAATGATTGTTGGTGATTGACTCTGTATGGATGTATGGTAAGGTCCTAATGAAGTCCTTGTTTGAGTGGTAAGGTCCTCATAAGGTCCATTTAAAGCTGTTGTTTGAAGGGTAGGTTTCTCTTGAAATTCTTGAATGGTTGGTAAGGTCCGTATGAAGTCCTTGTTTGAGCACAAAATTGGGAGGAGAGGATTTCTGAAGGCTTTATGTATTTTAATGTTTTGGACTAATAGTGGTTGTGTGTGTGTGTGCATGTGTGTGTGTGTGTGTGTGTGTGTGTGTGTGTGTGTGTGTGTGTGTGTGTGTTTTCAGTCGCTGAAAAAAGGCATTGCAGACATGGCAAGCAGACTGTGTGCTGAACGATGGCGCCCCCAACGTTGGGAAGAACTGGAATCATGATGCCTTCAACCAGTGTATGTTTGGTCTTATAATTTGGTCTTTACTCAGTTAGCGCATGTGTGGGCGTGTGTTTGTGTAGGTGTGCGCAGTGCATTTCTTTCTTTATTGGAATGACTTTTCTTCATTAAGTCATCATAGTCACTGCGCACCCTCCCCCTCCCCTCTCTCCACCCCTCCTTCTTCCTTACAAACAGACCCACCACAGGCCCAGCACCAACAATCCACATGGAGCAGTCAGTGTCAACCTGTCATGAGGCAACCCACCAGGGAAGACACTGCACTGTCCCGAGTCACTTCAGTGGTGTTAGTGATGCCTGTCCTGACCCAACACACATAGAACACCATCTGCGAAGCCCACACTGATGGCAATAATTTTGCTTGGTCATGGAGCCCGGTGAATAAGCTCTCCCTCCGCAGGGCATCGCCACGTCTATCCAAAGACAGTCCCCATGAATTTGCTGATACCGGTGACCCGAACAGAATCAAACTGAAGCCATAACCTTGGACAGGTAATCAAAACTGAGGTCACCTTGACAGCAGGGCATGGAGGGCCATAAAATTTGACTTGGTCATGGAGCCCGGGTGAATAAGCTCTCCCTCTGCAGGGCATCACCACGTCTATCCAAAGACAGTCCCCATGAATTAGCTGATAACCGGTGACCCGAACAGAATCAAACTGAAGCCATAACCTTGGACAGGTAATCAAAACTGAAGTCACCTTGACAGCAGGGCATGGAGGGCCACAAAATTTGACTTTTTTTTAATATGCTGATCGATGAGGTTGAGGATGATGAAGATGATGCTATGGGTTTCCATTCTAGAGACTGCATGACAGGGCTGTACTCTTTGCTTACTTTCATAAATATACCCAGCGTCAACCAGGCCCAAGAGATACAGACATCTGCAGTATTGGTCAGGAAATTTGAGAACACTTTCATAGACATATCTGTTGAGTGGATGAAACTCAACTGTGTGATTTTGGTCTTCCCAAAGGAGCCTTTAGCAAACTCAGCTGTGTGATTTTGGTCTTCCCAAAGGAGCCTTTAGCAAACTCAACTGTGTGATTTTGGTCTTCCCAAAGGAGCCTTTAGCAAACTCAGCTCTGGGTAGGAGCCGATCAAGGCAGAAATGTCCCACAAATAAATTACTCTGACAGGAATTGAACCATCAACCTTCCAGCCAGGAGTTCATGGTGATAACCTCTTCACCACAACAGGCTGGTGAGATATAGTTACCTGCCTTTGCGTAAACCCAGATATTGCCCAGAGTATTCTGAACAATCAGGTTTTCCTCTCCAAACCTAGGATCTGCAACAATTTTGGCTTGGGAACTAGCAGATAATGAAGTTGGGAACGAAGGTAAGAGTCACTGAACTTGCTGAGGTCGCGTAAGTAAATGTGACAGATATGCTATCTGAAAGTTTGTTCAATCAAGAATGGCTGTAATCCTGTGGCCTTGGTTTGGTTCTGTCAGGGTCCATGGTATTGGCAGATTCATGGAGGCTGTCATTGGATGGATGTGGTGCACCCTCCTGAGGGAGAGCTCACTCACACCAGCTCCGCGACCAAGCATTTATTGTTGTCAGTAGGTGGTTTAGTGGGTGGTGTTCTGCATATGTTGGAACAGAACAGGCACCACGGAACACCACCGAGGTGACTCTGCAGCAGTGCAGTGTCTCCTCGGGTGGGTTGCCTCTTGACAACTTGACATTGACTTCTCCCTGTGGATTGCCGTTGCTAGGGCTGCGGCAGGCTGGGCAAGGCTGTGGCTGTGGATGGGGAGGGGAGGGGGGATCGGAATGAGCAGTGTGGGTGCATGCCAAAGCAAGGCGGCACAGAAGATGGGACAGCACAAAAAGAGAGAGAAAAAAAAAAAGAAAGAGTGGTTGTAACAGAAGCGTTGGCCTAACCAGCAGACTGTGTTGTTCCATCCTCAGCGGAGCTCACGCTGCACGCCCTCAAGCTGGCCACGGTTCCTGCGCAAGGGGGGATGGTTCGTGACCAAGGTCTTCCGCTCCAAGGACTACTTCGCTCTCAACTGGGTCTTCCAGCAGCTCTTCAAGAAGGTAGGAACAACAGGGAGGGTCTTGAGAGAAAGAAATGTGTGTATGTATATTATGTGTGTGTGTGTATGTGTTAGATGTGATGATTATCCCAGTTGTATGTTACCAATTCTGTTATTTCTCTTGGGAAAAAAAAAAAATGAAGAAAGATGAGAATATGAAACAACATAGTAACGAAGGTTACATACATACTTATTATGATACAGAATGCGTTTGCTTTACTGATGTGATCAGGTCAAACGTTTGTTTCGTGTGCCTCTGGATGTTATAACTTTTTAAAAAATGTCCTCCTAATTTAAATCTTTTTTTTTTTTTTAACTGTTTTCGTTGTTAACTGAGTTCACCTGTCATTGGATGTTTCCCCTAAGGTGTGGGCCACCAAGCCGCAAGCCTCTCGCCATGAGTCGGCGGAGATTTTCGTGGTCTGCGAGAACTTTGTGGCGCCGGACAAGTTGGACCCGCGATTCCTGACCCGAAGCACGTGTTCAAGGAGGTGGAGGAGGACACGCGTCGCGCTCTGAACTTGATGCACCCAGAGAAAAAACAGAGGTGAACACCTGGGTGGGCATGGTGTGTGTGTGTGTGTGTTTTGTTCGTGACCTGGGTTTCCGTGGCCCTTCCATTTTCATGTCCCAAGTGAGCCGGCACCAATGTTCAGTGTGGTCAAGTCATGGAGGCTGTTATTGATGGACCTGAGGGCACACTCTGGATCCAGGGGTGTTCACTCTCGTTGGCTTAGCTTTCGAGCGATGATCATCAGTGGTAGGCTTCATGGGTGTTGTCTTTTGCATGTTGGATAGGAGCACCACCACAGTTGATCAGCAGCATTGCAGGGTCTCCTCTGGTGGGTGACCCAAGGGTAGCTCCCCATGGACTGCCAGTGCTAAAGCTGCAACAGGCAGATTTTGGGTGTGTGGCTGTATGCGAGTGTGGGGGTGGGGGGTGGGGAAGAGGGTGGGATGGACTGACTAGTGTTTTGCTGCTGAGGGAAGTGGAAATGTTTAACAGTTGAAAAGAAAAAATTTTTTTGTAGTTGTCATTTGGTATTCTACTTTTGTGTCAGCTAGCTTTTTAAAAATCTGGTTTCACCTGTTGATAACTGTGTTGGTCTTAGTAGAATGAACATCTTTGGCTACTCCTGTTACCCCTTCCCCCCCCTCCCCCTTTTCCCCCCCCCCCCCTTCTCCCCTTTCCTTTTTCCTTCTCATACACCTGATTCAGACAACAAATGTGACTCTGCCGTGGCCAAAAATAACATCACAGGAATGGCATGGTCTAACTACATAAGTTGTCTGCAAAAGTCCAGTGGTTGACTTTTGATTAATTAAGGCTCGTTACGTTAAGTAGGAGAGTGTTCACTTTCAGACAGTTCAAATTTTGACTTGCTGTCAGGTGACAAAGATCACCTGTACCTACTTGCAGACTGATGTGTGGAGCTGCTTTGAATCTCCATATGTAAAGAACACTTAAGGAGGAGAGCATTCATGTGTAGCGTTGTGTGATTGCAGGCATCGTGAGGGCTATGCTGAAGGAGACTACACATTGTTCCATGTGTTGAAAGCCTCGGAGTTTGTACGCAGCGACAGTTTCATGGAGAAACTGGCCAACTGGCCACGTCTAGTATGGTAAGGTTATGTGTGTTGTGTGTGTGTGTGTGTGTGTGTGCATGTTCCTGCTTGCCTTCATGAACATTTTTGCATGTATGTGTGTATGCATGAGAGTGTGTGTGTGTGTGTGTGTGTGTGTGCGTGCGTGCGTGCGTGTTTGTGCTTTCCTTCATGAACATTTTTGCATGTATGTGTGTGTGCTAGAGTCTGTGCATGTGTGTTTGAGGGATTTTTGTTGCCGATTCATAAATGGATTCATGAGATTTTTTTTTTAAGACCCCCATGAACTACAGGATGGAAACGAAGTATTATTGAACGTACATTTTTGGAGACAAACTACAGGATGCAAAGTGTTATTGAACATAGACTTTTGTAGACAACTCTGTTGACATCACTAGCACCATGGGGAATGCAGTGGGGCCTACAGTGAAAATTGTTCACTCATCTTCTGGAAATTTTACTGTTAATTTTCTCTGTGGTCACTTGTTGGGCTCCATTCAAAAAAAAAAAAAGTTGTTTTTTGTTTTTGTGTTTTTTTCTACTATAGTAGCTAATTCACCTGCCTTTTTCTGCAAAGTCTGCCACGCTGACGATCATAGTATGCCACATTTTTTTGTGTAGAAATCTCTAAACAAGAAAAATTAGATATGTATGTGTGTTGTGTCATGGGTGTTCTTCAAGTTCATATCTTCTGGAAGATTTCCGAGAAAAAGCGACGCCAAAACCTACAGTCAGACGAGGGGTATGTGGATGGCGTTTTGACAGTTTGATGATTGTTGTGACGTCATGTGTACAGATCGAACTGGACGAGGATGCCATCACCAACCACAAAGCCACCACCTCAGAAATCAAGGAATGCTGCAGCGACATCAAAGTGCTGGGCAGGAAAGAGATCAAGTCAGTGCGTGTGCTTTGTGCGCACATGTGTGCATGTGCCTTTGCATGTGTTTGTGCGTGCGTGTGGATGAGTGTGGGGCATGGGAAGGAGGGAGGAGAGAGTTCACACACACACACACACACACACACACACACACACACACACACACACACACACACACACACACATCTCACACACACACACACATACACACACACACACAAACACATACACACACACGCACACACACACACATGCACACACACGCACACATTCCCCAACCCTACACTGCCTTACAACTCTCTCTGTCTCTCTCTCTCTGACAGTCTGGCTGTCACTTCTGATATCATGGTGATGTGTATGGCGGTCTTGTGGAATGATCCAAACTGAAGTCTTTGGCAGAGTTGTGCTGTCCATCTTCCTGTACGCATGTTGAGCATGCTCTGGTGATGCCATAACTGTAAAGGAAAATTCCAGCAGAGAACAAGACAAACTTCAGAGGAGTGTTTGGAATCTCTTACACTGGGCATATCAAAAATGATGGAAGACTGCAGGACCGGACAGCCTGTGAATCACATACGTAGAGTAAGAACAAGAACATTAAAGTGGCATGACCAGATCAAGCAGACTCTCTGGACCCTCCGCCAAGGAAGAGCGCAGGGAAAAGAGGAGACAGTGCAGATAGAGAAAGAGGTGGACAGACAGCAGTGCTGAGTGCAGTGTTGTCCTGGAAAGCCCTGATGCTCATGTGGGTGTTATTTTCAGCATGTTGTTGTCCTGGAAAGCTCTTGTGTTCATGTGAGTGTTATTTTCAGTGAGCTATTTTGTCCTGGAAAGCCTGATGTTCATGTGAGTGTTATTTTCAGTGCTGTTGTCATGTGAGTGTTATTTTCAGAGTGGTATTGTCCTGGACAGCTTGATGTTCATGTGTATGTTATTTTCAGAGTGTTGTCCTGGAAACCTAATCATGTGGATGTTATTTTCAGGTGCTGTTGTCCTGGAAAGCCCTGATGTTCATGTGGATGTTATTTTCAGAGTGCTGTTGTCCTGGAAAGCCCTGATGTTTGTGTGGGTGTATTTTTCAGAGTGCTGCTGTCCTGGAAAGCCCTGATGTTCATGTGGGTGTTATTTTCAGAGTGCTGTTGTCCTGGAAAGCCTTATGTTCATGTGGGTGTTATTTTCAGGCGCTGTTGTCCTGGAAAGCCCTTATGTTCATGTGGGTATTATTTTCTGGTGCTGTTGTCCTGGAAAGCCCTGATGTTCATGTGGGTTTTACTTTCTGGTGCTGTTGTCCTGGAAAGCCCTGATGTTCATGTGGGTGTTATTTTCTGGTGCTGTTGTCCTGGAAAGCCCTGATGTTCATGTGGGTGTTATTTTCAGGTGCTGTTGTCCTGGAAAGCCTGATGTTCACGTGGGTGTTATTTTCAGTCGCTGTTGTCCTGGAAAGCCTGATGTTCATGTGGGTGTTATTTTTAGGTGCTGTTGTCCTGGAAAGCCCTGATGTTCATGTGGGTGTTATTTTCAGGTGCTGTTGTCCTGGAAATCCCTTATGTTCATGTGGGTGTTATTTTCAGGTGCTGTTGTCCTGGAAAGCCCTAATGTTCATGTGGGTGTTACTTTCAGTCACTGTTGTCCTGGAAAGCCCTTATGTTCATGTGGGTGTTATTTTCAGGTGCTGTTGTCCTGGAAATCCCATATGTTCATGTGGGTGTTATTTTCTGGTGCTGTTGTCCTGGAAAGCCCTGATGTTCATGTGGGTGTTATTTTCAGGCACTGTTGTCCTGGAAAGCCTGGTGTTCATGTGGGTGTTATTTTTTGAGTGCTGTTGTCCTGGAAAGCCCTGATGTTCATGTGGGTGTTATTTTCAGTCGCTGTTGTCCTGGAAAGCCTGGTGTTCATGTGGATATAATTATCAGAGTGTTGTCCTGGAAAGCTCAGTGTTCCTGTGGGTGTTTATTTTCAGAGCACTGTTGTCCTGGAGAAAGGTGGTGCTGAAAGATCTGCAGAGAGCGGAGAAAGAGCAGAGAGACAAGGAACTCAGGTGAGTTTCTGTGTGTTTGTTGTAATGCAGTGATATGCAGTAAAGTGCCATAAAGCACATTACACTATAGAACTATATGGTACAGGATAAAACAGTGCAACACAGTAGAGTACAGCGCTCTGTATTACAGCGCAGCACATTGCAATATTGCAATACAGTACCGATATTACAGGACAGTATAGTATAATATTGCAATACAGTACAGAATATTACAGGACAGTATAGCATAATATTGCAGCACAGTACATTACAGTGAAATGTATTACAATACTGTAACCAAACATTTACAACAGTACGGTTACATGCATAAGAATGTAATGCAGTACAGTTGAACGCAGTGTAGTACAACACTATACAGTACAGAACGTGGTGTACATTATGATAGAATGTGATAGAGTGCAGTGTATTACAGTGTAATGTTGTACAGTGCATTGTATGCATTGTGTTGGAACGTAAAAGAATGCTATATAGTTCGGTACAATGTCATACAATATTGTGTGGTATACTGCAGTCTTCCTTTCTTTTTCTTTTTTTTTTTCTGTTACATTTTTTTTTTCCGCCTGTGTATGCCAAAATGCTGAGATGCATTGCTTCTGTGTTGTAATGGTGTGTGTTCCATTTGCTGTGCAGTCTGGTTACTCTGCTGTAATTCAGCGGATTTGTCACCCTTTGAGGTCACTGTGTTTTCTAATGTGATTAGAACGGTGTCCATGACAGCACTGTTTGGACTGGAAGGAGGGGGAAGCATGAAGAGAAAAATAAAGCACTCATCCCATCCAAACTGTACCTGTCTGCCTTATTCAAGGCAAAATGATGGGCACACAAGAACATTTGAGTGAAAATAAATGAATAACTAAATAAGTAAATTCGTAAATCATCAAATCAGTACAAATGTTCCATACTAAGATGTACAGTGTGAAGCTGTTGTTTTATGAACTGATATCTGTATGAAACAAGACATCTACAAGGAAAAATTAAACGTTTCAGGCTGATGTGAACGTGACGGTGCACAGAAGACTTTCAGTAGGAATGTGAAACAAACAAACAAACAAAAAACAAACCAACCCAACCATACATGAAAAACAGCTCCTTCAGCTCAGTGCTTGCCAGGGTTAAAAACCCTGATCTTACTTTTTCCATTTGTGTGACAATGAACATAACTTTTTTTCCCCATGCAATCCTGTGTGACCTTGATGGCGATGTTCCTTCATCAGGGAAAAGCAGCGCTGGGAGGAAAGAGGAGGGGGAGGAGGAGAGTGACCATGAGGAGGAGGAGCAAGAACTGGAGGAGGCTTTGGCCAAAGCCCACGAGGAAGACAAGAAACGAAGCAAAAGGTCAGTGTAGGTCTTGTCTCGACCAACACCTTGTGAAACGGGAAGAACTAGCAAACAGGAGAGTGAGAAGGCGCAAACTCAGGGAGAGTTAAGGTCAGAAGCATCAGATTTGGCTCTTTGCTCCCACCTTGGCTTAAGGCTGTGTCAGGCCAATTGACATAGGCTAGAACACCAAGGCTACATCAAAATATTGTTATGCTCTGCATAGTTATGCAGGGATTGTCTTCAGTTGTGACAAGCTCCTGACATAACATTAGCAGTCTCCAGAATCCCCTGAAGTTGGAGTGTGGCTGCCCATGTGGTGGGGGGTAATCAAAAATGGTCACACACGTAATGTTCTCATCCCCAGCTGATGCATTTTTACCATAGTGTTCAAGTACTTTGGCTGTTCGGATGATCCCTGGAGTCTTTTAGCCAGGGTATGGCAACAACAACAACAACAACGGCTCTTCACTCACTGGTTTTCAGGACAGTTAACAATTTGCCACCACACCCCGAGGAAGGCTTTGAACATTGAGGTTCTCATATGTGTTCAGGTGTCCAGACAAACACACGTTAAAGTTGAAGGAAGCCAGCAGTGGCCAGTCGAATTGGTTGAGCGTGATTCCATCTTCCTAGTCAGTCACCCATGTCTGATTAGGCTTATGACTATCAGCTGGTCAAGATGTGTGAAAAGAGAGACAGTCAGACAGACAGACAGACAGACGTAAGAATATGGCCATACTTGCTGTTAACTCCATCTCACAGTCTGTGAGTGTGAGCATGTAGATGAACATCTTTGTAAGCAACCTTTTACCTGTGCTGTCCGTTTCTTTCTTCTTTTTTATGTGAGATGCTTTTGTCTTTCAAGTAAGACGGGTAAAGATGGGATAGGTAAGGGGGGAGGGGGGGTGTTTATGTATAATGCAGGTTAGGGAGTGGTAGGTGTAGATGAGTGTATATGCATTAGTTTGTCCATATGTTTTGTCTGTATGTTGGGGAGAAGGGAGAAACAGAAAGAGAGGGGATGGGGGAGACATGCTGGAGAGATTAGGGGGAGGGGAGACATGTAGGGAGAGAAAAGATGGAGGGGGGGGGGGGGGGGGGGGGGTCAGCCGTGTGGTCAGCAGTCGTTGTTGAGTGAAGGAAAAGTCAGTGGGCCATTGTTCAGTAAGGGGAAATGTCAGTGGACCATTGTTCAGTAAGGAAAAAAAAGTCAGTCGGCCATTGTTCAGTAAGGGGAAATGTCGGTGGACCATTGTTCAGTAAGGGGAAATGTCAGTGGGCCATTGTTCAGTAAGGAAAAAAGTCAGTCGGCCATTGTTCAGTAAGGGGAAAAGTCAGTGGGCCATTGTTCAGTAAGGGAAAATGTCAGTGGACCATAGTTCAGTAAGGAAAAAAGTCAGTCGGCCATGTGTTAAGTAAGGGGAAAGTCAGTGGACCATTGTTCAGTAAGGAAAAAAGTCAGTCGGCCATCGTTCAGTAAGGGGAAATGTTCGGTGGACCATTGTTCAGTAAAGGGAAATGTCAGTGGGCCATTGTTCAGTAAGGGGAAAGTCAGTGGGCCATTGTTCAGTAAGGGGAAAGTCAGTGGACCATTGTTCAGTAAGGAAAAAAGTCAGTCGGCACTGTTCAGTAAGGGGAAATGTTGGTGGACCATTGTTCAGTAAGGGGAAAAGTCAGTGGGCCATTGTTCAGTAAGGGGAAAGTCAGTGGACCACTGTTCAGAAAGGAAAAAAGTCAGTCGGCCATTGTTCAGTAAGGGGAAATGTCGGTGGACCATTGTTCAGTAAGGGGGAAGTCAGTGGACCATTGTTCAGGAAGGGGAAATGTCAGTAGACCATTGTTCAGGAAGGGGAAATGTCAGTAGACCATTGTTCAGTAAGGGGAAATGTCAGTGGACCATTGTTTAGTAAGGGGAAATATCAGTTGACCATCGTTTAGTAAGGGGAAAAAGTCAGTGGACCATCGTTCAGTAAGGGGAAATGTCAGTGGACCATCGTTCAGTAAGGGGAAATGTCAGTGGACCATCGTTCAGTAAGGGGAAAAGTCAGTCGGCCATTGTTGAGTGAGGGGAAAAGTCAGTCGGCCATTGTTGAGTGAGGAAAAAGTCAGTCGGCCATTGTTGAGTGAGGGAAAAGTCAGTCGGCCATTGTTGAGTGAGGGAAAAGTCGGCCATTGTTGAGTGAGGGAAAAGTCAGTCGGCCATTGTTGAGTGAGGGAAAAGTCAGTCGGCCATTGTTGAGAGTGAGGGGAAAAGTCAGTCGGCCATTGTAGAGTGAGGGGAAAAGTCAGTCGGCCTTTGTTGTCTGTGATCAGGAAGAAGCGGAAGGAGAGAAAACTGCTGTCCAAAAAGCGAATGCGGTTGGACCTTAAAATGGACGTGCCGGGTGACCGCCTGGACTACGGCGATGACGGCGGTGTCTTCAGTCTGTCCAAGATCCGAACCAAGCAGGTGGGTGTACTGCGGTCTGTGGTACCACAGGGACAGGGACTGTCACTTTCTGACCCTATGACAAAACTTTACCTTCACATTTGGCCAAAGACTCAGATAATCAGAAGGGACTTGCATGTGGTGAGATCACCTTGGATTTCCAGTGGTAATAGTGTCAGTGCGATGATTTGGAATCTGTTCAGTGCCTCTGTCGGTAAGCAGCCTCTGTCGGTAAGCAGCCTTCTTCCCCTCTTGCCCCCTCCTGCCCATCGTTCCAGATTCAGGTCCAAATCACTCCAAAGCTTTTACAGCAAAATGGGCACTGGATGTAGTTTGCAGTGCAGGTGTCTGTGTGTTGTTGATGTTTATAATGGGCCGTTGTGGACAATTGACCTGTGCTGAGCAGGTGTCCGTCTGTGTTGTTGTTGATCTTTACAATTGACCCATGTGGGCAGTTTACCTGCTCCCCTAAAATCTGCCATCTGTTCCTAAGACAACACTGACTCTCCACTCCCAGGTCATCTCACACCACCACTGACGGTTGAAGCAAAAACAAACACACACCTGTGTTAATGCTAACTGAACTGTCATTGTTCATGTAGAGGTGTCAGGGTTGCTTAATTTTCCAGAATAAAGTTAAATGGACAATCCGCTATTACTGTCACTCAAAGCCATTTTCAACACAACCTGAAAGTTAATATTTTAAAACTTTCATTGGCTCAGATGAAAGCCAGTTTGTTTTAGCACCCGCTTTCAGACACAGGCTTGCTTTCATGCATTGTGAAGTTAGCTCTGCTCTCTGAGGTATCTTGCTGGTGGATGGAGGGGATGATTTCTTTTTCCTTTTGTAAACCTTTTTTCCTTGTGCCTTTTTCCGTCTTCTGACGTTCTCCCCCATTCTGACACCCTTAACCTCCTTTTCACTCTGCCACTGTGCTCTCTGTCTCTCATGCATCCTCTGGGAGAGGATTTGTTTCAATTTGAAATATCTGATCAATTTTCATCTCTGTAAAAATCAAAGAATGCAGTTTATCTAATATGAAACAAATCTTAAATGAATGTTAGCGAATTGCCAAGAGAAACATGGACAAACGAGTCACAAGACAAAACACGACGCGTTTCGACCTTTTGGGTCTTCTTCAGGCAAGACACAAACAAATAGGACAATGAAAATAAATGAGTTTGTCACTTAGCATTGATCTCTCTTCAGCGCAAGGAAGAGGTTGAATGAAAACGAAGCAGTTAGAAGGGAGAATGTGTGAGTCAAAGAAGTAATGATGATAATTATATTACTGATAGGAATACTATTAAAGGTAATATAATTATCATCATTACAACCTTGACTCACATTATCTCCCTTCTAACCGCCTCTTTTTTCGTTCACCGTCTACCTTCCGATGAAGGGATCAATGCTAAGTGACAATCTCGTTCATTTTCATTGTCCTATTTGTTTGTGTCTTGCCTGAAGAAGACCTAAGAGGTCGAAACGCGTATTTTGTCTTGTGACTCGTTTGTCCACGTTTCTCTTGGCAGTTCGCTAACATTTATTTAAGATTTGTTTGGATTTCCGCCTGCAGTCATCTAACTTTGCAGCTAGATCTAATATGAAACAGTCTTCACTGGTACAACCTGGTGGCCCCCCATGCACATTGTCATGGTGCAATGAAATGCCAGGACACAACAGGCAAATAGATGAACATAGTGGTTCAGTGCCTCTGCCCAGCCCTGTGCACCACCTCCTGACCTTACCCTGGGTGGGAATAGCTCAGTTGGTAGAGCGCCGGACTCGTAATGTTGGTGTTCCTGGAGTTGCAAGTTCGAATCTCCGCCAGGCCGTTTCTAGTACAGAAGGATTTTTCCCTCGGAGTTAACATTGGTTCTGACTCCATTTCCCATACAGTCCTTCGAATGAGACTATAAACCGAGGTTCCATGTGTGAATGCTCGCATAATATCTTGCACACATGTAAAATCCCATCACCACGGTATGGATGACACACTGCACATAGCATGCACCCAGCGTGAGAAATTGAATGAAGGAAGGAGTAAGGAAATGGGTGAAACGATATTGACTGGTTGACATGGGAAACGACTGGATGAAGCGCCAGCATGCAGATCTCCAGTCGGCACTACCCAGGTAGACAGCCCATTGTATACACGAGAGTGTGGATTGTCAGCGCCTAGAACCTTTGGCGAGGCGCTTTATAAAAGCTATGTTGTTATTATATTATTATTATTACTATTACATCCCCCCCCCAGCCCCACCCCTATCACCACCTAAGAGTTCAACCTAGAGTGATAATGATTCCTGATATTGCTTGCTCCCTGTGGAGAGCTGGGGCTGTGAGCCTGGGGGTGGTGGTTGTAGGCTGGCTAAAATAAGCAGCATGGGAGTTAGACCACCTTAGGGGGGGAACAGGAATGAGATAACAAAACAAAACAAAAAGAAAAAGAAAGAAATGAAAAACAATTATCGTGATGACTTCAGTACTGACATTAACACTTGCAGCCATCATGATGATAATCGTTATCATTTCTTTCTGAGCTGATGATGTTGATGTCGATGTTGATGATGATGATGATGATGATCCCAAACTTGGTCGACAGGCACTGGACCAGGTTCAGGAAGGGGACCTCAGCTTCATGGACGGTGACGTCGTGGAAAACAATGACGATGACGATGACGCTGACCTGGTGCTGAAGAAGCGTCGCAGGTTGATGGAGGCTTACGACCGGCACAGCAAGAACTACATCGACGCCTCTGAGTTCCCCAGTGACGACGAGGGTTTGGAGGAACCCTCCCTCATCGACATGGACGACCAGGAGGAGGGGGAGAGGTCTGTTCACTGCTGATTTCTGTCTTCCTTTACACCTGATAACAGCCTGTTAAGCCTTCCTCAGTGGCTAGTAACAGTAGGTTAAGTACTGTCGTCTGTTAACCACTGCTTTATGTCTTCCTTTACACCCAGTAACGGTCCTTTATTTATTCTATTATTTTGTTTGCATTCCAGTACAGCTGTTAACAGTCTGTAAAGTGTTGCTTTTAGCCTTTACACCTGTTAGTGTGTTAACGTCTGCTTCCAGCATTCCTTTACATCCAGTCCAGTAACATTTCTGCGAAATATTTCTTTTAAAACCCTCTTCTTTTTAATTTACAATTGTTTACACATGTTCACAACATGGCGATATCAGATATGTCTGCTGTCTTTTTTTTTTTTTTTTATAAACATGGTTTTATAGCAGAGCTGTTTGACTGGAAAATGTGGACACATGCGTTGCAGTGATGATGACGTGATGCCGATGTCGATACCAACCCTCTTGTGGTCGAAATGGACAGCAAAGCCAGTCGAGATCGTGCTCGTACCAACGCCTGGTTCAGCAAGGTAAGGATCGTTTGTACTCAAGGTGACTGTGTTTGAGCAGACTGGTCACCTTGACCTCTTGGCTTAGTGAGGGTCAAGGACTGAGTCGGTGGATGATTTGTGTTTCCATGTGGGTGAAGATGTTTGTGTTGTGTTGTGTGTATGTGTGCGTGTGTGTCTGTGTTTATAAGTATTGTGTCTGCTTTTAGCCAGTGACATGGCAAGCCATAATTTTTTTCCAGACAATATTATAAATATAGTCGGTGTTGTGGTGGTGGTGGTGGTGGTGGTGGTGTGCGTGTGTATGTGTCTTTCTATGAATCAATTGATCAACTGATTTTTTTCCTTAAACAGTATTTGATGTTCTTGTCAGATATTATGTTAGTGTCAGATTCTAATGTCAGTATTGTCCAGTGTATTGTCAGTTATTGTCTCATGTTATTGTCAGATGGTTTCTGACATTATTGTCAGGTATTGTCTCCTGATATTGTGAGTTGTGTCATCATATGTTATCTTGAGTTCTTGTCTGATGGTTTTGGGTTGTTACTGTGAGTTGTTTTTTAGATGTTATTGTGATTGTGAGTTATTACATGATGTATTTGGTGACAGCCCTGATATGGCCCTCTGTGGTCTGCTGGGCATAAGCAACATACCTTACCTTACCTGATGTAATTATTAGTTATTGTTTGACATCATCATGAGTTATTGGTGTTAACCCTTTGACTACCTGCATATGTACAAATGTATATTACAGTTTTTGTGGTTCTCACATACTATTACACCTGGATTTTTCTGGAATTTCCCTATTTTAGAAATTGTTCTGAAATCCCTAATTGAGGGGGAAGAATCTAGAATTTCCAAATTTTGTTTAAAAATGTGAGACTTGTGAGGTCATTTGAGGATAGGGATGATGAAGTATTTGCAGAACAAAGCCCGAAAGATGTTATGCGAACATTGGCAATGTATATGTTTAGAAATGCATATCCTGTCAAACCCCATTTTTGTCAACTGAAACATAAGGGAGTGGGAAGAAGGGGGAGGGGTTTAAAATGTTTTGAATCAAAAGCCAAACTGCCTCCCACTTCAGCCTTCCCCACTTTCTCCTCCTTCTGCTAGTTCAAGAATTTGGACTCTGGAAGACTGGTAGCTATGCAGACACCTTAGTATATATCATAGATGTAACCCCGGTCTTGTCAGAGAATTTCTCAGCAGCGAACTACAGGTGGCAGTGCTCTAGCACCTGTCAGTCAGCTAACTGATCCATTTACATTAACTCTTTCATCCTACAACCTGGTTTTCCAGTTTGCAGAAATCCTATCCTTCCTTCCTTTCTGCAGCCCGGAAAACCAGCAGCACAAAATCCCTTCTTTCCTTCCTTCAGCCCGGAAAATCGGTTCTCGCTGTAAGCGCTTTGAACTTCGTGTGAGTCACGTCATCGGTACACATCATGACCTGTTTGCTCGCGCGGCAGTGTTCATGAATGGAATGGATGTCAGGCGGCCCCCCCCCAGCGTGGGAAAGTGGTCACCGCTCTATTCTGGCCGGTTTGCTACGGCGTACGTGGCAGTTCTCACTTTACACTTCACTTCTTTTTTTTCTCTAAATCCAGGAATGAAGGTAATACTCGTTTTATAAGAATCTAGGAACACGAGGAAGTAATGGTTCATAGAAAAGTAGGTATGAAAGAGTTAATTGTGTATGACTCAATGAAGCACAACTGTAGCACCATGGAATCCTGTAGAGGTTGAGTCCCCTATCTCCCGTGTCAGTCATTGTCCAACATTACCCATGAACCATCACGGGCTGTCTGATCACTGCTGTCAGAACTCGCACACACTCAGAATGGGCTTTTTAGCATTTTTCCTTTTTTTTTTTTTTTTTTTGCTGTGGGTCCAAGTCTGTGGGCAGTTCATCATGACATGGTCAGTGGGTGTTTTACTTTGAGCTCGCATGACAGGAGAGGGGTAGACAGGTGGTTGTCCATGTGAAGGATATGGCGCAGGTATTTCGTTCACTCGGTGGCCATGCCGAGGGCAAAATACTACTGACGGTGTTGGTTTTCATCTCCCTTCTGTTTGTATAGTGTTGACTGGATTTGTGTGTGTGTGTGTGTGTGTGTGTGTGTGTGTGTGTGGTATGGGTGTGGGTGCGTGTGTGTGCGCGTGCATGTCTGGTATGTGTGTGTGTGTGTGTGTGTGTGTGTGTGTGTGTGTGTGTGTGTGTGTGTGTGTGTGTGTGTGTGTTGGTGTGTATGTGTGCAGGTGTGTAGGTGTGTGTGTATGAACTGATCTCACAACAGAGAGGTTGAATAGAAATTTCACATTTGCTGTGGCATTTGGGAATACCAAGGGCACGATTTCTCATCAGTCAAGGGGTTATTGTCTGTTATTGTCCTAATTTGATTTGACTAGTGTTTGATGTTTTTGTGAGTTCTTGTCTGAAGTTACTGTGAGGTAAATCGTCGATGTCATTATGACTTATTATCTGTTGTCTGAGTGTGAGGTCATTGTGTGATGGTGCAGTATGATATTATTGTGTGATGTCAGGGCATCTTTGAAGGGGTGGAGAAGGAGGGAGACGAAGCCACAGAGTTACACGCCATGACAACCAGTTACAAACAACAAGGTGGCACAGTTCATGGTAAGGTTGGCATTTTTTCTCTGTGTGTGCATGTAGTTCTGTGTGTGGTGTGTGTGTGTGTGTGTGTGTGTGTGTGTGTGTGTGTGTGCTTGCATGTGTGTGTGTGCACATGTGTGCGTGTGTGCTTATGGAGATATGTTTGAACAAGTTCATGTGTGTGCAGGCTACTCATTAATCCATCAGCCACCAAGTTTTCTGTATGGAACATTTCTGCAGCTACCAGTTATTGTTTAAAGAGTCATTTAAATCTAAGGTACACTTTTGAAACATGCGTACTTTAAAGAATATCACCAAACATAAATTTTCAAAGCGAATCACACCACATTTGATACAGAAAAGTTGTGGATGTGACTTGCTGTAGGAGCATCTCTTTTTTTTTTTTTTTTTTTTTTTTTTTTTTTTCTGTTGGTAATGGCTATAACTGATTTTGGAGGTTCCTCGCCTTCACTTCATCAATCCTGAATCCATTTCATCTCAAAGAAAGATCTCCCCACCACCTGGTCATCCTGCGCTGTGCCCATTGAGCTGGAAGGGAATAATGACTCAGGTTGATGCTGCTTTCTGAGTGGTCGTTGTCCATTCATTGATGACTAGACTGCTGGATTGTCAGCTGTCATGTTTGTTGTTGTTGTTGTATGCTGGCTAAAGTAAAAGGCTCCAGGGATGATCCGAACAGCTGGAGTACTTGAACACTATGGTGCAAATGCATCAGCTGGGGATGAGAACATTACATGTGTGACGTTTTTTGATTACCCCGCCACATGGGCAGCCACACTCCGACTTTGGGGGATTTTGGAGACTGATAATGTTATGCTAGGAGCTTGTCACGACTGAAGACAATCCCCGCATAATTATGCAGAGCATGACATTTTGATGTAGCCTTGGTGTTCCAGCCTATGTCAGTTGGCCTGACACAGCCTTAAGTCAAGGCAGAGCCCAGTCGTGTTAAATGGACAGTCACCAGCCAGTGTCACTTACAGTCATTCTCAACACCGGCTGAAAAGTATTTCAAAGAATTTTTTTTTTTTTTTTCATTTCATTTTTTTTTTTTAGAGCTGAATCAAAGCGCTTTGCAAATGGTGGCCACATTCGCAACAGCCGTTGTGAATCCAGCCATCTTGATGCTGAAAGTTTCCCAAATGCTGTGTTTTTTAAAGAAATTATGTTTTCCCTCTTGATAGTGGGAAAAGAGCAGATTGGTAGTGAAATGGAGTGTGACAGACAGACTGTGAAGGGTGGCACTGTCATTAAATAGATTTCAGTGTGTGTGTGTGCAGTGCGTGTGTGTGTGCGTGCGTGCATGCATGTGCATGTGTGTGTGTGTGTGTGTGTGTGTGTGTGTGTGTGTGTGTGTGTGTTATGAAAATGAGGAGGTAGTTAGGACTGGCACTTCAGCTGTGCTGGTGGTTGTGCATGCAGACGTGGTTGCCCATACAATTGTAATCTGTACATTGGAGGGGGTATTGGAGGCCATTTACAGACAGGTTCCAGTCACTGCCGTTTCCCTTTGACAGATAAGCCTTCCAAAGTGAAGTTTGCTGATCAGAGAGAGGACACTGATGACGAAGACTCCTTGGACGACGAAGATGAGAGCATGGAGGATTCCGAAAGTGAAGATTCGGACATGGACAACAGCACAACCGAAAATGCTTCTAACTCAGGTAGGGTGGTCAGTGAGTTGGTTGGTCAGTGCAGGTGACACAGCAGCAGGGCGAAGACAGGGCTGTCTGGGGTGGGGAGGGGGATGGGAATAGCAAGTAATCGAAGAACAATCTTATCTAATATTCATCATGTTGAGAAAAGAAGGGGTCGTACTGAGCGCATTGAAATTTTTCTCTTTTCATTTTTTTTTTATAGAAAAAAATACCTGTTGAGACGGCATCGAGGGGGAAAAAGCTCGCAATTCAAGACCCGTTTCTAACTGAATTCGATCTTCCAATAAAGTGCAGCATATGCAGTGTAATTTCTGCTGTGAAACTAAATGAAAGCTGTTCCTCTGTGACATTTGATTCTTGTAAAGGGTAAGATCCCAACAGGAAATCAATCGCTCTTTCATGTATGCACCAATCTGACTGTGACAATATGGTAACTTACGATCATTTTTCATGTTGTGTGAACTGCTGATTAGTCTAGCTCCCTTAAGAGACCCCTGTCTGTTCAGATTGAATTGTCAGGACATGGTCAGAGTCACTTGGTCTTTCAGCTGGATAATCATGTGCTTGTGTTGTGACCAGTGCTGGTATTTTCACAGATAGAGCCAGAAGACCAGGTTTGTTTTTTTTTTATGAAAGAAAAACATTTTTTTTTTCTTTTATGCTGATCGATGAGATGTGGATGATGAAGATGTTGCCACGGATTTGCATTCCGATCTGAGATTGCGTGACAGGGCTGTATTCTGTGCTGCCTTTCATAATATGTCCTGGTGTCAACCAGGCCAGAGATACAGACAGACCTGCAGTGTTGGACATGAAATTTGAGCAACACTGTCAGAGATGCATCCATTCAGTGGATGAAACTCGATCCTGACTGAGCCCGTAGCAAACTCAGCTCTGGGTAGGAGCCAGTCGGGAAAAAAAATCCCACATGACTCTGATGGGAATTGAACCCACGATCTCCCAGCCAGGAGTCCAGGACGCTAACCACTTCGCCACAGTGGCTGGTCAGCTGACCAGGTTTGTTTTTTTTGCAGGCTGTATAGTTGTCGCTTGTCACAAAAAAGAATGCCCCCAACCCCCACTCCCCCTCTCTCGCTCCCAGACAAGGAAAAGGTTCCAGACATGGAAAAGGTTCCTGGATATACCTCTGTTGGCTGTTGCCAGCAAGGAGGGTGTTTTCACTCAGGTCAGTCGGTAGGAATGTGACTCAGAGATGAACTGAAAGGGGCAGAGCCAGGATCTGTTTCACTATGGCTGGGGTCTGTTCTCTCTCCCCGTCGCCCTTCTTGTTATTTTCATCTCCGCCATGGAGGAGACATTTTCTACAGTATCTGTTGGTCGGTGGGTTTGCCAGTTTTGAAGGTTGTGCTGAAACACTTTTAATCTTTATTTATGTTTTTTTTTTTTTTTTATAACAAATTTTGGTGGGAAGACAGAAGATTTGTAGAGGGCAAAGTTGGTAAATGTGGAATGCTGGGGATCTGTGGTGTGGAGCTATGTCCAAGGGCAAACTCAGGATCTGTTGGTCCCTGGCGGTCCGTGCTCTCTGCATTGCCCTTCAGTTCTGGAATGAATTCTTTGGATTTTCTTTTTTTCCTCTGTGTGCTGTGTGTGCGTGTGTGTGTGTGTGCGTGTGCGTGCGTGCGTGCGGTGCGTGCGTGCATGCATGTATGTATGTGTGTGCGCAGTGTGTTTGTGTGTGTGTGTGTGTGTGTGCATGCGCGCAGGTGCAGGTGCGTGTTTGTGTGTGTGTGTGTGTGTGCGTGTGTGGTGTGTGTGTGTGTGTGTGTGTGTGTACTTAATTTTGTGTGACATCTTTATAGACATGCTATTTTTTCAGTGATGCACAGATTTAGAAGTATATGTATGTGTGGATATGATTGTTTGTGGCATCTTAGCGCCTGATCATTTTTCACCACTTTCATGCATATCTTCAGTTGAATCTGTCTTATTTTCAGGTTCAAAATCTTCTCGAGCTGCTGCCAAAAACGGTATGGAGTATGCCTTTTTTCTTTTAACTTCTGTGTTCATGTCATTGTGTCAATCAAAAACAGCAATAACAACAAAAACAGGATAATTAGTATTAGAAGAGAGTAACGTGACCTTTTTTTTTTTTTTTTTGAAACAACATATGAATGAGTTATTGACTGTGTGTATCCTGCAGCATTGCATTGCTCAGTGTTGTCCTTTATTGTATTGGAATAGATCTTGAATAAATGTCAGCGAACCGCCCAGAGAAACGTGGACAAACGAGTCACAAGACAACATACAATGCGTTTCGACCTCGTAGGTCTTCCTCAGGTGAAACAAAGATGAACAAAATAACGAAAATGCGCTTAGCTTTGATCGCTTCAGATTGCTTCTGAGTTCAGCGTAAGGAAGAAGGCCAAAGAATTCTTCCTTGCGCTGAACTCAGAAGCAATCTGAAGTGATCAAAGCTAAGCGCATTTTCGTTATCTTGTTTGTTGTCTTTGTTTCACCTGAGGAAGACCTAAGAGGTCAAACGTGTTGTGTGTTGTCTTGTGACTCGTTTGTCCACGTTTCTCTGGGCGTTCGCTGACATTTATTTAAGATTTGTTTAGATTTCCACCTGCAGTCGTTTCACTTTGCAACTAGTATCGGAATAGGTTAACACATTGTAATGTGTTACATTGTATTGCATTTATATTACATTGCATTGATGCATCCTGTTACATTAAACTGTATTGTGTTGTATTATGTTGCATTGTATTCACTGAATTACACTGCACTCCATGGCAATGCATTGTTAAAGTGTTTCTTCATTACAGCAGATTTCTCTAGGCAGTATTTGAGCTGGTTTTCTGTGGAGAAAGCATCGGCATAGCAGAATATAGCACACTGTGGTGTTTTTATTAATGTCTGGGTGGGTTTTTGTTTTGTATGAGGGACTGATGGCTGGAATGTTTTTCCGTGAAGCTGGTGATTGTGAGGTTGGATTTTGATAGCTTTAAATTGCTGTCTGCCCACCCACCAGTATAGGGGTCCATGATTCAGGAAGGAGGGGTCCATGATTCAGGAAGGAGACAGGATGAATCTTTAACAATTCACAGCCCCTTGGATATGCATATCACTAGCGTGAGTGTATGTGCATCACTAGCGTGGCCATGTTTTTGCACAAGTGCTATCACTTGTAGACTTTTTAGGTTTGTAGCCTGAATTCAGGATTTGGAAAGGTCTCCAGGGCCATTCTTGAGACTTGCATAAATCTTCTGAGGAAATTGTGGGGGATGTGAGTGAAATTAAGACCATCAGGTTTCAGGTGCGCCCTTGTCATGGCTTCAGCCTGCACCTCCAAACATGCTTGGTATTACACACACACAAAAAGGTGTGGGCTCAAAATCTTCAAGAGACTGAGAAAAGAAGAATGGGCAAGACCATTTACGAGACTGTTCCTCAGACTGAGAAAAGAAGAATGGGCAAGAACATTGACGAAGACTGTTCCTCAGACAGAGAAAAGAAGAATTGGTAAGAACATTGACGAGACTGTTCCACAGACTGAGAAAAGAAGAATCAGCAAGAACATTGACATAGACTGAGAAAAGAAGAACTGTTTGACACAGACTGAGAAAAGAAGAACCTGTAAGAACATTGACGAGACTGTTCCACAGACTGAGAAAAGAAGAATGGGTAAGACTGAACATTGACGAGACTGTTCCACAGACTGAGAAAAGAAGAATGGGCAAGAACATTGACGAGACTGTTCCACAGACTGAGAAAAGAAGAATCGAGAGCAAGAACATTGAACATGATGAGACAGCAGGCATCAAGAAATGTTGGAATGTAGGATGACTTGAACAAACCGTCTCAACTCTTAGCAGTTTGCAAGACAGGAAAAAGACCTTTAGCTTCAGTGGCCTTCATCCCCGACCCGTCAAGGGCGTCGCCCCTGGGGCCCACCCTAGGGGTCCGACATCGGCTCCCGGACCTTCTGAAGAATTTCAGGCTTTTTCTTCTCGCTAAGTCTCATGTTTGGTGCTGGTCACTATATGTAGGTCTGTGTCTTTCTGATTCCATTGTCCATCTTCTCACAGATCTGGAAGTGGTTCCCGTAGCAACAGAAGACCTGAAGCTGGATGCCGTGGGTCTGGCGATGGGGACCGCCATGGTGCGATCCAAGAAACGACGCCGAGACATCATTGAGAGTGGCTTCAACAGGTGGGTGTATGAATCCTACAGGGGTTATACTTCCTGACATTTCGAAACATGACACATGCTTGTCCTGAATCAAACATTTTTGTATGTTGTCAGTATGAAAGTTTTGCTTCAGGGTGGACCCCACACAGCTGAGTGAAGGAGAAGCCCTGATGTAATCCCCGTAGGCAGCTGGGCTATAAACAGCATGAACAGGTGAGGGGAAGGAACATCAGCGTACACACACAGGGCAGGACATCCACACGGTATGGATGGAAATCGTTTCCAAAGACTTATTCTGTGGTGAGCTGCTGGAAAGCAAGCATTCCCATGGAGGACAAAAGAAGCACTACAAAGACACACTGAAGGCCTCACTGAAGTGCTGTAGCATCCTCCCTGCCTCCTGGGAAGAAGCTGCACAAGATTGCTCAACCTGGCGCACCGTGATCAAATCCAGAATGAAAGACCTTAAAACAAGCGAGTAGAGGTACAGGAGCAAAACCATCAGTTTCATAAAGGCAGAGCAAGCACCACCTTTCAGCCTGGCTGACCTCCGAGTGTGCCTTGTCCCCACTGCAACAGACTACTCCATGCGAGGATCAGCCTGATCAGCCATCTTTGTGATGGCTGAAATTGTGGTCATCTTTGCTAGCACAGGACAAACAACACATACACACTGTAGGGAAAGAACCAAGCAAGCAGCTGGGATCAGACAAGGAAGGGTTCTAGACACAGGTTACATCAATTTGATGTAAGGGGCCAGTCGCTATACTGTAACTGATGAGCAATAAGCTGCTGCTATTTTTTTTTTTTTTTTTTTTTCCTAAAGTCGAACATCTGCGGCCGTTGCACTGGCAGCGGCCTGTTTGTGGATTTACTGAATTCTGTTCTTAGTGTGGATTACCCTTCTCCTGATGTGCATTAGATCAGACAAACTGAGAACTCTGGGTGACCCAGTGTGTGAAAAGTAGTGTGATAGCCGATCGCTGTTACTTCCTGCCATTTGTGTGTGTGTGTGTGCTGTGTTTATTTGCACCTGTTTTCTGCTAAACCATATGTGCTTAGTTAATCTGTTTTAAAGTTTTTTTTAAGTTAAGAGTGTTGTGAATGGCACGGTTCATACCCACTTTTGCCGACATGTCGTGGGAGAGGCCTTCTCCTTTTTCCTGATTTCGTGCATGAGAAATTCCTTTCTTCTTGAGACATTCCTTTTGCATCAGTCTCTTGAGGGAGAGCAGGGACTAATCCAATCACCTCCAGACTAAGCATGGGAGACAGTTTGCGAAGGTCTAATAGCCATCGCTGATGCCGAGTTCTGGGCTTGGGAAACTGCAGAGACATTCTTATATGGGATCACTATCACTTTTTTCAGGTGAGCATGCTTCTTAACCCCCTTTTTGATATTCTGGCATGGACATAAAAGAACATTTACCATTCCACCGAATGAAAGAGACAAACAAATTACCGAGACAAAGTATGACACATTTCGACCTCTTTGGTCCCTTGCGCTGGGACTATACGGCGCGTAGGGGCGCGTCCCCCAGGTGGCAGATGGGGGAGCCATCTCTTTGGGGGCTTGCACCGAACAATACGGAATAAGGTGCCGTTGACCCACTTAGTCTAGGAGAGGGACAGTTCTGATTTCAAACCCGGGTTGATGGAGTCCGACAGCAGCCTCAGCAGGCAGCCCACCCAGGAGAAGGAAGAGGGGCTGCTGTTTGCATGGCACCACTGGGCGGATGAACTGCTCCGGGCAGTCAGAGCCAGGGCGGTTGAGGACCTTGTATGTCACAATGGCTACGTGTACAAAACCAAAGGCGACCCATTAACATATTTTGTGGATCTCGGCTTGCAGATGCAAGGGAAGGAAAACTCCCAAGAAAAAAACGGCCAACTGTAAACCGTTACCAGAACAGAAGATCACCGAAGACAGTGACACAGTGGCCTCTCTAAGGGGCAAGATGTAATCAAAACCGGCTGTGCACGCACTTTACGACTCAGGGAATGCATATTGTAAAGCTACTTTTTTACTGGTAAATTCCCTTCTTCTTTAACTGTATTTACCCCCCCCCCCCCCCCCCCCAAAAAAAAAAAAATGCGATCATCTTAAAACCTATAGAGCAACACTCAACTACACTGATCTTCAGCTCAGATTTGGGAATGGCATTGTGGGAAAAAGTCTGAAAACGACGCCAGAGTAGGGGCTGCCTATTCAGTTGTGTCATGAAAATGACCCCAGTAGCTTCATTTTGTTGATCAGGTTTCCAATTATGGCTGGAAAAATGGTCCCGTCTGCATGCTATTAACAGTGCCAGGTGAATTCCACGTGTGTGTGTGTAAGGGAGGGGTGGACAGGTCTGGTTGCTGACAGAGGTGTGTGGGTGACAGGCACATGCGAGGAGAAGAGGAGGACCTTCCGGACTGGTTTGTGCAGGAGGAGAAGAAACACTGCCTGAGACAGATGCCTGTCACCAAGGTAAATGGGATAGAGAGAGAGGGAGTGTGTGTGCAAGTGTGTGTGTGTGTGTGTGTGTGTTGGTGTGTGTGTGTGTGAGAAGCCAATGTATGCGTGTTAACTAGTATGCAGATATGTATTCCTTTCCCTCTTTTTTTTTTTTTTGTAATACCTTTGGCAGGGTTATGTTTTAACCTGCATCCGTTGGCTTGTGTAGTCTGTCTGTAGCATTATACCAACACAGTGAACTGAAATTCAGTTGAAAGATGAAATGTGACCCTTTGGCAAATCCACGGAACTTTTTGTTTGTACAATTTCACCTATTTTGTACAAGTATTTGGCAAAATTATGACTTATACAGTGAACTGTGGACAAGAAAAAGCAAAAAAAAAAAAAAAAAAAAAAAGAGGAAAAAAGACACATCTAGACGCAAATGTTTCTGTGGTAACTGCATTTAAGAAGTGTAGCTGTGATGATGTGTCTATGTGTGCCAGCTTGATGCTTTGTCCTAGAGTGACAACTGTTGTTGACTGTAATGCACAAAATCTGGTTAGGCTTAAGTTTTGGTTCTTTGACATGACGATAGGTAGGAACAGGTAGGTACAGGGACTAAGGCCTTGAAATATGTCACAAAAGAAAAAAAAAAAAAAGAAAAAAAGGAGGAGACAAAAAAAATGACAACAGGAATTTGTCCTAAAGTATGTTAGTGAACCAGGTGTGAAAGAGATGTGATTTGAAACAATCTATTCTGACCATAAGTATTGCAGGATGAGGAACGCGATTCTTCCATTGGTTATGTGATGGTAGCATGGTAGGAGGATGAAATGAACCCTTCCATGGTTATGTGTTGGTAGGATAAAATGAACCCTTCCATGGTTATGTGATGGTAGGATAAAATGAACCCTTCCATGGTTATGTGTTGGTAGGATAAAATGAACTCTTCCATGGTTATGTGTTGGTAGGATAAAATGAACCCTTTCCATGGTTATGTGATGGTAGGATAAAATGAACTCTTCCATGGTTATGTGATCGTAGGATAAAATGAACCCTTCCCTGGTTATGTGATGGTAGGGTAAAATGAACTCTATGCTTATGTGATGGTAGGGTAAAATGAACTCTTTCCATGCTTATGTGATGGTAGGGTAAAATGAACTCTTCCATGCTTATGTGATGGTAGGATAAAATGAACCCTTCCATGCTTATGTGATGGTAGGATAAAATGAACCCTTCCATGCTTATGTGATGGTAGGATAAAATGAACTCTTCTATGTGTATGTGATGGTAGCATGGTAGGAAAAATGAACTCTTCCATGCTTATGTGATGGTAGCATGGTAGGATAAAATGAACTCTTCCATGCTTATGTGATGGTAGCATGGTAAGCGAAAGTGAATGCTCCCCCCCCACCCATTGCTTTTGCACACGCACACACAGAGAAGAGAACCCCCTCCCCCTCACTTTTACAAAAATAAAAAAATTGGGGGAAATTTGTGTGTGTGTGTGTGTGTGTGTTTTGCTGGAAAATAGACTCATGTCTAATGGAAAAGTACACCGAAAGCATCTTTAGGGTAAGCAGGTTTGAACTAATTGAATCGTAATGTCGATCTAACTTGAAGGGTCGATAAAGGATTTTTTTAGTCTCATTTTCTTTAACCCCTCTTTTATTCGTAACAGGAGTAGACGTGAGATCACACAGACAGTGCGCTTGTTTTCACAACAGAGAAGAAGATGGGAGTTTTCGTTTGGCATTGTTTCAACACGTGTGCACACCATGATGATGCTCAGAGAGCCTCCACAAGTTGAGGGTATTCTCCACTATTGTCCAGTGAAGTGGTAGTGCAATTTTGGGACGCTGGCACCACTTCCATTCACTGAAAAAGAAGGGAAACTGCATGCGATGAGTTGTGATCGAAACTGACCAAATGCTACAATGGCGTCGTCTGCTAATGTTTGCGAGTTAGATGAAATACCGGAGTATTCTGCTGAGGAATGGGATCAAATCTACCAAGAAGTAAAAAAATTAAAAATGAAAAACTAGGAGAGTCTGATATTATATAGACAAGAGAGGAGAAGAAAATGTGGAAAGTGATCCTGAGGATAATGTGCCAGTCGCCGCCCTGTAGACAACATGGCAACCAGCTACATGGCCAGCAACTGTGGCCGCATTCCAATAGCCGACAGGCTCTGCTCGTGCATTGCCAAACACTACCACCCCTGTGGATTTTTTCTTTTTGCTTTTGCTTCTTGCGTGCTTTCAAACAGCCATAAGTAAAACAAACAGGTACGCACAACAAAAGCAAGCTGCAAGAGCACACCTGCTCCCGTGTGGTCATATGAGATGCATGAAGAAATGAGGGCATATGTAATTGTGTTGACCATGACGGAGATAAAGCGTCTGCCACCGTTATGCTCTTGCTGGCTGACTGACTTCCACTTCACTGACCTCTGCATTAGAACCATTTCTGTGATGATCACGACCAATTTCTCAAGAAATGTGGCGTGGGTCTTGGTGAACAAAAACAAAGCTTATCAGACAGTGACAGCTGGGAGTTCACAGGATTTGCTGCGGCTCCACATTACGCCCCAGATCCAGAGGGCAGAATACCAGCCAGGAGTTTCTCAACTGTTCAAACCTTGACAGCATGGGGGTGAAGAATGCGTTTCGTTTTCACACAGCCAGATTCTGTTATCGTGTGACTTCACCATTTTTGTGCACCTCCTGGGCTTGGCATGGCATATAAGAAGTGCATCTGTTACATGTTACATTTCATGATGTACATGTGCATGAGAAGAAAAAAGTCTGGTTAAACTTTAAGTGCTGATTTAGAGAGTTGATTGGAAAAAGAAAAAAAAAAAGACACTCAAACACGCAAGTACAACATACATACACAGAGAAGCACACACTACATGCACTTACACAACACACACGCACGTACGCATGCACACACACACACACACACACACATACAAACCTTCACTGAACCTGAAACGGTTAGGTGTGAAAAGGTCTTCAGCGTGATCAATTTACACATGAATGAAATCGCAGTGGAAGGCACAGAATAGTATATGCTGTTTATTCTTATATTCATTGCTGAAGTTTCACAGAGTGGAAGGTCACAGCCACCTGTTGTGGTTTGTTCAGCACTAAATGTTACATCTCAGGCGCCTGTTGTGGTTTGTTCATGACTAAATGCGGGATCACCAGAGCTTGGGTGTTTTGTTCATTTATGAATGCCAAGTTACAGGCGCCTGTAGTGGTTTGTTCTTTGCTGCATACAGCATCACAGGCACCAGCTGTGGCTTATTATCATTGAATGAAATGTCAAACACATCTGTTCATTGCTAAATGCAACGACACAGAGGCCCATTATAGTTTGTTTGTTGCTGAAAGCAAACACTGTAGCTGCCTTGTGTGGTTTATTCCAAACCCGTCTTCTGATCTGGGGCAGAATTACAGCACTGTCCCAGACGCAGTAGTAGTTTAAATTTTCCTTTATATTCCCTGTGTCAGAATGGCACCAGTCTGTGCACACACATGCACACAAATCTTGTCCAAGAGCTCACTCATTTGATATGTTGATACGCATGTTCTACCATTGCTTTGATGCCGATGACCGATGTGGCAGGAGGAAGTACAGGAATACGTCATGAAGATGCGCGCCATTGATGCCCGACCCATCAAGAAACTGGCGGAGGCAAAAGCAAGGAAAAAGAAGAAGGTGAGAGATGACTTGCATCTGTGCTCAGTTTGTCCTGGTTCTCTCTACCTGTTAGCATATTTTGGTCTTTTATGTTTTTCCTGTTTGTGCTTCGTTTTGTGTGTAGTATCTCCTACGGTTACATAAAAATAGAATTCAACTGACCAAGTTACTGTGACATTCTCCAAACTTAAGATATAGCAACATATATATTCATAGGAATTTAAAAAATTGTTTCATTTCGTTATTTTTCTTTCCTCTCGTTTAAATTAATTTTTTAATTGGGTAACCATGTTCAAATTACGGAGTTACTTACCTTGCCGATGGTTTTCGGTGTAACTAAGCTCAGATAAGTGCATACTGAAAAGGGTTAACTCCAAGGGAAAAATCCCCCTGTACCGAAACGGCCTGGCGGAGATTTGAATCTGCAACCCCAGGATCACCAAGATTACAAGTCCGTCGCTCTACCACCGAGCTATATTCTGGCCCACTTGTCTGTAATGAATGTCACTCTTATGTGTGTGTCATCAGATGGTGAAACGTTTGGAGAAAGCCCGGAAGAAAGCAGAGGCGATTGGGGACACTGTGGGACGTTTCAGAGAAGGAAAAGATGCAACAGATCAAAAAGTAAGTAAAGGCTAGAACAAACAGGGGCAGTAATTGGTGCTTCTAGTGTTAAGATCAGAGCTTCTACCATATTGCCATTATGAGATTCCCTGATGTTGCTGACCTAGGAACTGGAAAGGACATTTGGCAACAGAAATAATAAGTAGCTGTTTTCCCAAAGCATTGACAATCAGTGTCAGAATATAATTTCTTACTTCTTATTTCTTTTTATGTATTTCATCATTTGTTGTATGACCATAGTTTTCAAACCCTTTGAAAAATGAACAAATTTCCAGTCCTGATTGCCATGTTGTAGACGTGTGCACTTTTTTTCAGCATTTACTGTTTAGCATAGAATATTCCTGCCTCTTTTTTTTTTTGTAATCTGCATCCAAAATGTTTTTTCCCCCGCTTTCTTTTTGAGTGGACAAAGCTCCCAGTTCTTTTTTTTTTTCCTTTTAGTGTTCAGACCCCTTGACACGAAAGATGTTCCAGCTATGCTGACACCATTTTTCACCATCACTTGTCTTATGGTGCCACACTACGCGCCCATTTCATTTCAGATAGGAATTTTTTTTCAGTCAGTCCATATCTAAAATTAAAACCCAGTATGTCAGAGTGTGTGGAGGGGGTGGTGGTGGTGGTGTGATGGTGTTCGAGAAGGTAGTCGAGGAAGTGCATGGTTCGCTGGTATGATGGACAGAGCAGGGTGGAGAAATAGAGGGAAGACGGACAAGAAAGAAGATATATGCATAGGAGACAGTCATGGAAAGGGAAAGGATGTGGGGAGTCGAGGGAGAGGCACCACTGTAGTTTGGACAAAGAAACACAGGAATGATGATGGAGGGGGGGGGACGGTTGAAGTTGGGAGGGGGGGGGGGGGGGGGGGGGGGACACACCTTCTTCTTCTTCAGCGTTCCAGTGTCTTGTAGCATGTGAACTCGTTTTGTTTTACCTTGGGATACTTGCACTAGTCTTTAGAGTATAGTCAGTTCACTCCGACTTCGTTGAGTACAGTAATTTATGGGAAGAGGTTGTGGAAAAAGGTAGATAAAAGATATGGTAGACAGAAAGGACAGTAGACGGCAGTACAGCAGAAGGAGGAGACAGAGTTACTGAGAGCGAAAGGAAAAGGGGAACATTACTAGCACAGAATGCCCAGGAGGGGGAACTACTGGTAGAAAAGATCCTCCTGGTATCCTCACGGAGTTGGGGGATGGGGGGGGGGGGGGGAATACCATTTCAGTCAGGATGTCATGTCAGAGAGAGGGCCAAAGACAGTGGCTGGGGGCAGGAGGATGGATGGGAGGACAAGCTCCACTTCTCGTCGCCTACACCGTGACTTTACACCTTCCTCTCGTTTACCTGCCTTTTTGTACAAAGCAGGATAACTGGGGGCAGGTGGACTGAAAGACAGGAGGGGTCGTGTCCATGCCGAGACAGAGCGGAAGAGGCAAGAGATAGACACAGAGCTGTAGAGGTACAGGGAGAGGCGGAGATAGAGCAGGAGAGGAGTGGGGGAGAGAGAGAAAGCAGGAGAGGTGTGGGGAGAGAAAAGAAAGCAGGAGAGGTGTGGGGAGAGAAAGAAAGCAGAAGTGTAGAGAGAGAGAGAAAGCAGATGTGTAGGGACAGAAAGGTGTGGGGAGAGAAAGAATGAGGTGTGGGGAGAAAGAAAAAGGAGAGAGGAGTGGGGAGAGAGAGAAAACAGGAGAGGAGTGGGGGAGAGAGAGAAAACGGAGAGGAGTGGGGAGAGAAAGTGAGGAGTGGGGAGAAGAGAAAAACGAGAGAGGAGTGAGGAGACAGAAATGAGAAGTGTGTGGAGAGAAAGCAGGTGTGGAGAGAGAAAAAGAAAACAGAAGAGGTGTGGGAAAGAAAGCAGCAGGTATGGGGAGAGAAAGAAAACAGGAGTTGCGAGAGAAAGCGAGGAGAGACAGAAAGCAGTGTGGGGAGAGAAAGCAGGTGTAGGGGGAGAAAAGCAGAGGTTTGGGGAGAGAAAGAAAGGTTTGGGGAGAGAAAGAAAGCAGGAGGTGGTGTGGGGGGAGAAAGAAAGCAGGAGAGGTGTGGGGAGAGAAAGAAAAGCAGGTGTGGGGAGAGAAAGCAAGCAAGCAGGTGTGGGGAGAGAAGGAAAGCAGGAGAGCGTGGGGGGAGAGAAAGAAAGCAGGAGAGGTGTGGGGAGAGAAAGCAAGCAGGTGTGGGGAGAGAAGGAAAGCAGAGAGGTGTGGGGAGAGAAAGCAAGCAGGTGTGGGGAGAGAAGGAAAGCAGGAGAGGTGTGGGGAGAGAAAGAAAGGAGACAGAGAGAGAAAACAGGAGAGGTGTGGGGAGAGAAGAAAGCAGGTGTGGAAAGAGAAAGCAGGAGAGGTGTGGGGAGAGAGAGAAAGCAGAGAGGTGTGGGGAGAGAGAGAAAGCAGGAGAGGTGTGGGGAGAGAAAGAAAGCAGATGTGGAGAGAGAAAGAAAGGTGTGGGGAGAAAGATAGCAGGTGTGGGGAGAGAAGAAAGCAGGAGAGGTGTGGGGAGAGAAGGAAAGCAGGAGAGGTGTGGGGAGAGAAAGAAAGCAGGAGGTGTGGGGATAGAAGGAAAGCAGGAGAGGTGTGGGGAGAGAAAGAAAGCAGGAGAGGTGTGGGGAGAGAAGGAAAGCAGGAGAGGTGTGGGGTGTGAAAGAAAGCTGTGTAGGAGAGAAAGAAAGCAGGAGAGATGTAGGGAGAGAAAGAAAGCAGGAGAGGCGTGGGGAGAGAAAGAAAGCAGGAGAGGTGTGTGGGGAGTGAAAGAAAGCAGGTGTAGGGAGAGAAAAGAAAGCAGGAGAGGTGTGGGGAGTGAAAGAAAGCAGGTGTAGGGAGAGAAAGAAAGCAGGAGAGGTGTAAGGAGAGAAAGAAAGCAGGAGAGGTGTGGGGAGAGAAAGCAAGCAGATGTTGTAGAGAAAGAAACCAGGAGAGGTGTGGGGAGCAAAAGAAAGCAGGTGTAGGTTGAGAAAGAAAGCAAGATGTGGGGAGAGAAAGAAAGCAGAGAGGTGTGGGGAGAGAAAGAAAGCAGGTGTGGGGGGAGAAAGAAAGCAGGTGTGTGGGAGAGAAAGAAAGCAGGTGAGGTGTGAGGAGTGAAAAAAGGAGAGGTGTGGGGATAGAGAAAGCAGGTGTAGGGAGAGAAAGAAAGCAGATATGGGAACAGAAAGAAAGCAGATGTGGGGAGAGGAAGATAGCAGGAGAGGTGGGGGGAGAGAGAGAGAAGCAGGAGAGGTGTGTGGAGAGAGAAAGCAGGAGGGGTGTGGGAGAGACAGACAGCAGCAGGAGAGGTGTGGGGAGAGAAAGCAGGAGAGGTGTGGAGAGAGAAAAGAAGCAGATATGGGGAGAGAGAGAAAGCAGGAGAGGTTGGGGAAGAGAAAGAAGGCAGGAGAGATGTCGGGAGAAAGAGAAAAGCAGGAGGTGTGGGGAGAAAGAGAAAGCAGGAGAGGTGTGGGGAGAGAAAGAAGGCAGGAGAGGTGGGGGGGTAGGGGGAAAGCAGGAGAGGTGTGGGGAGGGAGAGAAAGCAGGCGAGGTGTTGGGAGAGAGAGAGAAAGCAGGAGGTGGGGGGGAGAGAAAGCAGGAGAGGTGGGGTAAGAAAGCAGGAGAGGTGTAAGGAGAGTGTGAAAGCAGGAGAGGTGGGGACAGAGAGGGAAAGCAGGAGAGGTGTGGGGAAAGAGAGACAGCAGGAGAGGTGGGGAAAGAGAGAGGCGTGGGAAGAGAGAGAAAGGAGGGGTGGGGGAGAGAAAGAAAGCAGATATGGGGAGAGAGAGAAAAACAGGAGAGAGAGAGGGGGAGATGTGGGAAAAAGCAGAGACTTAAGTTTGATATGAGGGAAAGGCCATCGTTTCTAATTTCCACCCCACCACACCCATTCTGTTCCATTTTCCCTTTACTTTAGTGGTGATGTGTTGTGTTGCAGCATCTACAAGAAAGCAGCCTGCTAAGCCAGAAAAAAGCCAGAGACAACTTACGTCGTGGCCAAGAAAGGCATTGGCAAGAGAGTTCGCCGACCTCAGGGGGTCAAGGGGCGTTTCAAAGTCGTCGACCCTCGAATGAAAAAAGACAATCGTGGGGAAAAGCCGGAAGGGCGAAAAAAGGGACATCAGGCCAAAAGAAAGGGGGGTAAAAGCTGGCAGTGGAAAGAAGGCAGGGCAGAAAAAATGGAGGGAGAAGAAAAAAGTGAGAAGATGCTAGTTGTTTGGAATGGAGTGCTGCTTGGGACATACATGCTGTGTAATTTACTGTATATATATATATGCAATAAATGCAATTTACTCAGTTTTCTTCTTTTGTTGGTAGCATTGGTGTTTTAAAGCTTGCTCCTCCCACCCTTTTTTCTTCCCCTCTGTGAAGCTGCCCCCACCCCAGAGCCTTCCAGTTCTCGCTTCACCAAGGACACATTACATGACTGCCATCATTACTAGCACACCAGAACACGGCCAGTTCAAAATCACCACTTTATTCACAAGCAAATGATAAGTTCGATCATTGAAATGAATATGTATTTAAAAAAAAAAAAAAAAAAAAAAAAAAAAAAAAAGACAAAAGCCAGGCTACAATTACAAGAATAATAAATAAAAGCAATGACCACACTTACCCCCTTGGGACACGCACTAACTATAGCCCCCCCCCCCATCCCCCCCTCTGCCCACACTCCCTGCTCGTCTCCGCCACACCAACTGCCGCCACCTAACCCCACATCCTGATGATAGAGACAGGCAGGTAGGACGAATGTTGCAGTCTGTGCCAAGTTGGATTCACTGCCCACAGGTGGACTGGTTCTGGACTGGTGGTGGTTCCGGATCGCCAACTGTCCAGCTGCAAAGCACTTTCTGAGCGCCCTGTCTCCTAGTGTCTTCCACTCTCTTTCATGAATGCAGACCCAATACTGTAACACAGTGCTAATGCAACAAGTCATGATGACTGGCCCCACTTCCGAGTGAAAGAGGCAAAGGTCTACGCGAGCACTGGCTTGTCTCCCCTGGAAAGGAGGGGGAGTTGGAACTTGGATTGAGCAGTGCGTACCACAATGCAGGCACAATGACCTTACAGACAAGGAAGGAAAATCAGCAACTCTGGCATTTACACCACTGTAAAAGGACTGACCAGGGCCGCCTTTGTGGTTGCAAACAACTTGGCTCAATCTGTGGCCGACTAGGCAGTCAAGATGAGACTATTCCCACTTCAGCTATCCCATGTCCACTTTCTGTGTGGGACATAATGATTGACCCAAGTCCAGTAAGGTGTCAACAACTGGTCTTCAGCTGGACAGCAAGCCAGTGGAAGGTAAACAAAGTATGTGTCTTAAGCTGGTCAACACTCTTACCACCACACCAAATTCATACAGTAAATGCTGGTCGGCACTGTGTTCGAATACTGTCAGGACAAAGCCATCATCTAGCCTTCCAATACCTGGCCTGCCCAACATGGTGGGACAGTTTGTTCCAATACTGTGTGAGGGCAGAGCCAAAACCAAGCCTTCCCATCAAGGAGCGACAGTTTAAAATCACATCAATCATTAAAACAGATGGAAACAGTTTGGAAATTGCATCAACTATACACTAACCCATGTAATAAATCATGTCAGTATATTAATATGAACACACACTGTCTTAAAACAACGATAATGTGTGACCAGAAAGAAAAAGTGAAGTTCCTGGAAAAAAAAAAAAAAAAACCTGAAAAACAAGCAACCAACACAACACACACAAAGCAGGACCCAAACTGCAGTCAACACCAAACATCATTCCCAGTTCAACCTCTGATATGAAACAGATGCACTATCCCATTCCATGCAAAAATGCAGTGCAAGCAGATCCGCATTTTCTTTCTTGGCATAAATGAGAAACGATGGCAAACGATGTAGGCTTGTCTGATTCAACCAAAGTTTCAGGTCCATCTGTGCATGTCTATGGAGTGCTCTTTTTTTCTGGCACCTGTACCTAGCTTGGGTTCCATCCCTTGGCTGATGTGGGAGGATCTGACATTTTCCTCTTGCTTTCCTGCCACTTTCTACGCAAAGAAAAGCCTACAGAGAGCGGAGGACAGACAGTAAGACAGCCAATGCTCTGGAGGAAAAGCCAATGGACAGCTGACAAACAGCCTATGTTCGGAAGGAAAAGCCATTGGAGAGTGGACGGAGAGGAAGACAGCCAATGTTGTGGAGGAAAAACCAATGGAGAGCAGAGGACAGACGGAAGTTAGAAAGTGTTCTCTCCTAGCTGCTTTTACACAGTGATCCATTTGATGCAGGATCCCATTCTGATGCATATAACTGGCACCCTGGATTCTCCATGGCTGTTGACCAATACAAGGCAAACAAAAACTCGTGAAATTCAACATCATGATTAAAAAAAACATCTTCAAAAAAAAACATGCAAGTTCCCATCAGAATGATCTGTACCCATACTGATTGTAGCCGTCGCAAGGGCAGTATCATGTTCCTGGCGGTGAGGATCTGAACAAAGATAGCAGCACAAACTGAAAAGACAGCCGATGGTATCCAAGGTAATAGATCTACACCAGCCAGGACCACACATGACTAGTAATCTTAAGCATCTCCCTCTAACCTAACATTCAATCCATATCCCAGCCATGGATCTTCCCAAGATTCCAGTCAGAGGTGATACAGTAGCAGGCAACTTTACTCAGAATGACCAGGCCATGTTTGAGGTGGGCTATGAATACGAGGTAACTATCCAAAATAGCCAGGCCATGTCTGAGGTGGGCTGTGACGAGGCCACCCAAGCTTAAGTAAAGGAAGGGCACCCCACACTGCCTGCACAGGTGACCCCCAGTTGAACACTTATTTTAAAGCTTTCTCTCCACTTCAGTTCCCCCTTCGAATCGTTCTAAGCAAGTCTGGCTCATGGTTCCAGCTCCAGTCCAAGTCAGCACAAAATTATATCCATTCCACCTTAGGTCACACACAACTCACTCCTTGACATCCCCAATGGATTAGCTGTTAAAGACATGGTGTAGGCAGCCACATAATGTCAAAAAAAAAAAAAAAAAAAAAAAAACCACAACACTCCATCATCTACACTCACTTTGACTGCTCCTACACATCTAGAGACCAGGGGGGCAAGAATCAACCAAAACACAGACATATGAAATTAGAATTAACAATATTGAAAATGACACAGTTGCCAATAGAACGATTCTCCACAGTCCATTTACATATATTAAACGAAAAAAAAAAAAAGTGGGGGTGGGGGGAAGAGGCAACAGACTATGAATTAATGAACTGTTTCCCCCCCCCACATGCTGAGAGAGACTAGCCAATGATTCTTCGTTGCCAAGTTGGTGGGTATTTCTCCAACAGGCGACAAGCCCAGAAACATGGGTATAATACACCAAGTTCCGCATGCAGCTGCTGGATGTCCCATCCACAACGGCAACAAACTTCTTCGAATGGCCACCCTCTTCGTTTTCCACCCCGCTCCTCTCTCTCCCCCTCCCCAAAACCCTTTCCTACTTTCTCTCTCAAACACTTGATTAAAAAAAAAAAAAAAGAAAAAGAAAGATGTGACTGTCAGGGTGAACATGGACCAAATCGAATGTTGAGCATCTGCTGGTGGCATTGGTGTGGCCTTCAAAAAAATATAAAAAGCATTTTCTTCATCATCACAATCAAAGTACTCTCTCCACCTAAGTAGTCAAAAAGGAGAGGGTGGGCGATTTAAGGGAGAGGCCATTGGGGGGTGGAGGGGGGGTAGGTTAAAGAAAAGGGGTAGGTGGGATTAAAAAGAGGGAGAGCTCAAAACTGTTAACTGGCATACTTGACACTGCATGACAGGGAATTAGGGGGAAAGGGGGTGGGGGAGGTATCACAAAACAGTCAACTCCATCCACATACATGACTAAGTGAAAGCTGTGCTAAAGTCGATCTATGAACATTGAAAGAAGGGAAGAAGGTAAAGGGTGGGAAGGGGTAGGGGTGGGTGGGGGACGGGGGAGGGGGAAGATGCCTCATGCCTGTCATGTCCATTCCCCACATCACCCATGCCAGCAACAGTCCACAGACAAGCGGTGGTGGCTGCACTCCAACGACGACCAGGTCCGGTACAGAGCAGTTTGTGAAGAAATGACAAAAGGTTTTTTATGGAGAGAGAAGACGAGGACTAAACGGCCACTCCCTGCCTTATGACCCTTCTTGTTCCGTCTCCAAGTCCTGTACTTGAGTGCTCTGCTCGTCTCCACCTGCAACACCCCCACACACTTCTATCAACAGGTTGCTTCACACAGCACCCAGCCATCGCCCTTCATTATCTCAGCATGCATCTTGGACACACACAAATATGTACAGGGCAATTGCCCGATTCACCAGAGGGTTCTGAAAGAGGATATATACTAGTCACATAAAGTTAAGCACAGGCCTTTGCACACAGGGGTTGATTCATCCCTTCAAAAAACTTTTTTTTTTTGTTATGCGGCAACCAATGATGAATCTCACACAGCAGTGTGTAATCCAGCCTGTGTCAACTGGTAGTGCGCACGGGGGTCTTGGTGACCTCGTTACCGCGCGGGATAAAAAGTGCAAAGTTGCGTTAACTGTGCCTGTTTTGCATCAAGCTTGCTGGCGACACAAGATGTGTAAAATGAAAAATTCTTTTTTCCCGTGCAAGAGCAGTCTCTCAAGTGAGTTTTATGCCCCTTCTTTTGGCTGTTTAAGCGCGGGGTTGGTTACTGTCAGCCCTTTTCTCACCATGCCACCACGAAGAAAACTTTAGCACCTTTGACAAAACCAGGGCGATTGCGTGGATACAAGATGGCATTGCAAAGGCTGAAGTGGCGCGACGACGACTGGTGTGCATCATTCAGTTATTGTTAGACTGAATCAGCGTTTTAGGGCGACCAACAGCGTTGAAGAGAGGCCACGGTCAGGTCGGCCTAGGCAGACTACTCCCAGAGAAGATCGTTTCATCGAAGGGCAGGCCCTATTGCAGCGGGATACCACTTCCACCAGCATCCAAAGGCAGCTTCGTATGGCAAATAACACCATCCTCCTCAGCCGTCAAGCCATACGAAACCGTCTTCACCACTTCGGCCTCAGATCACGTCGCCCAGCTGTTCGACCACGACTGCTAGCAGCCCATTGGCTGCTCGCCGAGCTTTCTGCCATCGTCATGTGAGATGGAACCAACAACAGTGGTCCCAGGTCCTCTTTTCAGATGAGTCGCGGTTTAGTCTTGAACACAATGACGGCCGAACTAGAGTTTGGAGGCGTGTTGGTGAACGTTACATTGATGCAGCTGTTCGCCAGACCAGGGCCTTTGGGGGAGGATCTGTTATGGTATGGGGTGCCTTCAGCCTCCACCACAAGACACCACTCTACCATATTGATGGAAACCTCACAGGCATCCGCTATCGGGATGAAATCCTGGCGCCTTTCATTGTTCCGACCATGCAACGGATAGGACCATGGCAGTCTTCCAAGACGACAATGCTCGGCCACATAGGGCCCGGGTGGCCGAAAACTTCATTGTGCAGGCCGGCATCAACAGGATGATCTTCCCGGCGTATAGTCCCGACCTCAATCCAATCAAGCATATGTGGGGATGAGTTGGGGAGACGTGTGAAGGAGAACCATCCACCTCCCAGAGACCGCCAGGATCTCTTCCAAATGCTGCAACTGGAATGGCAGAGAAATCCCTCAGAGGGTCATCAGAACACTGGTCAACTCGATGAGGAGTCGCTGCGTGGAATGTCTCGCCAATGGCGGTGGCCACACCCACTATTGAAATGATTTTGTGAACTGAACAGATTTTGCGAACTTTGATTTCGACCCATCCTCTGTTTAATTGTCTGTAAATCAACAACCGTTCATTCGATCCCAATGAAATTCAATGTACGTTGGAACAGATAATGAATTAAATCTGTTCCCAATTTCAAAATCGTGGCTTTTATATTTTGGAAATTATGCGGGTACATGTAAACTGTGCTTAACTTTATGTGACTAGTATATATAGTCTGTTCTGTGTTGTTTGTGCCGCATCTGCATGTATGTACCTCGCTATGTTGTGGGTTTTCATTTGCATACACATGAAATTGCCCTTGTGTACTTCTCGACAAATATTTCGAAGAGTGTGCACAAAGTTTCAAATTTCTGTTAGCGTGGCAGAAGTCATTTGTTCACCTACCATCACACTGCAGAGACTTCTTCCAGGTAGTAACCATATTACTTTCAACACTATTCATCAGCATACCCTGGCACAAACTCAGGCTCTCTCACGCTTATTTTGACCTGCAACATCTTTCAGGATATGTGTTACCCAAAAAGCAGACACTGCCTGTTGCATGGAAGTTAGCAAGAGCTGCTGCTCTTTAGTCAAATCTTTTGTGATGGTTACGCAAATACAATTACCTTCAAGACTAGAATTTTTTTTTTTTTTTTTTTTAGTCCATTCTAGTTTTGCCAAATTTGTACGAAATACTGCAAAATCAAATGGGTAAACAGGTCTGGATATACATATTGTACAAACACCAAGTGTAAATACTGTTTCTTCTTCGCAAAATGTATGAAGCTCTCGACCCAGGGCTGCCACCACCTCTGATGAGACCCGAGACGAATATTTTTTTTAAATTGATAGGAATTTCTAACAACTGAGACGAATACATCGCTATCACACCCAAAACAAAACAATGACATTCCTGACAATTTTCTTTCCTTTTGTCAAAAATGCTTTCATGGAATCACTGTCGCTGCCAGCACACTGTCACTATGCCTCATCTTATGACCGAGTCATCTTTGCACTTCAGAATCATCAGCGCCTTTGTAGTGGCTTGACCCCAGGAGGGACGTAAATTTTAAGGTTCTTCCTGACAAAACTGAACACTTTCACAGGCCCAACTGCTGACTGGGTTCAGCTGCACTCCCATCATGACAGCAGAAAGCGACCTGAATTTGCGCTTCTGTTCTCATTTCTTTTTCTTCTTTTTTCTCTGCCTCAGGGTTGATTGGTCCAGCAGGTCGTTTCAACATGACAGCGGCCGAAGAAGATGAACTAGAACTAAGTTTCTATACAGCTCTTTTTGGCTATATTTACTCATGAGAAGTGACTGAAAGTAGCCTTCACAAACTATTGTTAACTGAATTCACTAGTGAGGAACCACTGAACTATAGAATTCCAAACTATAAGGGGCAGCCTTTAACCTAGGAAGAGGGGAGAGTGGGGGAGACGGGAGGAGACATGGACCTGTGCCCTTCCTTGCCCCGAGATACTACTGGGAACGCTCACGCCCCAGGGCGCTCCTCCCAGAGACGTCTCCTTATTTCTATCAATCCCAATAATAAGAAAGACATCTCGGCAGGCACTATCTCTAGGTGGCTTTCCAGTACAGTGAGATCTGCCTCCACCCAGGTGTACAAGGATCTCCCGGTCCCTTCTCCCCGGGCCCATGAGGTCAGAGCGCTGGCCACTTCTGCAGCGTTCCAGCACTCTGTCCCCTTGCGCCATCTCCTGGAGGCAGCCTACTGGCGTTCGGAAAACCCCTTTATCAACTTTTATTTTAAGGGATATCCGCATGACCTGGGCTGACGGTTCTAAAGGGATCTCCTTTGTGGCGGCTAATGCAGCCGTATCGGTTTCACTCGGTTCACCCCAAGTACCACTAGGGTGCTCGACCCTCCTCCGATTTCTTTAAATTCTATGGTCTAACATGGTATAGTATACGACACCAAAATGGGGAGTTTTTATTATACTCCCTGTTTGGCTAGTATACTTACCATGTCAGACTCTAATGCCCGCCCTACCTTCCCCGCTAGTGCCAAGGTTCTTTGGGTTTACCTTGTGCGCAGGCCTCGCTGAATGAGGTTCGGGAAGCAAACATCGGCTTCTTCCGTTGGCAGAAGTAGGGTAGGCATTACGTGACTGTCTTATGACTGCACTTGCCACAAAAATTCGGCCTGACAGAGCTGACTGACTGCTGTTGAACGCTATGGTCTGACATGGTAAGTATACTAGCCAAACAGGGAGTATACTAAAACTCCCCATTTTTCTTCAGTCAATCCATATCTAAAATTAGAACCCAGTATTTCTGAGTGTGTGGAGGGGGTGGTGGTGGTGATGGTGTTCGACAAGGTAGTCAAGGAAGTGCATGGTTCGCTGGTATGATGGACAGAGCAGGGTGAGAAATAGAGGGAAGACGGACAAGAAAGAAGATATATGCATAGGAGACAGTCATGGAAAGGGAAAGGATGTGGGAGTCGAGGGAGAGGCACCACTGTAGTTTGGACAAAGAAACAGGAATGATGGAGGGGGGGGGGGGGGGGAGGTTGAAGTTGGGAGGGGAGGGGTGGGGACACCTTCTTCTTCTTCAGCGTTCCAGTATCTGGCAGCATGTGAACTCGTATTACCTTGTTGGGATACTTGCACTATACTCGAGAGTACAGAAATTTATGGGAAGAGGTTGTGGAAAAAGATAGATGAAAGACATGGCAGACAGAAAGGACAAAGACAACAGTACAGCAAAACAAGGAGACAGAGTTACTGAGAGCGAAAGGAAAAGGGAACATTACTAGCACAGAATGTCCAGGAGGGAGAACTACTTGTACAAAAGACCCTCCTGGTATCCCCACGGGGTGGGTGGGGGGGGGGGAATACCATTTCAGTCAGGATGTCATGTCGGAGAGAGCGGAAGAGGGGAGTGAAAGAAAGCAGGTGTGGGAAGAGAAAGAAAGCAGGTGTAGGGAGAGAAAGAAAGCAGGAGAGGTGTGGGGAGAGAAAGAAAGCAGGAGAGGTGTGGGGAGAGAAGGAAAGCAGGAGAGGTGTGGGGAGTGAAAGAAAGCAGGAGAGGTGTGGGGAGAGAAGGAAAGCAGGAGAGGTGTTGGGAGAGAAAGAAAGTAGGAGAGGTGTGGGGGGAGAGAAAGAAAGCAGGTGTAGGAGAGAAAGAAAGCAGGAGAGGTGTGTGGGAGAGAGAAAGAAAGCAGGAGAGGTGTGGGAGAGAAGAAAGCAGGAGAGGTGTGGGGAGAGAAAGAAAGCAGGAAAGGTGTGGGAGAGAAAGAAAAGAAGGAGAGGAGAGGTGTGGGAAGAGAAAGACAGCAGGAGAGGTGTGGGAATGAAAGAAAGCAGGTGGTAGGAGAAAGCAGGAGAGGTGTGGGGAGAGAAGGAAAGCAGGAGAGGTGTGGGGAGTGAAAGCAAGCAGAGAGGTGTGGGGAGAGAAGAAAAGCAGCAGAGAGGTGTGGGGAGAGAAAGAAAGCAGGAGAGGTGTGGGGGAGAGAAGAAAGCAAAGCAGGAGAGGTGTGGGGAGTGAAAGAAAGCAGGTGTAGGGAGAGAAAGAAAGCAATACGTAGGGAGAGAAAGAAAGCAGGAGAGGTGTGGGGAGAGAAAGAAAGCAGGTGTGGGAAAGAAAGAAAGCAGGAGAGGTGTGGAAAGTGAAAGAAAGCAGGAGAGGTGTGGGGAGAGAAAGAAAGCAGGTGCAGGGAGAGAAAGAAAGCAAGATGTGGGGAGAGAAAGAAAGCAGGTATGGGGAGAGAAAGAACGACATGGGAAGAGAAAGAAAGCAGAAGTGGGGGAGAGAGAAAGCAGGAGAGGTGTGGGGAGAAAAAAAGCAGGAGAGGAGTGGGGAGAGAAAGAAAGCAGGAGAGGAGTGGGGGGGAGAGAAAGAAGGAGAGTGGAGAGAGAAAGAAAGCAGGAGAGGTGTGGGGGGGAGAGAAAGCAGGAGAGGAGTGGGGAGAGAAAGAAAGCAGGAGAGCAGAGAGAAAGCAGGAGAGGAGTGGGGAGAGAAAGAAAGCAGAGAGGTGTGGGGGGGAGAGAAAGCAGGAGAGGAGTGGGGGGGGAGAAAGAAAGCAGGAGAGGTGGAAGAGAGAGAAAGCAGAAGAGGAGTGGGACAGAAAGAAAGCAGGAGAGGTGTGGGGAGAGAACGCAGGAGAGGTGTTGGAGAGAGAAAGAAAGCAGGAGAGGTATGGAGAGAGAAAGCAGGAGAGGTGTGGGGAGAGAAAGCAGATGTGTGGGGAGAGAAAGAAAGCAGATATGGGGAGAGAGAGAAAGCAGGAGAGGTGTGGGGAGAGAAAGAAAGCAGATATGGGGAGAGAGAGAGAAAGCAGGAGATGTGTGGGGAGAGAAAGAAAGAAAGCAGATACGGGGAGAGAGAGAGAGAAAGCAGGAGAGGTGTGGAAAGAGGCAGGAGAAGTGTGGGGAGAGAGAGAGAAAGCAGCAGAGGTGTGGGGAAAGAGAAAAGCATGAGGAAAGCAAAATTTCGGCCTGGCACAGCTGACTTGACTGCCGTTGAATGCTATGGTCTGAGATGGTTTAAGTACACTAGCCAAACAGGGAGTATAATAAAAACTCCCCATCTATCAGAACTCAATAACTCCCTTATGCAGCACCTCAAAGATCCACCTCTTCGCAGACGATTCTCTACTCCATACAGAACTTAACATCATCCAGGCCCATTGTTCTCTGCAGCAAAAGCTTCAGAAACTTGGTGTCTGGGCAGACACTATGAAATTCAATGTTACTAAATGCTGCACCCTGAGCATGGAATGAAAGACCTTCCACTACCTTCTGGGTCAGTCTTTAAGCAAGTGTCAAAACAACCCCTACCTGGGCATCCACTTATCCCAAGACCTTAGGTGGAGTGACCACACCACCAACTGCTCAGCACCAACTGATCTTTTAACTAACCTCTGCCATTATCCTACTGGCTGCAAGTGCGATGCTTACCTATCACTCATCAGTTCTGCCCTTGAATAGGTTACCATCATAAGCGTTACCACCATATGGAACTGTCATTAGTTCATACTAAAAAGGTCATGGACTCTGGAGCGAGTGCGATGGTGCTGAGCACTTTGTCACACTGGTAGCATGCAGAGGATCCTGCCAAAGCTACCTTTCACAGGACTTCATCCACGGAACCACTAGGTCTCATTTCTTCTTCATCAGGCTTCAGGGGCTTCTTCCAGCCATACCTTCAGACACATCTTTGACACCTCAAAATCATGCCTGACTGATTCAGACAAGAAAGGACAATAATTATGTCTCGAGTATCGTTGAAGACAATCTTGGGAGAAACAACAGCTGGCGCATTACCATCCAAACCTGCAAAACAGATCAATTAAGATATTTGTTTTTTAATCGAAACACATTGCGGAGTGGAACGTCCTTAGTAACAACACTAGGCCCTCTTGAGTCCATCACCAACTTTCAGATATTATTACATCCACCTTCAGCTAGCAAGCTGAGGCCCCCCTGTGTTGCAAATATTGCCTACCATCTGGATACAGATACAGAAGAAAATCTCAAGGCATGAACAACTATGCATCACCTGTACCAAAACGAGATTAAAACAAATATGGTAACTGGGGGTTCATACAGATTTCCTGGCAAAAAATTCAAGGACTTTTCATGCACTTTTTAAAAGAAAAAAAAATAAGGATTTCTCTCAAGACAATTTTAAGAACAAGTCATGAAATCAGACCCGTTTACCCCAAATTCATGTACCTGTAATATCTCAGACAAAAACTTGTAATTTGAAAAAAAACAAAAACAAACAAACCGACAAATAAACGTATTCTTTCACAACTTTTGATGATTTGGAAGAGCCGGCTGTTGGCGCACAACATCGCTTTGTCGCCATCTTTGACAAGGTAAAGACGCAAGCACACGCTGGGAAATGTCTTTTTACTGCTTTTGACCGAAACAGTAGCAGACGAAACTTTGCGTTTAACATTGTTCTTTCTTTGATTTTTTTTTACCATTTTTTTTTTTTAAGGGGCTGTAATTACCATAATTTTGATTCCCCCCCCCCCCCCCCCCCCCCCCCCCCCCCCCCCCCCCCCCCCCCCCCCCCCCCCCCCCCCCCAAAAATTACAGCAAAATCATAAGGGTAAACAGGTCTATGAAATCATTGCACCAATTAAATTATCCACTGTCTAGGGACTTTTTTTTTTTTGCACATGCGACAAAAGGCCTTGTTTTGTCTCAACCTGGGTCTGCCTGCAACCATTCTTTACACTCTTCTTTTTCTAGCCAAAAGATGTTTAACGAACACTTCCCGGGCATGTTGGCTTCTCAATTTCAAGACAGCGGATCTTCTATCGCGTATGCAGGCTTCATGAAGGCCAGTAACTCCAGTGTTTTTACCTGCAGTGGACACCTTATCAGTAAGATCATCAGTCAAATCCGACTTGGGCTTCTTAAACTTTTACTTTTTCAGGGGCAGGATTCTTCCTCGGATCCGCGGATTTCTGCGGTAGATCCTTGTTCATTCCGCACAACAGCGTGTCAGTTCCGTGGGAGCAATCTGTGATTCATGTCTTCAAAAACATTGGGTGTCATCTATCCACAAACTATTCGAAATTCTTAAACGGCGTGGATTCGCAGTTAACTTGGTACCTTTCTCCTTCTGGTTTTGTGATCTTCAAATGGCGACAAGTCAAAGAGATCTCGTTTCATGCGGAGAAAATGCTTCCTGCGACAGTTCTCTGAAGAACAAGTGGAAGTGGAACTGGTTGGAGAGTGAGGTGGATGATGATGAAGTGATAGGCAGTTCATAGCCTAACTTATTATGCCTGTGGCCTTGCTTACTGCAATCTTTGCCGAGTGCAAATAGATAACAGTTCACGCAGAAAAGTTGCTTTGATGGATCATATTAAAAAAAATCAACAAAATTAATGCAAGATGTCAAGCTCCACACTTGGGAGCTGGACATCTTGCATTAATTTTGTGTGCCATTAGGTTGAAAAGGAACAAGGAACTCCTCATCTACACTTGGTCCAGCTGTGAAAGACAGTAAATATAGCTGATTTTTTTTTCATAGCTTTTTGTGTTTAAAAAAAAAAAAAAAAAACAGTTGGCTTTTTTCCCTTTAAAATTTGTTAATTTCAGTCTCAAAATGCATCAAATTGCACAGAATGAAAGGTAGCAACCAAAGATTTTCCCGGGAGGGGGAGGGGGGGGGGGGGGGATGCCCCGGACCCCCCTAGACTGTTTCCGTTTCCTCTTTTTTCCTTCATGGAGAGTCCCACCCCTGTTTTTAAAAAAATTCAACTGATTTTTTTTTTTTTTCAAGACTCATGATTTTACACAAGACTTTATTCAAAATCATTGGGAGTGACAAAATTTAGCACTTTTTAAGGACCAATGAGCAAAAGCCCGATTTTGAGGGACTTTCAGGGCCTTGGAAAGAGGGACCCCAAAAATTAAAGACTTTTAATTAAGGACTTTCAAGGACTGTACAAACCCTGGATAAACTAGAAGGATTAAGAACCAAAAAAAGTGTGTCATCAGAAACACTGAAGAATATGCACGTCAGAAGCCCAGGGGCATTTGGTATAAATTCTTTTCACTTTTGGAGAATCAGAAATGTTGTAATTCAATTTCTTGAGGAAGATTTTGCCAAGAGCTAAACAACAATAACTGAGAAAAGGAGTAATAAATCTACCAAAGGGAGATAAATCCAGAGAACATTTTGAGAAACAGGAGACCCACATCGCGCTGTAAAATGTACGGTCTTAACAAGATCAGATCAACTTGTACAGCCAACAGGATTTTAAAACTATGAAAATTACTTCATGCAAACCAGACAGAATTTGAGAGAGTGCAACCGCAAACATATTGCATCTGCCTGGGTATGCACGTGTATTTGCGCGAGTGTAAGAGAGAGTATGTGTGTATGTGTCAAAGTATATCAAATGTGAGAGGGGGGGGGGGGGGGGGGGGGGGGGGGAGAGGGGAGAGAGAGAGAGAGAGAGAGAGAGAGAGAGTGGGGTCTGAAAAGACACCAGGATCCGGTTTTTAGTAAAGGATAAATGTTTTTAAGCTATGTTGACAGGATACTGATAAATAAACTGTTTTTTAAGCTATTTTAAGTTGTTGACAGGATACTGACCAAGAAATCAACTGTCAGCATCTTAAACTCCTTTTTTATTTTTTGTTTCTGCTACCCAAATTTTCTTTTACACCTCAAGGGGAAAAAAAAACAACAAAAAACCCAACAGGTAAACCCCTGAGGAGTTCCCACCCCTGCAACAGACAGAACATTTCTAATCCCAGCCTTGACCGTTGGCATTTCACATGAAACAGGACACCCAACAAAGCATTCTCACCCTGCATGTCTGAAGTCCAGAGAGTCAAGTTGTCGCGCAGCAGTTGCATGATCAAGGTGGAGTCCTTGTAGTAGCTCCTCCTCGCTCAGCGTGTCCAGCTCGGCAATGGCATCATCAAAGGCAGCCTTGGCCAGTCGACAGGCACGATCCGGGGAATTCAAAATTTCATAATAGAAGACGGAAAAGTTGAGAGCCAGGCCCAGGCGGATGGGGTGTGTGGGAGGTAATCCGGTCATGGCAATGTCGCTGGCAGCCTTGTAGGCCACTAGGCTGTTCTCTGCGCTTTCTTTGCGTTCGTTGCCGGTGGCAAACTCTGCCAGGTAGCGGTAGTAGTCTCCAACCCTGCCAACAGGCCCAATCCCTACTCCATAATCATCTGCACTCTTTACCCAGTCACAGCTAGTCTAGCCTCCAAAACTACTCGCACTAGCTGATGAAATTTTTTTTTTTTTTTTTTTTCTCTCTCTCTCTCTCTCTCTTTTTTTTTTTTTTGGCTGTCCCAACCTCTGCGCCACCTCAGAGACAGTGCACCCACACCGCTCATTCCGACACCCCATCCACAGCCACAGCCTGGTCGGCCCCATCACAGCCCCAGCACTGCACTGCCAATCCACAGGAAGCAGTCAATGTCAAGTCGTCAAGAGGCAACCCACCAGAGGAGACACTACACTGTTGCCAAGTCACTTCAGGGGTGTTCAGTGGCGACTGTTCTGATCTAACATACACAGGACACCACCTACTAAGCCCCCTACTGACAACAATAATTGCTTAGTCGCGGAGCCAGCGTGAGTGAGCTCTACCTTCGGAGGACGCCACCACGACTGTCCAGCGACAGCCCTCATGGACTCGCCGATACCGGTGACCCCGACGGAACCAAACCAAGGCCACAGACATGGAGAGGACATCGAAAATGAGGTCACCACGAGAGCAGGGCATGAAGGGCCACAGAATTTGAGACATCTTTTTTATGCTGATCGATGACAATGGGGATGATTAAGATAATGTTACGGATTTCCATTACCTTTCAAGTCTCCACTCATATTCCAACAAGCACTTTGCTGGATCCACCACTCTTCCCCACGACCTTCCATCAAGCACAAACCTGTTGTCCCTAAACCAACCTTCTTTCTATGACTAAGAGGCAGTGTGCTGTTGGCCCACATTCAACTGTGATTTTCTACAAATATTTATTAATAAATCAAGAAATAAAAGTACGCCTGACAAAACCCGTTATTTATCTTTCATTTCCATACATTGTCTTTATATTTTTGGTGGTGAGTGTGTGTAAGCGTGTGTTGAAAGTTTGCGCTGTTACGGAGTAGCCGCCAGCGTCGGCCGCCATGCGCGCGTCTCGCTCGCTCCGATCACTGCTTTTCGTCGTCTGCTATGCGCTCGGTGGCCGTTAGTAGTTCTAAAAATAGTATACTAAACAGGAAGAAGAGTCATCCCCCGTAACGTCTCGTGTGCGAAGTGAAGGCATTCAACGGAAAATTCAGAGTGAAAAACCGCTTTAAAATGTTTCATGTAAAATTTCCAGAATAAAACCAAGAGCGACATTTATACTTTTACACACTCACGCAAATCTTCAGGGTTTAAACTATATTTGAGTAAAAATTTTTAAGTTTGTCCGTTCAAATGCCGCGGAGCGCAAAGCTATGAAACAAGCCGTGGTGCAGCTTCGACGTCGACACGAAAATTGAAATGGCGCTAAGTACAAGACGGCATGCGACCCGTAAATATTAAACGGAATCTATCGATATCGACGAGTCGTCTTCAAACCACGCCGTTCCGGCTATTTTGAATGGTAAGTTGCAATCTTTTCCGTCAGTTTTACATCACGATTTAACTATATTACTGTCATATATTTTGAAGATTACTTTGTTTTTGTTTGACGACCGAAACATCAGACCGGAGTAATGGTGGGGTCGTGCTGATGAGAGGAGTATGTGTTTTGTATTTTACACCAAATTAAAACTGCTGCTTAGATTCCATGGATATGTTACAGGTGTAGTTTGTATGACTTCAAGGCTTATTTTCTGTTGACTTTTTTTAACAGATCTTTCCTGTTCGACTTAAATATCAAATTTTATTAGGTCACGTGACCGTGCCCAACGACGCTTTTGAGGCCCCATGTCGAATGAACAGCTGAAACTAGCACAGTTCCAGTAGGAAAATGTATAGAATATTATCTAGTTGCAAAGTGAGACGACTGCAGGTGGAAATCTAAACAAATCTTTAAAAAAAACGTTTGTGAACTGCAAAAAAAAACGTCGACAAACGAATCATGTGTTTTGTCTTGTGATTCGTTTTGTCCACGTTTTTGGGCAGTTCGCAAACATTTATTTAAGCTTGTACAGAATATCAATTTTGTGCCTGTATTTCCTTTATCAAATAAATCAAGCAGAGATTCTAAAACACTTGTCTTATGCACTCCATTGTCATTGGCGGTTATGGTGATAATGTATGTTAATGTTATGTGCGTGTGCGTGATTCTGTGTGTGTGTGTGTGTGTGTGTGTGTGTGTGTGTGTGTGTGTGTGTGTGTGTGTGACTGAATGGAATGGATTAGCTATCATCATGATTTATCAATTATGACAACCCTAACTCAATTTATTTTTATTACTTTTTTTTTCAGGTGCTCCAAACTGTGCGGTTAGTGTCTGCTACAATGGGCCTTGTTCTGGTCAACATACACTGTAACAGTGGCCAGTTCTACACAAACTTTTCTCTCCATGACTAAGAAAGAGGCAGTGGGCTGTTAACCCACACATTTGACTGTTATTTTCTCCAAATGTTTGAAAATTAATCAAAAAATGAAAATACATCAGACAAAATCTATTATACATCTTTCATTTCCATACACTGTCTTTTGTACTTTTGATGGTGATTGTGTGTCAGCGTGTGTTGAAAGTTGGGCGCTGTTTACTGATAGCTGCGAGCCTTGGCCAGCATATGCACATCTCACTCCTATCCCTTCCTTTGGTTTTCTACACTGTGCTCGTCCGGATATTTATCAATTCTAAAAATGTATGCCAGTTAGAAAGAGAAGCAATTCTTCAGGCTTTCAACTACAAGTAAGTAAACCTTTAAGTTTGTCCATTCAGTTCCTGCTGGCCTAGGGGTATGGGGCCAGGGTAAAACTCAAGGGATGAGTGTATTTATTTTGTAATGGCATTGTTATATTCAGTATTTCTTGGCAATCATATATATAAGTTTCACTAATATATGGAAAGCATAGGCACTGGAGAATCAGGGTGGATGGGAGGAAAGGGGGTGGGAGAAGATCGAGGAGGGGATGGGGGGGGGGGGGGGGGCAAAGTTTTCTTGCTTTTTAATCTTCTGAGCATTACTTTTTTGTACAAATGTCAATCATATGTTTTCATAAGATCATGCCAAGCAGAGATATTTAATTTGTATACGTAATGTTTATATGGCACACAAGAAGTTAGGTAAAAGGGTGGGGGTGGGGGTGGGGTGAAGGTGGTATGGGGGGGGTGTACAATTGTGCTGACATGCTTAAATGTCTTCTTATTGGATAGATCTTGTAATCCTGATCATTTTGATATAAGTTACATGCTTGTATGTCAATTGAAAGTAGGGATGTGACATTTTATAACTTGTTTTGGGTGCCGATATGGAAGGAAAAAAAAGTCAAAATGAAGATTTTGGCATTTTTAGGAGTGTGGTAGTCGGACTCTGCTAGAGCCTCAGGTCTGAAAAAAATTTCAGTGTATATTACAAGTAGTTGACATCAATCACCCATAGTTTCAGACATGTCACTTGCCAAATGGCCGAGTTACAGGCCTCCAAACATGGCCCTTTAGGGGAAATCCGACTGTCGTAAAAAAAAAAAAATATTTAAAAAATCATAACTTTGCTCCTAATTAAGCTACAGCTATAAATTTTACATAATTTTCTTTCTTAGTTTTAAGTTGTTCTATAACCTTGACCTATTGAAAACAACAGTCAAAACATTTTAAAAATCACTTACTACATGAAGTTTTCTACCATTTTAACTCAGAAGATGAGTTTGAAGGCACACAAGCAGAAATCGACGGCGAAGTGGCGGCTAGTGATAATAAAGAAGATAGTCTTTCAAGTGACATGATAACGATGTTTCGAGTGGGTATCAAAATCTGAGGCTCACTGATTTCACTGAAACTTCTGGTCCCAAGGAGATGCCTGATGGATTTCTGAGGGACAACTGTTTTGTTTGTTTTTATGCCAGATGAAATTATCACTTTGTTAGTGACTGAAACAAATCAATATGCCAATCAAGTAAAGGAGAAAGAGAGGAAAACGCTGAATGCCACCCGTACATCAGCAACTGGAAAGGCGTCAGCTTTGATGAAATGACCAATATGCTATTTATCCCCCCAATGTCGGAACATGCAAGCAGAACAAAATGCATTATATGAAAACATTCCTCAGCCACCAAAAATCAAGTCTCTACATACAATACTAGCAAAGTTATAACAAATTTTAAAAGTAGGCGCTCAAATTTTTTGCTCCTTGCAAAAGAAAGCAGGGACAAAGAAAACAAGTCCCAAAAAAATGTAGTGTGCTAAAGGTTAATGATAATGCCAACCCTGACAGAGGGGGCCCTTACTTGGAGGGGGCTCTACTCAATGTGTTTTACACAAACATTTAGATAAGACACAGCTATCTGACGGCAGTAGCTATCTGACAGCTGTAACTAGAAAGAATCTGGCATGCTACATGACACTATGTCCATGTCCAACTTACAATTTTATAGCCACTTTCAGTTCATCCTGGCTGGGATGGGGAATCCAGCCTAACTTACATTTTATGGTAGAACACCTTGGATTCATCCTGGTTGGCATGGGGAATCAAGCTTTTTTTCAGGATATCCAGTACATCATTGCAGATGTCTTCCAGCTCCTTTTCAATCTGGAAAAAAAAAATTCACTTCACTTCACACACATGCCACTTCATTTAGTACACAGGCACAACGATCACATCATACACACTACCAACAGTTGATTAACACTAACCCTAACTTCACTGGGGGTCTAATCTGATCCATGATATGCTGAATGCTACCAACCAAGTCTGCTTCTGACTACACTACTCACTTACTTGACTGTCCTTTCAGAGACTACTGTCTGCAAAATGTCCGAAAACACCTCCACACAAACCTGGCCACACAGAAGATTCAGACATCCACACCTTACAAACCTGGATGTGGAGGGAAAAAAAACCTGATGACAATATGACAGCAGTCTTTCTATGGAACAACAATCCATGGGGATGAAGATGAAAAAGATCATGCTATGACTCCTTTTCACTTTCATCCGAGCCTCCATGGCAGACCTGTCATTCGCCCTTACTGCCGCATGTTGGCATCTAGACATATCCTTCATCAACTACTGATGCTGTTTTGCAGCCTCAGAAAATTGAAGCATCCCATGAAAAGAATATACTGCACCCTGTGCTCCCAGTCTTAAGCCAACAGCACACTCCACAACTAAGGAAGAAACTGGCCAGCAATGGCACCTTTCCATTTGGCCAACAAGCATACCTCTACGACTCTTGAAGCTGACAATGCTGGCAAAGTAATGGAGTGAGCATGTTTTACCATTCAGACATTGTGCCAACCAGCATCTTTTGGACACAGCTGGCATAGAGAGGTATGTTGGACAAGAATGTTAAGCTCACATGGTCACAATAAATTCTCACAATCACTCTGTTTATAATATGGAGGTCTTTCATTTACTTACAGTCACTAACTGTAGAATCAAGAGTCTGAGTGGCTGTGACAGTGTTTGAAGTTATGCAGAGAACATCAATAGGCAGTGAACTGTCAGAAGGGTGTACTCACTTCCATCCTGTATGCTTTGGCCACTTTCTTCTTTTCCTCCGTCTTATCATCCTTCTGTTCCACACTAGATATAATCCTCCAGGATGCTCTCCTGGCACCGATGACGTTTTTGTAGGCTACAGACAGCAAGTTCCGCTCCTCCACTGTCAGCTCTTCTTGCTCTGTGGCAACCTTCTTCATGGCTTCCACCATCTCTGCAACAGGGACAGGCACACAGAGCATTAGCATCATCAGTTCACACACTCTTACTGTTACAAGCAAGCAATTAAAACACAGTCCCTTCATCAGTTTTGGGCAATCAGATCTCATGGATTTTAGACTCCCCCCCCCCCCCCCCCCCCCCCCCCCCCCCCCCGCACAAATCATCACTGGCAGACTGCTCCTTTACTTCAAGAAACTGGCCAGTTCTACAGATCTTCAAAACAAAACAAACAAAACCTAAGCTTCTGAATTTTTCTACTTACTTAAATATTCACTACTGTTAAAGCAAAAGCAGTACAGCAAAGTCACAATAATAATCTTTGTTCAGTGCATACAGAAAAAAAAAATCCTCTTTTTTCTGCAAGTGAAAATATGGGTGGTGTAAACTCTGTGAACCAAATTTTCACACAAACTGGCCCAGTTCACTGAAAATATTTTATCTCCATGTATCAGAAACTGAGTACTGGTTTGAGAATAATGGTCGTTATGGTACCAAACACGATAGTTTTTCAGCTTGAGGATCTCTACTTGGAACGTCACTGGCAGCCTGCGCCCCTTGTTGCACTCTAGAACGGTGGACATGTGGATAGCCAGTGGTCTACTCGTGAGCCAATATCTCACCAAGGCCAATAGACATTAAGCCTGTGCTCTTATTAGTATGCAGGAGACACCTTTAACAGTTTCACTACCTGGTGAAACAATGCAAGAATTGCAGACTACGTATGTTGTCCTTAGTATTTAGAGCTGTGCAAGTTACAGTGGTCCTTCATGAAAAGAAGAAATGACTCTTAAACTGATGTGTGTTAACTGTGCGGAAATAATCCTCTGTGTGTGTGTGTGTGTGTGTGTGTGTGTGTGTGTGTGTGTGTGTGTGTGTGTGTGCATACATGTGTGAGTGTACAAGTCTGCGCACACATGCCTACTTGTCCGTGTGCGTAGGCAGTACTGACCTTTAATCTAACAAAGAGTAGTAGCTGTATGCTAGATGAAGAAGAGGCTGTCCAGTGGCCCTCAGAGTTCAACAAGGTCCACAAACACTTCTTAGAACTAAACGCAAGAAGTTTTCAAGAACATACAACATTCAATGAGGAAATAAGCAAACAGGTAACATAACAGAAAAAGACTTCATTGGTCGGATTACTTTGAAGTTGTTAAGCATGTGCATATAATTTGGCAGACGTCAGATGATGAACCCACTCAATGCCCATCCGAATGTTAGGGGCCATATCAGAACTGTCATCTTGCTCAGTCAATATCTTACACTGGTGAATAACCCATTTCTATCTGAGGCTACTTTTTAAAGTCTAACCTCTGATCTGTGTTCCTCTGGAGCTTTCTGGGGCCCCTGATCTGACCTTTTTCCAGTGCTGGCCAATTTCTGGTTCCCTTCACTGAATATTTCCTTTGACAATTTGCGCTTAACTGAAAGGTTGAGTATTGTATAAGATTGAATGCAGAATAAAGTTTCTACAATGTTGCTGCTGAAACAAAATAAAAAACACCACCATTACTTGCCACTAAAAATGACTGAGTCCTGTTAACAGTTGTCATTTACTGTATTATACCGTGATTTTCCAATGCACAACAAACACTGATAAAATGCAGACAAATCATTTTCCTTCATTAGTAAAACAAAAATATTTCATCCAAGCTCAGATATGTAAGCTATACCAGATTTTATGAAGTGATATTAAAAAAAAAAAAAAAGAATAAACCAATAATAAAAAAATAAAAATAAAAAAAAAGGGCTTGAAGTTGGAAGTATTGACCATGGCCTGCATATTATTCCAGCTTCACAGACTAGAAGACTAAAGTAAAATCTAGCTTCCCAACTAAAGGACTGAGGTAAAACAGCAAAACATACATAAACGATAAAAATAACAAAACCACCACTGAAACTGTGAAAGAGTAAGTATCTATGACTCACACAAGAGAATTTGACATCACCACTGCACTGAAATAGATCCACCAGTGACACCACCATTTCCATTTCATCATATGAACTGTTGGCATTTCTTTCATTCAAACAAATAACAGAGTTAATAAAAATAGACAAAAATTTACGTCTCAAAAAAAGTCAAATGCAATTTTCAAAGTTCTCATGCTTTCTTCATTAACTTCTACAATATTAAAAAAACAAAAGAAAAGGTTGGACATATTCTGCGAAATGACCATAATGACCTAGATTTACCATGCGGCATCTTTAATCTCCGTTCATGACTTGAAAAACAAGACACGTTCATGTGACTAACCATCCTAATTCTCGGACACATGGAAGATCACGTTTGTTCATGCATGCTGGCACTCACCGAGTTATAAGTGAAAAAAAAAAAAAAAAGGACTGGTGATCTTGAACAAGATTTTCAAACATGTTGATGACTTAAATGTACCAGATTCTTAACATCATAAATAAAAAACAACAACAACACAGGTATTCATTAAACACACTATATATAAACTGTTTTAAAAAAAAAAAAAAAGCCACTGTGGCGCAGTAGTTAGCGTCGCAGACTCCCGGCTGGGAAATCATGGGTGGGTTCAATTCCCAGAGCCTTGTGGAATTTTTTTCCTGGGACCCACCTCTTACCCTTGCGAAATTCTTACGGGCTCAGTTGGGAAGACTGGGACCACACAGTCAAGTTTCATCCACTGAATGGGTGCGTCTCTGAGAGCGCTGCTCAAATTTCCTGATGCAGTCTCCAACCAGAACAGAAATCCGTATCATCATCTCCATCATCCTCATTCTCATCGATCATCATTAAAAAAGTATTTCTAAAGTCTCAAATTGTATGGCCATTCATGCCCTGCTCTCATGGTGACCTCAGTTTCCATGTCCTCTCCACCTTTATGGCCTTTGTTTGGTTCCGTCGTGGTCACTGGAATCAGAAAGTTCATAAGGGCTGTCACTGGACAGATCTGGTGGCCCCTCCCGTGGGAGAGCGCATTCATGCCCACTCTGCGACTGTGCAATTATTGTCGTCATTAGGTGGCTTAGCAGATAGTGTCCTGTATATTATGTTAGATATGAACAGGCACCACTGAACACCACCCAAGTGACTCGGCAACAGTGTAGTGTCGTTACAGTGCAGCTGCCTGCAGTGCGGAGTGGTGTGGCTGCCTCTTGACGACTTGACATTGACTGCTCCCTGTGGATTGTTGGTGCCAGGGCTGTGGCAGGCCATGCCGGGCTGTGTGGCTGTAGACGATGGGGGGTCAGAATGAAATAAGCAGAGTGGGTGCAATGCCACCGATATGGCATCAAATATGGGACAGAAAAAAAAAACCAAAGAATGAACATTTATGAAATTCTAAGCCACAAAACTATTTAACAAATACTGAAGAAACAAGCCTCAAATGTTAAATAAGTCTTTTTCAGGCAAAAACATACCAATGAACTACTGAAAATAAGTGAACAATGGGTTTAGAAGAAGAAAGAAGAAAAAAGGAAAGGTAAAGAAGTGCTCAGACACCATGACATACCATCCATGGGTGTGAAACCAGGGAAGGAGCTGGGAGGGAGGAAGGGGGAGACAAAGAGAGAGAATGAAGGCAGACGGTCTACAAAGCTGCTTTAAAGCTCTGGCCAGGTCAAGCTTACTCCCCTTTTATTTTTAATCAGCAATCCACAAGTCTGCTGCTTTAAAGCTCTGGCCAGGTCAAGCTTACTCCCCTTTTAATCAGCAATCCACAAGACTACGACTATCTGGCAATGTTACAGAACAACATACCATGGATTATTAAGGCCACAGACAAAGCACGATTTGGGGGGGCTTGACAGGTCGAAACACACGATTTCAAGCTTGAGAGAAGCAACTTGGCAGAATCTTGTTCTATTCAGTTGATCATCTTCTTTAAATTTTGTTTACAATGATCATGAGAATCACTTTCTGTGATGCGTGCTTTACTTCCCTCCTCAAAAGACAATTGTTATCATGCAGACGCCAATTCTATTATAAATCCAATAATATAGTGTACTTATTAGTCCAAAACCAATGAGCAATGAAAACAATAAATTTTGCAATTATAGGACTGAATCCATCTACTTACAGAGTGAAGAAAACACTGAACTCGTTTTGTCAAGGGCAAGCTTATGCGAGACAGCACATGCATTTTATTGATGACGGCACTTGAGACAGGTTAAATACCAACTTTTATGGGAATTTTAATGTATTGGTATCTAAACATTTCTTTGTTCTTGCATCTGACCGCCACCAAAAGTTTTACTGTCATGATGTCAAACTATTTTTTTTTTTATAGCTCAAATAGCAGACATCCTTGGGACTTCACAAGAGAGAGAGTGTGCGCACAGGTAAACAGTCAGGTTCTCCTACATTTGTGGGCTACCTCAACAAAAGCTGCTGGGGGGGATGGATAATTTTTTTCTAATTAGCCTTGTTTTGCGTAATCAAACGCAAGAAAACTGTGAATTTTGAAACGAGTTTGTATTAACACAGAATTTTGTTGCACTCAACCTAACCTGTAGTAAACTTAATCTAATGACAAAGAAAAAAAAATCCACTGGTTTTCATGGTGCCACATTTGATGAACTGTCAAAGGTTTTACAACCATAAAACTTTGCTAACAACATCAACCTGCTGTAAAAGAAAAATTTCTGCATAAAAATAAGTACAAATCCACCCTAATCTAAGCCTTCAGAATATAAAGACTCACAGACACAAAGAGACAGACAGACAGACAGACAGAGAGAGAGAGAGAGAGAGAGAGAGAGAGAGAGAGAGAGAGTTTGCACTTGCATATTTCCAATTTCCTGCATGTTTTTACTGTACCAGCACTCAGACATGCAGCACTAAAGGACAGAGAGAGAGAGAGAGAGAGAGAGGGGAGAGAAAGAATGTTAGCACTTAGCATATTTCCAATTTCCTGCATGTTTTTTTACCCTGTGCTGGAACTCAGACATGCTGCACACTAGGGTGATACCACTTTACACCAGTAAAGTGTATTGAAAAGTTAAACTTTCAACATACCCAGAACATGTCCTGCTCTGCTCGTACACAGATTTGTTGACCCACACACCAATTTCCGCTTCTCGTTTTTCATCACTTCCAGTAACTTTGACAACAATGTTTTCCAAGCATGCACTGTTCCAATATCGTCTATTTCTATCATGCATGATACACTGTACACCTTAACAGTTGTGATATTCCAACACCATATACTGCTGAAAGCATGGCCTTGCCCTTCATAGCGTCTGTCAGGGCCTCGTATCTCTACCCATTCCAAAGGGTCAGAAACTATAGCAGCTATCATGCCCAAAGTATCCTCACAAAACTTGAACAAACAGAATCCATGTCATGTTTGTTAGACTACCTAAAAGGAACAACAAACAGTAAACAAGCAGGGTAACTTTTGCTCCCATATGAAAACCTAACACAGAGTAACTTTTATTCAAGACTGGCACAGCCTTTTAAACTGGCTGTGCAAGTCTTGAATAAAAGTTACTCTGTGTCAGGTTTTCTTACGGGAGCAAATATTACCCTACTTGTTTACTGTTTCTTGTTTACTGTTCCCTGCCTCACCTCTTTCTCAATTACCTAAAAGTGAAACAATGTTCACATCCCCTCCAGCAGTTCAATTCGACAAAAACCCTGGATTGGCACATGGGAGCGAGTGTGTTCAGTACAACTGTACCAACACATTTTAACCCCCCCTCCACACACACAACCTGCCCACACATGGCAATTTACTGGTCTCTGGGGGGGAAAAAGTCAATCCCTTTCCAGCCATCAGTTTCCCCATGACCATCTGAAACACTCTTGACCTTTCTTATCCAGAAGTTCAGCATGAATGGCAATGACCTCATGTGACCTGATCATGCGGTTTTACAGAGCCAGCAAAAAATTCAGAGCCAGCTTTAAAAAAGATCTGGAAAGATATATCACTCCACATGTTTCACCATTTTGTCAGGGCTGTATATGGTGCAAACCAGGGACAAAGATTGATTTCTATGCTGTGATATGATTTTCATAAGGAAGCTTGCCTATAAGATACACTGGAACCCCCCCCCCCCCCCCCCCCCCCCCCCCACTTTTTTTTTTCTTTTCACTTTTAATCAAGTCATGTGCTCAAGTACAAAATAACACATTTTGCTTCAGATAATGATCCTTCTTCAGCTTCTCAAAATTCAATTACAGCAGCCTGTTTTTGTTCATGATCAATAAATTGAACACATTAAATGCTTTTACATATATTTTTGAAGAGAGGGACTGATAAAGAAAACAGAATGGGAGGGAGGGAGGTGAGGAGAGAGAGAGAGAGAGAGAGAGAGAGAGAGAGAGAGAGAGAGAGAGAGAGAGAGCGAGCAAGAGGATAAGGATAATGTTGCTTAGAGCCCAGCCGACCGCAAAGGGCCACATCAGGGCTGTCACCACGTTTAAATCAACTCACCAGTCTTAAAAAAAAAAAAAAAAAAAAAAAAAACTTTCACACATCTCTTTAAATGATATCTTCTAGAAACGCACCAGAAACTTCGTTAAAAAATCTTTCTTCCGTGAAATCTTAAATTAGATGAAAAATGTTAATCTCTCTCAAAAACCCAAAGATCACGTCAGGTGGGACATCTCTGAACAGGATTTTCATGGAATCTGCTGTAAAATGTTTGTGTCTCACACCTCGTGCAAGTCCCAACACTCCAAAAGAATATGTTTCATTGTGAGTGGCACATGACATGGAATGCACCACGGAGCTTCTTCACTCTTTTTAAAAAGGTAGGAATGAGTAAAATACGAATGGCCAGTGTGCAGCCGGCACAGAACTGTTTCTTCTTTACGACCACCAGACGAAGATGAGAGGAACTCCTTTAAGTTTGGACGGATCTGAAAGAGTTTGTTATTTGTCTGTGTATTCCAGTCCTCCTGCCAGAGGTCTCTGACATAATCATTAATTTTGGATTTCAGATCCGAGCAGGGGATAGGTGTGTTTGACAGTTTCTCTCTTGTGGCATTCTTGGCCAAATGATCCACCATTTCGTTCCCTCCAATGCCAACATGACCAGGAACCCAAGCCAGAAGAATGTTGTAACCCTCTACTTTCAACTTGGTAAAAAGTTCAAAAAAGTGTAAAAGTTCGGGGTGCTGAAGGTTGCGGCCAGATATGGCCTCCAAAGCTGACAGTGAATCCGACAAAACCAGAAAGTCCCTCTTTGGAGACTGTGAGATTATTCTTAGTGCCAGAACCAGAGCTGTAACTTCAGCAGAGTAAGCAGAAGCGTCTGAAGGAATATGTTTTAACAGTATTTGAGAAGGAGCACCAGGGCAGTAGGCTGCACAGGCCACTCCATCTTCAGACTTGGAACCGTCAGTGAAAATTTTCTGGTAGGATGGGAGTTTGGAACAGAGCTCAGCATACAATGCCTTGTATGCCAGAGAGCTGGTGGACTCTTTGCGAAAAGCTGCAAGATCAAAACGAATCTCTGGTGTGAAAAAGGTCCACGGAGGCTCATCTGGAAACTTGGAAAAATCAGACACAACTCCTAGGTCTAGACCTGCATTCCGTGCGTGAGGCTGCATACGAAGGCCAAACGATGGAATACAGGTAGGGTTGTTTTTCGAATTTGCTTTGGAACTGAGGGTCAAAGACACAGTCAGTCATAGGCAGGGTTTTTCTGGTTCAGAGAACAGTCTGATATAGTAGTTTAAAGATAGTTTCAGCCTGCGGTTGGACAGCGAGGGTTCACCTGCCTCTGCGTACAGGCTGTACACAGGGTGGTGCGGAATGCTCCGAGAGAGAGACGAAGCCCTTGATGGTGGATAGGGTCCAAGAGTTTTTGAGGTAAGATGGTCTTGCAGAGCCGTACACAGCACAACCATAATCCAATTTGGAACGGACCAAGGCTCTGTAAAGGTGCAGCAGAGTTTTCTTATCAGCGCCCCAGTCAGTGTGTGCTACAACCCGTAGAATATTCAGAGCTTTCTGGCAAGAAGTTTTGAGGTTTTTAATATGGCTGAGAAAGTTCAGTTTTTTATCAAATATAACCCCCAGAAATTGGCTTCCTTAACAGCTGGAATGGTGGACTTATCCAGAAGAATTTCAGGATCAGCAAAAAACTGACGAAAATTGTGAAAATGGATGGACTGGGTTTTGGTGCGTGAAAAGGTAAACCCGTTTTCCTCGCCCACTGTTGAATCCTGTTGACACAAAGTTGGAGTCGACATTGTACGCTGGCGTAAGAAGCTCCAACTGCGTACAGCGCGAAGTCGTCAACAAAGAGGACTCAGAGCCCTGGCTTGCCGATTTCACAATGTCGTTGATTTTAATGCTGAAAAGGGCAGGAGAAAGGATGATGCTCCCCTGAGGTACACCCAACTCCTGCCCATGGATGTCCGAGAGTGTGGTGCCAACACGCACCTGGAATTGTCGATCAGCCAGAAAGTTTTTGATAAATAGAGGCAGATAACCACGAAAACCAAGTTTATGCAAATCCATAAAGATTCCTGATTTCCACGTGGTGTCATACGCTTTTTCTAGGTCGAAAAAGATAGCGACCACATGCTGCTTATTGACAAAGGCGTCGCGGATGGTGGTTTCTAGACGGATTAAATGGTCAACTGTCGAGTGGTACTTGCGGAACCCGCAAGAGAGCAAGAGAGAGAGAGGCAGGCAAGAGTAAATTTATAACAACCATAACAAAATATTGTATTGCAGAATTCATAAAATGTACATCATCAAACTGTACATACTTTCCAAGCTTTAATATTACAGTAAAAATGAGTTCAACAAACTCCAATGGATTTTTCAACATTAATGTTAAAAGATGAAGACTGGGTATTCCAAGACTGAACAAATTTTTCACATTCCTTTTGTAATCTGACTGTAAACTTTTCAATCTCAAATCTATTTTATGATAGAAAAATGAGGGCCATTCTCTGGCACTTGGCCTTAGAGGTCTTGTAGTGAGTTTAAATGTCTGAAGGAGATCAGAGGTAGGCGCACTTTAACCCCACATATGGTTCGTTGTGATTTGCTGGTGACATTACATATTAATCGCACATGTTGCTTGCCTTTGTTTGACTCTTGCACATTTTTTTTTCTTCTCTCTGAAAACACCAGCAGGCTGCCTTTACCAATGTAGGTGGTCGATTCTGCAATGTTCTAGTACTTCAAAGTTTCAGGAGCATCAGTAGTGACAGGTCAACTCAGTCTATGCCTGTTTGTTTTCATTTTTCCCCCTCAAGGATATAACACAAAAAATGCATTTGTGAGGTAGACTGGCTTTATCCACAGTTTCCAGGGACAAATGTGGATATTCTGGAACTGTAGCTCACTCTGTTTTTACACTCACGGGGCTCACATTTATCAAAGTATGTCCGTCTGACCTCCTGAAAACTGAAAGGACGCAATTAAAAATTGGTTCTGAAGTCTTCCCATCACATTAACCAACCTACTTGACATGGATCTAAACCAGAACAAGTTTTGGTTCACCAATTTCGACACTGCATTCAGGGCTTAAAAACAGGAAGAGGGGAAAAAAACCTACTGAAACTAGGGGGGTCCGGGGGCATGCTCCCCCAGGAAAATCTTTAAAAAAAAAAAAAAAAAAGTGTAAATCTATGCCATTTCGCACTTTCTGGACATAATTTCAAGAGATATTTAGGGCATAAAAGTTGCTGTCACCATGTAATTATTACAGGAAGATATATTTGGGAAAAGGGAAGATTTTAAAGAGTTGTCAAAAGTCTGACCTGCTTGAACAATGTCTGCATGCCCCTCCATTTTTGTTTTTTCCAAGAAATCTGACCGGAAACTTCTTACAAGAAAAATCAGGGGCCATTACTTGCGCGCCGTTGCTATGATCACTTGTGAGCCAATCATGGATGCCTCGCTCCTTTTGGGGGTTTTTGTTTGTTTGTTTGTTGTTTTTTTTGGACAAACCAAAATCACCCAGATGCATAACGTTTTAAGTCCTGTGCATCTGAGCACTGTCTGAAAGGTCAGTTTCAACTTCCAACCTTTTCTTCCTATACAGGAAAGCAGGATATAATAAAGAGGGCAATTTCCAGTGGCCCAAGCTGACTTTAATAGAAACAAGAAGGTCCCTTAAAATCAACTCATTCTGACCAATCAGTAAGTGCTCAAATAACAAACAAAATTCTGAACAGAGGACCTAAACTGATCAGTTTTCATAGGAAACAGAATTCTAGTAGATTCACATTAATGGCAAAAAAAAAAAAAAAAAGTTTAAGAAAAAAAATCACAAGGTTTCCACCATTCACTTCGTCCTAGACTGAATAAAAGTAGATCTAGTTGCAAAGTGAAACGACTGCAGGTGGAAATCTCAACAAATCTTAAATAAATGTCAGCGAACCGCCCAGAGAAACGTGGACAAACGAGTCACAAGACAAAACACAACGCGTTTCGACCTCTTAGGTCTTTATCAGGTGAAACAAAAATGAAAAAAATAACAAAAATGCACTTAGTTTTGATCGCTTCAGATTGCTTCTGAGTTCAGCGCAAGGAAGACGGGGTTGAATGGAGCGATCAAAGCTGAGTGCATTTTCGTCATTTTTTTCGTTTTTGTTTCACCTGATGAAGACCTAAGAGGTCGAAACGTGTTGTGTGTTGTCTGTGACTCGTTTGTCCACGTGTATCTGGGTGGTTCGCTGACATTTATTTAAGATTTGAATAAAAGTAATAATCCTGTATTACATTCTTTTTTCTCCCCTCTCTCTCCAGCAAACACGAATTCCAACTTAAGTCCACTTCATCTTTTCGAACAAAAAAAAGGGTGTTGATCTATCAATTCCATGCAGACTAAGCAAAATGCTTACCTGCTGCACGTTTTATGCAAAGAACACACCTTGTCTAAGAAGACAGCTCCCTATTAAGACTTCATTATGAAAACCTGAGGGGGAGAGAGCGAAAAGGGGTGGGGAGGAGGGGGACAAGCAGGAGGCAAAGAGACGGTAGAGTTGTACAAATTACAATTATGGTGAAAAAGTCAAAAAGAAAAAAAAAAGAAGCGATTGATGCTGCAATGAAGCTTACTTCTCAGAGCTCTGTCCTTTAACGCCATAAAAATAAATGATTGCCCAAGAGACGTTTCTGCTTGTCTGCCAGGTAACTCAGTTGTCATGGAAAATAGGATGAATGGGTTGAAATTTCAAGCCCTGTGCTGACACGTTATATACCATACCTATGCTCTTTGTCTGCTCACTTTAGGCTGCCAAGGAACACGTGTGTCCCACAGCAACTAAAAAAAAAAAAATATTAAGCTCTAAAATAATTATAGAAATACAACAAACATTGAATCTGTAAACTTTGCCTGTGGCAATCCCACACAGTTTAAACAGAATGTAGACATACAGGAATAAAGAAATCAAAGAATGAAGGCTCAATGAATAAAGAACACCGGAACAGGTACAGGCAGCTACACACAGTGCAGAAGGCACATTCTGCGCTTGTAGCTACACATATTGTTCAGGGAAGTTTGCAGACTAATGGCATGGAGGGCAGGAGGTGCAGAGGCTGGGGTGTAAGGTGAGGGTGGAGCGTATTCCAGTGGAAATCACCGACACTTTGACAGACAAAATATTTTTTCCATCTATTTCAATATTTTCTCTTTTTTTTTTCTGCTACATCTAATGAATTCATGTTTGGATAGTAGAATTGTTTATAATGACCTCCGACATGATCTCAGTTCTGGACATCTAGCTAACTGGATAGGCAGTTTTCAAAACAAGACAGCGTCTGCATTTATTTGCTCAATAGTTGACCAGCTAGCAATTATATATTCCATTGAATCTGCACACATTGCTATGCTCATCATTTATAAATTCGATGGATGGATGCGCGAGGTTGTAGCCTGTATCAGTTTTTCGTAAGCATTTACTGATTTTTCTGTCTGTCGTGTTTGTACGCTTTTCGTCTGAAACAGCTGTGAAAACCGTTCAATCAGCAATGAAACTGACGCAAATGTTGGTCTTCATGGCTGGAAGTGGATTAAAACTGCAGTGCATGAATTTAACAGGTCAATAAGAAACCGACAAGGATTCAGTATCTTAACAGTAAAATTCCCCCCCCCCCCCCTCAACCTACTTTTGCCAATCAGTTGTGGAGATTTGCTAATGGATCAACTGACCTGGTGCTGTAAATATGTGCTTCATGATGACCCTAATTTTTTTTTTTAACGTGTGTCAAACCTGAAAGCTAGTTGATCCCTTGATTTGCATTTTTGGAACATCGCACATATGTTCCCCAAAACAAAACTGCCCATATAACACATTTTACTTTCCCTTGGAATTTTTTGTCACCTGCCTACTCTGGAATACTCTTACCAAACTATGGAATAAACAATCCATTTAACGTACACTCTGAACTAAAATTTTCAAAAAATCTGTTGACAACTGGAAATTCTGAAAAGATATACTTTGAATATGACAATAATGATCGATTTCGATCGCTGGTCATCAACGGAAGAAGAAATGATGATTGATATATCCACATAAAATAATCCTGACGGTGGCACGACCAGACTGGTTTGCATCAAAATTAGCTTGACGTTTGATTTTTAAAGAGAGGACGTTTTAAAGCCTTTCAGACTACGAGTGTGAAAACACTCACCCTAGATGCTAGACCTGAACCTGAACCCTTGAGTCTCATGACTGCAAAAAATAACTGCCAAGCCATGCTAAAGCTGAGGAAGCTCAAGGTCGATTTGAGACGGCTCTCTCCGACAGTGGCTATGCCGGCGGTTGCCCATTTAGCAGATTCACAAGCGGTCACGGAAACTGCCGTTTCAAATGCAAATCATCGGATACTCGAAACACTACAATGACATTGATCTCTGACATTTTTAATGAAGCAGACATGATGTGGGCGCAAGAATCGTAAAATCAAAAATGCCAGACCGCCAGACGCAGTGAGTCACTGCGAAAATGGCGACTGAAGCCAAGCCCATCTACTTGCAACTAAATCTAGTGTAGGAATTTAAATATACATTACAGCAATGTCAAACAACAATTTGCGTTTGGATTTACAAGACAAAAAGGTAAACGTGCACACAAAAGACTATTTTTGAGTGGATAACAAACAATATAATAATTGTACA
>JADBJO010000957.1:120000-125000 GCA_016801955.1 Conus betulinus | reverse complement strand
AAAAACTCTCAGAACAATCCAGTGGCCCCAGTCTATAAATACTTGACTGCTTGAGCAAGGCCACGGCGCATTAATATTTGGTGTGCAGCCTGTACATACACGGCCCATAACTCCGAACGAATTGCTGCTTACGACACCGATTCGCCAGGCGGATCGGTGTCGTAAGCAGCGTTCGTTTGGAGTTATGTGCGTGTATTAGGCGATTCGGTGTCGTAAGTAGGGCTGTGTATTCATTTTATCATGGGAGCAAGAGAAACCCACTTGTGTGTTATTTCCTGTGTACTTTTCCCTGCCTCATTAAAAAAAAAAATTCCTCTCTGTAGGTAGAGATGGAAAATCCACAACGCTGACCTGTGATAGTTTTTGAGACAGTTTCACCGTGACAGTGATGGGATGCTGAACAGTCGACCATCGGCCATTAGAACATGTGAATACTTCACAGTAGGCGTAGTCCAGATCTCCAACGACTCTATGAAGATGCCACATGCCAGGTTGTCCACGACGGGAAGCTAACGAAGCCATCGCCGACAATTTTCCTGATGGTCGTTGACTGGATAATGCGGCAGTCTACAGACGCAAGAGGACAGGAATCCAGTGGACTTTCACCAAGCAACTGGAAGACCTGGACTTCGCCGACATCAGCCTTCTCTCCCACAAACAGCAAGACGCACAAGAGAAGCTGTGTCAGGTAGCAGAAGAAGCAGGAAAGACGGGCCTCCAAATCAACACAAAGAAAAACAGAAGCCATGAGAGTCAACAACCAGCAACGAGACCCACTACGACTTCAACAGGAAGACATCATTGAAGTTGACAAGTTTGTCTACCTCGGCGGTGTGGTCAGCAAAGATGGAGGTACAGATGAGGATATCAAGAGCCGCATCAATAAAGCCAGGCACACCTTTACTACGCTACGGCCTATCTGGAATTCCTCTGCCCTCTCACTCCACAACAAGATCAGAATCTTCAACTCAAATGTGAAATCTGTCCTTCTGTATGGTTCTGAAACGTGGCGAACAACAAAGACAAACACCCACAAACTCCAAACATTTATCAACAGATGTCTGCGAAACCATTGTGAACATCAGATGGCCAGATGTTATTGCCAACACAGAACTGTGGAACAAGACCAAGCAAGTTCCAATAGAATTAGAAATCAGAAAACGGAAGTGGGGATGGATTGGCCACACCCTCAGAAAGTCTCCATCCAACATCACAAGACAAGCCCTTGAATGGAACCCTCAGGGCAAGAGAAAAGTGGGAAGACCAAGACAGACATGGCGAAGGAGTAGACTGAAATCCAGCCATTGTGTACGCCATTTTCGCAACTGTCGTGAGCTGTCAGCAGATATTTTTATTCAAATCAGAAACCATTTAGACCCTTCCACTCGTTCTTGTCATGGGAAACTTTTGTTGATGAACTCTCAGACTTTTTTTTTTTATTTTTTTTTTTCAGTCACGGGTAAATCAATCAACAAGATCATCACCAGGCAGTGGTAGAAACCAGGACATGGGACATAACTTCTACTTGACTAATACCGCAAGTCAAGACGCGGCTGCTTCTCTTGGACGAGATTGCCTGTCCTTTTGATTGTTGGCATTCTGAGCCCGACAATTGCTTACAACAAAGTACAATTGCACAAAACTATACAATTCGTTTGTTATCCCTTACGTTTTGTTTTTATTATTACCCCCCCACCCTCCCCTCAAGGAAAAAAATTCGTGTATATACTACGTATCAGGGTTCATATAATCAAAAAGTGAAGGTTTTCATATCCCCATTTTTACTACCCCCAACAACGCATTTCTGGAGGTTTACGCATGGGAAGCATTATGCCATATTTTATCAACAAAACGACTTTCGTCAACGGTACCTACGGATAAGGCGAAATCAATGACTCTGTCTTCAAGATTGATTCCAAAGGTCCCCAGATGCTGGTTGTAAATGTAACGACGAAAGAATTTTTTTTAACCTGCATTTGTTTCCCTCATTACAATCTTGTTCAACACTGCACTTGTTTCCCCCATTACAATTTTTATTCAACACACACACACACACACACACACATATATATATATATATATATATATATATATATATATATATATATATATAATGCAAGCGGAAATTAAAATAAGAAGAAAAATAGAATTACTAGGCCGTTTAACGAAGGAACAAACTACAAAACTAAAAAACATCGCGTTTCGACCTATGAGGTCTTCTCCCGACATGACAAACAACTTTCAAAAGAACGACAATGAAGGACGAACAGCCGGCCATTCCTCTCTTCCATCTGCATGCAAATTCGGCCCTGGGAAAACAGCTAAAAACTACGGAATGGCTGCAGCTTGTTATTGTCAAGTTTACCTACTTGTTCATTTCAAAAAGGTGTTTCCATCCTCCTTAATCGTCTCCTTTCTGTCTTGACTTTCATTTCACTATTTAAGTCGTCCCAAGACTTAACTTTCCACACCTAGTGCGGGTGTGTATTGCTCGGGGGGAGGGGGGGGGGGGGGGGGGGGGGGATTCATGCGCATCGCAAGGGTGGGTGAAATTGATATTATTCAGGTGTGTGTTGTAAGGAATGATAGAATTTTCCTGTGATGTCTTTACTGCAAAGGGTGATATTTCATGTCATGAAGGTGTGTGTGTATTGCAAGGGATGATACCCATATTATGCGGGTGTGTATTGCAAGGGATGATGAAATTTTAGTCCGGGGGTATTTATCGCAAAGGGTGATTTTTTTTTCATCATGCACGTGTGTATGTGTATTGCAAGGGGGTGATAATCTATATTGTGCTGGTGTTTACTGTAATGGGGTGATAATTTTGATTTCTGTGCTGTTTGGTTCGTGTATTTTTTGTCCTCTTTATTTCCGTTTCTGTTGTTGTAAGCGTTTGAGCTTTTTTTTTAAGATTTAGCGCTATAAAAGGTCATTATTTTTAATTATCATTATTCTCATCATCATCATCATCATCGTTGTTATTATTATTATAATTAACTGACATTGCGCAGGTGTTTATTTGCAAAGGGCGGTAATCTGTGTCGTGCAGGTGTGTATTGCAAAGGCAGAGTGCGTTGCCCCTGGCATGGCGCGTGCTTTAACGTCATCACTGGAGACATCGAGGATTTCCGGGTCTGGACAGCTTGCCTGTCTTTAAGGTAAGGGGGGGGGGGGGGGGGGGGGGGGGGGGGGGGAGATAAGGTGGGAGGGGGGGGGGGGGGATAAGGTGGGGGGGGGGGGGGTTTGTATAGAGGGTGTTTTGAGGAATTTTCAATCCTCAACAACATCCCCAGTAAAACACACACACACACACACACACACACACACACACACACACACACACACACACACACACACACACACACACACGGCTTTGGTATTGCTTACTTCGTGTTACTGGGTGTGTAATAATGATAAACGGTAACGATCGTGATGATGATGAGATGACGATGATGACGACGGTGATAATGACGACAACGATGACGGCGATCGTGATGACGAGGACGGCTATGAAGATTATGACGGCAACGTCTGTTTATGTTGACGACGACGAACAACGACGATGATGATCATGAAAATATCATGATGATGATTGGTGGTGATAATGATTAAGATGATGATGATAACGACGACTATGATGACTGTTCTGACTGCCACGACGACGACGACGACGATGATGATGATGACGATGATGATGATGATGATGATGGTTTACCTCTCTTCTTCATTTCTCCCATCTTAGTCATTACTTTATTTATCCATCAGCTTTAAATCGTGCGCAGTGTGGTCTTGAAACTTAGCAGATGTGGTGTAGCTTATATGGACTAGTCCGCACGCAGTGATACCTCCTTGATGAAACTGAAACTGAAACTTTCCGCAGGTGGAAGTTGGAGGGGGGTGAGGTGGTGGTCACAGCTGACCGGAAGTTCTGGATAGCAACAAAAGGGTCAAGATCATGTCAAGGTCTGACCCCTGCAACCCTGACACGTTTGTCATCGTCGGTGGAGGTTAGTCTGTCGGTCTGCCTGTCTTTCTCTCCGTCTGTCTGCCTGTTCGTCTGTCTGTCTGCCTGTCTGGCTGTCTGTCTCTGTCTCTGTCTGTCTGTCTGTCTGTCTGTCTGTTGTCTGTCTGTCTGTCTCTGTCTGTCTGGCTGTCTGTCTGTCTGTCTCTCTCGTGTTTGTGTGTGCATGCACTGTGCGTGCGTGCGTGCGTGCGTGCGTGCGTGCGTGCGTGCGTGCGTGTGTGTGTGTGTGTGTGTGTGTGTGTGTGTGAGAGAGAGAGAGAGAGAGAGAGAGAGAGAGAGAGTGTGTAGATGTGTGTGTGTGTGTGTGTGTGTGTGAGACAGAGAGAGAGAGAGAGAGCGTGTATGTGTGTGTGTGTGTGTGTGTGTGTGTGTGTGTGTGTGTGTGTGTGTGTGTGTGTGTGTGAGGGAGACCGACAGACAGTATACAGCATTCCTAGTAGCCTGGTTGAAAAGACGTCAGTGCTGACGCCGTGTGCTGGGCGGTGTGTGTTGCCGGCAGGAGGGGCGGGCGCCTCATGTGCGGAGACCCTGCGTCAGGAAGGGTTCGCCGGCCGTGTGCTGATGGTCACCCAGGAGCCCTGCCTGCCCTACGACCGACCCAAGCTCAGCAAGGTCATGACCTGGCTGGCTGTCCGTCTGTCTGGCTGTCTGCGCTTTTTTTGTTTGTTTTTTGTTTTTGTCTGTCTGTCCGTCCGTCTGTCTGTCTGTCTGTCTGTCCGTATGCTTGTTTGTTTGTCTGTCGGTTTGTCTCTCTGTTTATCAGCCTGCCTGCCTACCTATCTGACTGTATGTTTGTTCTGTCTGTCTGCCTGCCCGTCTTTCTGTCTGTCTGCCTGCCTGTTTGTTGGTGTGTGGTGTGTGTGTGTGTGTGTGTGTGTGTGTGTGTGTGTGTGTGTGCTTGTTTGTCTGCCTAAACCCCCCCCCCCCCCCCCCCCCCCCCCCCCGTCTGTATGTTTGCCTGTTTGTTTATCTT
>JADBJO010000957.1:105000-115000 GCA_016801955.1 Conus betulinus | reverse complement strand
AATTGCTGTCCATATTTTGACGCTCAAGGGACAGAAATGAAAGAGAAAGTTCCAGCTCAAGTGTCTCTGACTGAGTTCTCTCCCTGTAACATCGTCTGTGGACTCTTCCAACGCGTGAACAAGGCAGAGGGTGTATTAAAGGTCGACAGGTCAGATTTTCTGATTATGTTACGCCATGATGTTGCCCTAGATTGGAATGTTTCGTAATCTGTCCTTTTGAGTCTGTGTACAGTTCATGCTGTCACAGTTCCGTGGTAGGGTCCATTGTTCGTGTTCTTTCACCATATGTGTATTATCAGTGATCAAAAGCTATTGATGAACAGAATAAGGTTCGGAATGATAACGTAAAATGTTATCATTGTTGGTTGTCTTTTTTTTCCTCATTATCTGGGTTGTAATTGTTTTTACTTTTATCATTATTGTTTTTTTCATCATCATCATCATCATCATCATCATCATCATCATCATCATCATCATCATCATCATCATTATTTATCATCATCAGCTTCGTCGACAATCCCTTTGTGGCATGACGACTAACTTTGTCCCTCCTGTGACTGACGTGACGGGCAGACCCCGCAGGTTGTCGTCGTCTCTCCCGGGCCTGGACTTGCAGAACATCTGCTCGCTAAGGACCGCCGAGGACGCTCAGCGCATCGCTGACCTCTGCCCCCAAAGTCACGTGGTCATCGTGGGCACCTCTTTTATCGGTCGGTGGATTGGCTGGTTGGCTCGTCTGGTGGATTGGTTGGTTAAGAGATTCGCTTGAGTAGATTTGCTGGTTAGCAAGGTGGATTGATTGGTTTGATAATTTGGTGGGTGGGTTGGTAAGTTGGGTGGATGGCTGGGTGGATTGGTTGTTTGGTTGAGTGTTTGGCTTGGTGGATGGGTTGGTTAGGCGGTTGGCCGGGCGGATCGGTTGGTTGGTGGCGTGCTCGGCTGAGTGGATGGGTTGGTTAGGTGGCTGGCTGGGCGGAATCGGTTGGCTAGTTGGTTTGCTGGGTTCGTTGGCTGGTAAGATGGTTTGCAGTGTGGGGTTGTTGGTTTACTGGTTCACCAGATGAATTTGACAGGTGTTGTTTTTTGTTGTTAAGTTTGTTTGCTTGTTTCTTTTTACTTGATTTGGTTGATTCGCTGATGTCATTGCTTGGTTTTAGCTCGCTGGCTTAGTGGATTGCTTTGTTAATCGGTTCGCTAGGTGACTGGTTGCCTAGGTGGTTCTTTGGCGTTAATGGATGGTTAAATGGGCGGACTGGTTAGTTATAACTGGTTTACCGGGTAGACTGGTTGTTTAGTCGGCTAGCTTAGTGAGTTTGCGTTATTTGATTGACTAGCTTGGAGAATGAGTTGTTGAGTTCGTTCGTTGAGTGGACGGATGGTTTATTAGTTGGTTCACTAGGTCAAAAGGTTGTTTCGTGGGTTTGGTGGGTGAATAGGCTGGTGAGTTGGTTGGCTGGCTGGATTATGTTTGTTTATGGTTTTGAAGGCTTGATTTGTTGCTGTTTGGTTTACTGGGTGGATTTTTTGTACTGGTTCCCAGGGTGGATTGGTTGGTAGTTTGGTTCGCTGGATGGAATGGTTGCTTATATCGTTTGCTGGATGGATTGGTTGGTTGTTTGGTTCGCTGGGTGGATTGGTTGATTATTTGGGTTTGCTGGGTGGATTGGTTGGTTATTTAGTTCGCTGGGTGGATGGTTGGTTATTTGGTTCGCTGGGTGGATTGGTTGGTTATTTGGTTCGCTGGGTGGATTGGTTGGTTATTTGTTTCGCTGGGTGAATTGGTGGTTATTTGGTTTGCTGGATGGATGGTTGGTTCTTTGGTTCGCTGGGTGGATCGGTTGCTTATATGGTTTGCTGGGTGGATTGGTTGGTTTATATGGTTCGCTGGGTGGATTGGTTGGTTATTTGGTTCAGCTGGGAGGACAGGTTGATTAATTAATTGATTCATTAGGTGGAATGGTTGTTGACTGGGTTTTGTTAATTTGTTGCTAAGCAGGTTCGCTCGTGGGATTAGTTGTTTTGTCCGGTGGATTTGTAAGTTCATTGGTGGATTGGATTTGTAGTGGTCCTTAAGTTATCAGAACTGTCGTCAGTGCTGTTAGGTCAGGATAAACAATGAGCCTGAAGTTATCAGAACTATCAGCGTCACCAGAATCGCTGCTGCTGCTGTGCCAGGATTAATAGTGATCCTTAAACTGTTAGCACTATCAGCATCGCAACAATTACGGTTGCTTTGTTTATAGGAATGAATAATGATCCCAATACTACCAGAGTTACCAGCATCATTAAGATCACCGGCTGTAATGTAAGAAGAATTAATCATGATCCTAAAACCATCCGAGATACCAGGTTGGCTACGATCACAGTTGTTGTTTAGCGATTATTTTTTATTATTATTTTTTTTGGTAAATTATTGCTACTGTTAACAGTGCTACCGTGACCACAACCATTATTGATAAAATGATATGAAGTGATGATGATTCTGCTGCTGCTGCTGCTCATGATGGTGAAGATTCTGAGAGTGACGACAGTGATGATGGTGAACGATGACGATGATTGATCAACAATAACGATAATCTTGACGATCATGATGATAATGCTGATCCTGATGATGAGGTGATGAGCACAACGGTAACGACTGATGAAGACGGCAGGACGATGAATAACGATATTGACGACGACGATGACGATGTTGATGAAGACGATGACGGCGATACTGATGATGGAGACGATGACGACGCGGGCAGGTCTGGAAGTGGCGGCCTACATGCAGGGGAAGGCGGCCAGTGTCAGTGTGGTGGGCAGAGGGAGGAGAGAGCCCTGGAGCACGTCTTTGGGGCCGACATTGGAGCCTGCATCACCCAGGTCAGTGAGGACCATGGACATTTTCTTTTGTGGGGGCTGTATTGAAGATTGAGTCGTTGTGGTCAGTGAGGACCATGGACATTTTCTTTGTGGGGGCTGGTATTGAAGATTGAGTCGTTGTGGTCAGTGAGGACCATGGACATTTCCTTTGAAATCTCTGTGGGGCTGGTATTGAAGATTGAGTCGTGGTCAGTGAGGACCATGGACACTTCCTTTGAAATCTCTGTGGGGCTGGTATTGAAGATTGAGTCGTGGTCAGTGAGGACCATGGACATTTCCTTTGAAATCTTTGTGGGGCTGGTATTGAAGATTGAGTCGCTATGGTCAATGAGGACCATGGACACTTCCTTTGAACTCCTGTGGGGCTGGTATTGAAGATTGAGTCGCTGTGGTCAATGAGGACCATGGCCATTTCCTCTGTGGGGCTGGTATTGAAGATTGAGTCGCTGTGGTCAGTGAGGACCATAGACACTTCCTTTGAAATCTCTGTGGGGCTAGTATTGGAGATTGAATCGTTGTGGTCAGTGGTGACGATAGATTCTTTGTTTCAAATCGCTCTGGAGCTGATTTTGAAGACTACGTTGTTCAGGTCAGTGTTGAGGTTGGACACTTCGTTTCAAATCTCCCTCGGGCTGATACTGGAATTGCGTTGTTTAGATCAGTGATGACGATGGATACTTCGTTTGAAATCTCTATGGGGCTGACATTAAATTGCATCACTCAGGTCAGTAATGACGATGGATACTTCATTTCAAATCTCTTTGGGACTGATACCGGGCATTGCATCGTTCAGGTCAGAGTTGACGGTGGAGAGTTCATTTCAAAATGTCTGTGGGTTCCGCATGGGGATCTCCCAACTGAGCTTTAAAGGAGAACAGTTCATCTGAAATGCCTTGAGGTCCACGTTAGAGTCCACATCGCCCAGGTTAATGTCAAAGATAGACATTTCACTTCAGATGTCCGTGTGTTTCACATGGGGACCTGCATGTCCCAAGTGAGTATGTAACGGAGGACACTTCATCTGAAATGTCTTCGGGGTTCACGTTACAGTGTGCATCGCCCATGTTGGTGTAGAAGATGGACTGTTCATTTTAAATGTCTGTGGGTTCGTCGTTTGGGGCCTGTATCACTCAGTTGAACGTGGACAGTTCATTTGAAAATATCTTAGGGGTCTTAGCAGCAGTCATGAGACCCTCTTCTGAAATTTTCTCAGTTTAGTCATTACTTCATTTATCTATCAGCTTTTAACCATGCGCAGTGTGGTCTCACAACTTAGCAGATGTGGTGTAGCATATATGGTCTAGTCTGCACCAGTGACACTCCTTCATGAAGCCGAAACTGAAACTTAGGGGTCTACATCGGAGTCTGTATCCCTCTGGTGAGTGTTAAAGATGGTCAGTTCATCGGAAAGTTTTTGGGTCTACATCAGAGCCGGCATTATCAAAGTGAATGTCAAGAGGAACAGGTCCTTTCAAACGTCTACGGGGGTCCACATTAGAGTCTGTGTCACCCAGGTGAATGTTGAAGATGGACAGTCATCGGACATGTCTTTGGGGTCCTTTGTTAAAGCTTGTATCACCAAGCAAGTGCTGTGGAGGGACAGTCTCTTTCAAATGTCTTTTAGGACAGAGATGAGATCCTAAGTCAGCCAGGTAAAAGCTGTTGATGGACAGTTCGTTTTTACTGTCTTTGGGGCTGACATAGGATCACTCGTCACTCACGTGAGTGCTTAGGATGAACAGTTCATCTGAAATGCCTTTGAGGTTCGCATTGTAGCCTGCGTCACCAGACTGAATGTTGAAAATGAACAGTTCCTTCCAAAAATTCATCGGGGCTGACATTGAAGCCTGTATCACAGAGCGAAAGGTTCAAAATGAACTGTTCCTTTCAAAGGTCATTGGGCTAACATTGAAGTCTGCATCACCCTGCTAAATGTTGAAATTGAACAGTTCCTTTCCAAGGTCTTTGAGGGCTGACTTTGAAGTGTGCATCACCCTGCTGAATGTTGAAAATGACCAGCTCCTTTCAAATGTCTTTTGGAGGTCCACATTGGAGCCAGCATCACCAAAGGGAGAGCGAAAAGATGGACAGTTCCTCTCAAACATTTTTGTGGCTGAAACTGGGGCCTGGACTACCCAGTCAAGTGTCAGAGACGGGACACTTCATCTGAAATAGCTCTGAGGTCCACAATGGAGTCTTGACCTCCCAGTGAATGTTGAAAGTGGACAGCTCCTTTTAAACGTCTTTGGGGTGAACTTTGAAACCTGCGTGGACAAAATGAACGTTGACAATGGAGAATTCATCGGAACTGTGTTTTACATCGGTCAGCGTGGAAGACGGACGATTCGTTTCAAATGTCTGTGAAGGCCACACTGAAACCTCGTCCAAAGTGCAGATGTTGAAGACGGACAGTTCATTTGAAGTGACTGAGGAGTACTGCACAGTGGTCAGGATTATAAAGAACATCAAATGAAATGAAATCAAATCAAACGGGAGCCCGTATGACCAGGTTGGGTGTTGTAGGTGGAGATTACATTTTGAAATGGAGGTTTAGGTTTTGGTTCTGTTTGTGTATGATACAGTCTGTCAAGCTCTACTTCGTTTGAGATGAAACAATAATGGATTTGGATTTGTTTAGACAGTGTGGGTCTTTTCTTTGCAAACGATGTCAGACGAGCTATCTTTTATGTATTCGATGAGTGTTCGCGCGCGTGTGTGTGTGTGTGCGTGTGCGTGCGTGCGTGCGTGCGTGCGTGCGTGTTTATGCACATGCATTGTTGCAGTTTGAATTAAGCAACACTACATGGACCCAACATCATACCACACCACATGACACATGTCATTACACCACATGACACTACAGCACATCACATCACACCATATCCCACCACACCACATCCCACCACACCACACCACACACACCACACCACATCCCACCACACCACACCACATCACACCACGTCACACCACATCAAACCACACCACGCAACATCCAACCACACTACATCACACCACCACACCACATCCACCACACCACATCACACCACACACCACATCACACCTCACGACACGACACCACACCACACCACACCACACCACACACACCACCACCACACCACACCACACACACCACACCACACCACACCCACTACACCATATCTCACCCCTCCCCACACCACTCCATACCCATCACGCCACATCACACCACACCACACCACGCACATCACACCAAACCACATCACATCTCACCACACCATATAACATCAGACCACCCCACACCAGATCACACTACACCACATCACACCACACCCCATTACACTACACCACACCGCGTCGCACTACACCACATCATACCACACAACATCACACCTCACCAAACCACACCACACATCGCATCACACCACACCACATCACACCACCCCACACCCCACACTCCACCCCACACCCCACCCACCCCACCATACCCCCACCCCACCACCACACCAGACCAACACCACACACACCACACCACACCAACACCACACCACACCACACCACACCACACCACACCACACCACACACCACACCACGAACACCACTACATGCGTGACTGTATCTGCTGTCAGCTGCATGAGAAGCACGGCGTGAGGTTTTACTTCCAAAGCACCGTGCAAAGCTTCGAGGGGGAGGACGGGAAACTGAAACAAGTCATCCTCTCTGACGGCACCGAACTGCCCGCCCACCTCTGTGTGCTGGGAATAGGTCAGTGTCTGTCTGTCCGTCTGTCTGTCTGTGTGTCTGCCAGTCTGCCCTCTGTCCGTCTGTTTGTGTGTCTGTCTGTCCGTCTGTCTGTGTCTGTCAGTCTGCCTGTCTGTCTGTCTGCCAGCCTGTTGTGTCTGTCTGTTGTCACCGTGTACGTTTGTGTGTTCATCAGACAAGCTCTGTGTGTGTGTGTGTGTGTGTGTGTGTGTGTGTGTGTGTGTGGCTGGCCGTTCTGTCAGTGTGTTTGTTATTTCAGCTGGAAGGCTGTCTGTTCAGTAATCCAGTGTGTTGAGAGAGAGAGAGAGGAGAGGCCGAGAGAGAGAGAGAGAGAGAGAGAGAGAGAGGAGAGAAGTAAGAGAGAGAGAGAGAGAGAATGCTGTTGAGCGATTTCTCTCTCAGCTGAGAGAGGATGTCTGGAGAGAGCAGCAGAGGAAGTGTTCAGATAATACAGTGAGGAGAGCCAAGGAGAGAGAGAGAGAGAGAGAGAGAGAGAGAGAGAGACACCAGAGAGAGAGAGAGAGAGAGAGAGAGAGAGAGAGAGAGGTGAGAGGGCGTGGAACTGAGATGGTGAGGGGGGAGAGAGAGAGAGAGAGAGAGAAAACAGACAAGATTTGAGTGTGTGTAGTGCAATACTTCTCTCTCTCTAGAATGTGTAGATGACGATGTGTGTGTGCAGTACTGAGAGAGGAGAGAGAAGAATATATACGTGTGTGTGAGTGTGTTCACTTCTCTCTCTCTCAATGTGTGTGTGTGTGTGTGTGTGTGTGTGTGTGTGTGTGTGTGTGTGTGTGTGAGTGAGAATGATATGCACCTTGCACTGATAAATACATGTAATTAGCCAACACACACACGCACACACACACACACACACACACACACACACACACACACACACACACACACACATACACACACACACACACACACACACACACACACACACACACACACACACACAACACACACATGACTCACCAGGTCTTGTGTCGATGCCAGGGGTGGACCCAGCCACAGACTTCCTGGCAGACAGCGGAGTGGAACTGACCTCTGGGGGATACATCCCTGTGGACAAGGTGACCTGTATTCTATCGTTGTAAAACAGCAAGACAAGACAAGACAAGACAATACAGTGCAATGCAATGCACTACACTACACTACACTACACTACACTACACTACACTACACTACACTACACTACACTACACTACACTACAGTGTAGTGCAATACGATGCAATACAATACAAAAACGATACAGTGTAACGCAATACAATACCATACGATACAATACGATACAGTGTAATGCAATACGATGCAATACAATAGAATATAATATGATGCAATACAATACGACACAATGCAATGCAAGACAATACGATACAGTTTAATGCTATACGATGCAATACAACACGATACAATACAATACGAAACAATATGATGCAATGCAATACAACACAATGCAATGCAATGCAACACAATGCAACGCAACGCAATGCAATGCAGTGCAATGCAATGCAACACAACACAAATGCAAATGCAACACAATGCAATGCAATGCAACACAATGCAGTGCAATGCAACACAACACAATGCAATGCAACACAATGCAGTGCATATCAACACAACACAATGCAATGCAACACAATGCAAAGCAACACAAAATACAATGCCGTGCAATGCAACACAGTGCAATGCAACACATCACAACACAACACAATACAATGCAATGCAACACAATGCAATGCAATGCAATGCAACACAACGCAACACAATGCAACACAACACAATGCAATACAATACAATACAACACAATGTAATACAATACAATGCAATGCAACACAATGCAATGCAACACAATGCAACGCAACACAAAACAACGCAATGCAATACAATACAATACAATGCAATACAACAATACAATACAACACAATGTAATGCAACAATACAACACAACACAATGCAATGCAACGCAACGCAACACAATACAATGCAATGCAATACAATACAATACAATACAATGCAATGATATGCATTACAAAACAATACGATACAATACATCGTTGGATATTGTTTGAAGACGAAGTATGTGTCTTACGGGGGAGTGTTAAACGAGACGTAAATTTTCATTTTATTTTATTCTTTTAAGACAAACACGTTGCTGAGAGCATGTCGTTTGGGTGGAAATAGGCCCCAGCATGGAACCGATGATGAAGGAAAAACAGTAAGGATCGAAATGATACAGACAATATTACTACTACTAACACTGCTACTAATGATAACATGATGGTTGTAAAATCGTACAGTAATGATACAGACAGTAATGATAACAGTACCTGCAGTAACGATAATAAGTACACTGACAGAAGAGGAGAAAGGAGACTAGTTGGGGAATAGTAACAATAACATGGTTATAGTGGCGATGGTAAATGAAATGATAATGATAATAATAATAATAATAACAAGAACAACAATAATAACAATGATGATGATAATTATGTGATGATAATCATAATAATAACAATAATAATAATAATGATAGTAGTATAGTAATGGTCGTGTTGATGATGATGATGATGATGATGATGATGATGATGATGATGATGATGATGATGACACACTATAACATTACTGTAACTGTCCTTTAACTTCTATCTTACCTTGTCTTCTGTTAGGATCGTTATCATTACTACTATTATAATTACTATGATCATTATTGTTAGCATTATCATTATATGATTATACTACCGATATGATTATCATTAGTAGTATCGTAAGCATTATTTTCTTTATTCAGTTATCGTTAGTTCATCATTCAAGCCATATTTTCTCTCCCCTTCAATCTCGTTGTTATTCCATAGTCTTCTCTCATCCAGCTCAAAGAAGGAAGCGACTGTCTGTTCATCCTTCGTTTTCATTGTCTTGAATGTTAATTGTCTTGCCTGAAGAAGACCTACTAGGTCGAAACGCAGTGTGTGTGTGTGTGTGTGTGTGTGTGTGGGCGTGTGTGTGTGTGTGTGTGTGTGTGTGTGTGCGTGCGTGCGCGCTTGCTTTAATTTGTGTATTCTTTAAATTTGTGTTTCTTTCGTTTAGTGGCGCAGTACTTCTCTCTTTGTTCCAGCCAAAACTCCATTATTCATGGTTCATGAAAACGAAAGTTCGAGAAACATGGTCTAGCATAGCCAATCAACACCCACAGGTTGTATTCTAGAAATTTTGGAGAATCATGACCGAGTTAAGTCAGTCAAAATGCTCGAAACATTCTGTCAACGATTTCTAGAACTTTCTGAACGCTTTTGCACAGTGGGGGTCAGTTCTGGGACTGTGAAGAAACTTCTGGAGTTGTTACGTCATTTGGCGTACACATCCCCAGTTGAACGTCACGTAGAATGAAAGGTA
>JADBJO010000957.1:82500-102500 GCA_016801955.1 Conus betulinus | reverse complement strand
ATTTAAAGAGAGAGAGAGAGAGAGAGAGAGAGAGAGAGAGAGAGAGAGAGAGAGAGAGAAGAGAGACGCATGGCTTGTGGACTCCTTATGTTTTATGGGTAGGGCACTAAGGATTTGGGCGTGAAACGTCTAGCAGATGGCAGGAAAATGAAGGGTCATGTGGATCGTACTTGCATAGAAAAAGAAACGGACATTGGATCTGCCTCAGAGGTCAGGTTGGTACGGGTCAAGGGCTGGACAGTGCGATGAATATGTTTTCGGTACTGGCTGATCTTCTGACAAAAGCCAGGTGCAGCTTTGAGTGTAGAGGAGATATTTAACGTTATGGTAACTGCACCTGTGGACTGGGAACAGAGTGATGTCTGAACGTCACATCACAGAGACGAAGTCAACGGGAGAGAACTCCTGGCTTGATAGCGGTTATGTCAAAGAGAGCCTTTGTGCGCAAAATCATCGACAGACATCGACGCGTCTTTAAGGCTGAAGAGATACGATTGATGTGATACCGATATGGATTGATACAAATTGGGTTCAGATTGATGTGATCTCGACAGGGGTGCAAATCTGATATGACTTTGATGTGGCATTGATATGACTTTGATATTAGCATGATGTTGATTGATATGGATTGTCGTGATACTGACATCGATTGATATTATGTAGACATGGTAATATATGGATATATTGATATGGTTTGGTATCATATTTATTATTGACGCTGATTGATTGGACATGGACTGATGAGGCAGTTTGTCTGGTGTAGAGGATTGATATGGATTTATAAGATATTGATCATGATTGATATGATATTGATACAGATTGATATGATGATATTGACAAGAATTGATATAATACTTGCAAGGGGACTGATTTTGATATTCGTATGCATACACATAACCTCGATACAGTATCAGTACGGATTAATATGAGGAAGTGTGTACAACGTGTTCAGGTGAGGGGTCAGGTCATGATGACGTCATCATTCACGGTGATCTGACGGAGCCTCGGTTTGCTGCTTTCTTCATCAGGTCAGTCAGCAATGGGGCATTGAAAAGTGATCATAATCAGGACAGAAAAAAAAGTAATAAGAAAAGTGATCATGACTAAGAAAAGAGTCTTGAAAAGTGATCATCTCTAGGGGAAAAAAAGTGACAATCGTGACATTTCTTCGGGAAAAAATGTTTTCAGGAGAAACGTCGTTCGAAAAATCTTCTTTTCTTTTTTTTTTTTTTTTTTTTTTTTTTTATAGGAGAAGAGTGATTAGAAAATCGCCATCAAAGGAAAACAAAACCGTTTAAAGTCATTGGAAACAGACATAACATTTTTTTGATGGGCGGTGTATGTGTATATATATATATATATATGTGTGTGTGTGTGTGTGTGTGTGTGTGTGTGTGTGTGAGAGAGAGAGAGAGAGAGAGAGAGAGAGAGAGTGTATGTGTGTGCGTGTGTGTGTGTATATATGTGTGTGTGTGTGTGTGTGTGTGTGTGTGTGTGTGTGTGTGTGTGTGAGAGAGAGAGAGAGAGAGAGAGAGAGAGAGAGAGAGAGTAGTGTGTGCGTGTGTGTGTGTGTGTGTGCGTGCGTGTATGTATGTGTATGTGTGTATGCGTGCGTGCGTGCGTGTATATGTGCATGTATGTGTGTGCGTGCGTGCATGCATGCGTCTGTGCATGCGTGTGTGTCTATGTGCGTGCATGTATGTGTGTGCGTTTTTGTGTGCGTGCGTGTGTGTGTGTTTGTGTGTGTATCTATATGTGTGTGTGTGTGTGTGTGTGTGTGTGTGTGTGTGTGTGTGTGTGTGTGTGGTCACTGCAGAGAGGAGAGGGTGGTGGCGGTGGCCAGTCTGGCCTTCGACCCCGTTGTGTCCCAGGTCGCCTCGCTGCTGGAACAAGGCCAGGTCTTGACCAAGGCGGAGATTCTGTGAGTGTTTGGTCTGTCTGTCTGTCTGTCTATTTGTGTGTATGTGTCTGTTATCTATCTATGTGTCTGTTGTCTGCGTGTGTGTGTGTGTGTGTGTGTGTGTGTGTGTGCGTGCGCGCGCGCGTGTGTGTGTGTGTGTGTGTGTGTGTGTGTGTGTGTGTGTGTGTGTGTGCGTGTGCGTGCGTGTGTGTATGTGTGTTTTCAACTGTGTGAGTGTGTGTGTGTGTGTGTGTGTGTGTGTGTGTGTGTGTGTGTGTGTGTGACTGTTGTTCGCCTGTGTATTTGTTGTCTGTCTGCCTGTTGTTTGTCTGTCCGTGTGTGTTGTCCGTGGTCTATGGCTGTGCATTTATTGTCTCTGTGTGTCTATATTGTCTGTCTGTGGATTGTGTTGTCTGTCTGTCTGTTGTTTGTGTGTCTCTTGTCTGTGTGTCTGTCTGTTGTCTGTCTGTGTATCTGCTGTCTCCCTGTCTGTGTGTGCGTCTGTTGTTTGTCTGTCTGTGTGTCTGTCTGTCTGTCTGTCTGTGTGTGTGTCTGCCTTGGTGTCGCGGTGTACCCATCTAAGTTTGTCTGCCCCTGTCTTGGCTGTTTGTCTGCTTACACGTCCGTCTGTCTCGGTTGTTCCTTTGTCTCCGCCTTTCTGTCTGTCGTTTCCCCATACCATCTTCACAGCTCTGTCTGTCTATTTGTCTGTTTCTTCTCTCTTTTTTCTGGTTCTCCATCTCTGCCTTTCTGTCTGTCTCTGTGTCTCTATCTGTTTGTCAGCCTGTCTGTCCTTCCACTCTCTCTCTCTTTCGGTCTATCTCTGTGTGTCTGTCTATCTGTTTCTGTCTCTCCTTCACTCTCTTTTTGTCTCTATCTCTGTCTGTGTCTCACTCCGTCTGTCTCTGTCTCTCTCTCCCTCTCACCCTTTGCCCTTCTCTCTCACTCCCTCTCTCTCACACTATCTCCTTCTCTTTCTCTACCTCTCTCTCTCTCCCTCTCTTCCTCCTGCCTTCTCTCTGTCTTTCCGCCCATCTCTCCCTCCTCTTCCTCCCTCCCTCTCTCTTTCCCATCTCCGTCTCATACATTTCTCTCTCCCTTTCGCCCTCCCTCCCTCTCTTTCATGTCTCTTCTCTCTCTCTCCCCTCTCTCCCTCCCCCTCTCTCTTTCTGTCTCTTTCGCTCTCTGTCGCTCATCTCTCTCTTTCATCCCTCCCCGTCACCCTCTGTCTCTCCCTGCCTTTCTGTCTCTCGCTCTAACTCTCTCCCCTCTCTCTCTGTCTCCCTTTCTCTCCCCCTCCCCCCATCCCCACCATCCTCCGTCTCTTTCTCTTTCTCTCTCCCCCCCCCCCCCCCCCCCCCCCCCGACTGTATGTATTGCACTGTGTGTGGGTGAACAGGGAAGACGCCACCAGCTGGACCCATCGTCTGAGAGAGGTCTGACTTCACGGACACCCCGCTCCCCCCCGCCCCCCCCCCCCCCCCCCCCGCCCTCCCCCCACACACACACCCACCCTCCCCTCCCCCACTGTCCGCAGACCTCCACCACCGCAAGACCCCTGGGCCGTCGGCACAGACAGCAGGCTGCAGACAGCCAGCAACAGCCCATGGACTGAGAGACAGCTGTCGAGTCGACACGGCCAACCGCTTCGCTAGGTGTAGAGACATACATAGATACAGCTGCAGCCATCTGAGCTTTATGAACAGCCATGTATGCGAACACAGCCATCCACATGAACAGATACAGCCACAGCTATCTTTTATGACCAGGCGTTAAAACAGCCATCTACATGAATAAATATAGCCACAGTCCTCTGTATAAATAGATGTTAAAACAGCCATCCACATAAATGTATATAGCCATAGCCATTTATATAAATAGGCCTTAAAAACAACCATCAACATAAATAGATAGAACCACAGCCATGTATATAATTAGATATTAAAACAGCCATCCACATAAATAGATACAGCCACAGTCATTTATATAGACGGGTATCAAAACAGCCATCAACATATATAGATATAGCTACAGCCATTTATATGAATAGGTGTTTAAAACAACCATCAACGTGAATAGATATAGCTACAGCCATATATATAAACAGGTGCCAAAAAAAACAGTCATCAACATGAATAGATGTATATAGAATCAGCCTTCTGCATCAACAGGTATAGAAATGACCATATACATAAATGGATATAGAAACAGCCGTCTGCATAACTAGATATAGAGACAACCGTGGACACAATAGGTGTAGAATCAGCCATTTACATAATCAAGAAAAACAATTATCAACATAAATAGATTTAGAAACAGCCACCCATGCAAATGGAAACACAGTCGACATAAATGGATATACAGGCAGCCCTCGACGTAAACTGATGTAGAAACGGTCATCCACATAAACTGATTTAGAATCACCATCGACGTATACAAATACAGATACAGCAATCTGTATAGATAAAGAGACAGCCATTTACATAAACAGATGAAGAAACGCCATTTAGTGAGATAGATTTTAGAAACACCATCTACATAAACAGACATAGAAAATGACTTTTACGACCGTTGACACGAAGACAGACATCTACATCGAATCCACTGTCTACTTCTATAGACAGAGAGAGAAAATCTAGACATGTGCATAGACTTTGCAGACAACCTGTGAATGGGAGACAACATGTTAAGAGGGGAGCAAAGATGCATCAAAGCGAACTTGGCGTCTTAGACAACAAACTAGTGAGTTGCTACAGGCAACCGCTATGCGAGCTCTGTGTGTGTGTGTGTGTGTGTGTGTGTGTGTGTGTGTGTGTGTGTGTGTGTGTGTGTGTGTGTGTGTGCGTGCGTGTGTGTGTGTGTGTGTGTGTGTGTGTGTGTGTGTGGTGTGTGTGTGAGAGAGAGAGAGGGGGGAGGGAACGAGCAGTTTATCAGTAATCTTTCTGCACGAATGAGTTGCTTATTTTAAGCAGTACACGAGAACCGGGACGCACACACGCATGCACTTACAAACACACACACACACCACTGAAACACATACAGATGCATGCGCGCGCAGCCACGCGCGTATATGCTATATATACGTATGCACGCATGCACACACACATAACACGCATACTTCCGCGTGCAAGTACGTGCGCACTCTTATCTCTCTGTCTGTCTGTCTCTCTCTCTCTCTCTCACACACACACACACACACACACACACACACACACACACACACACACACACACACACACACACACACACGCACACATACACACACACGCACGAGAGAGAGACGAGAGAGAGAGAGAGAGAGAGAGAGAGAGAGAGAGAGAGAGAGAGACGTGTGTGTATGTTCCCCAATTTAACGTCTCCTAACTGAAAGTGATATCAGATGATGTGTTAATGGTGTGTGTGGTATGCGGATGAGTGCTTATGAAAAGAACGGGGGAGGGATGGGGGAAAAGTGTGTGTAGAACTTTGAATACTACTACGTCTTAATCACCCAAACTAGTTAAAACCAATTAAAGATAAATGCCAACTGGACTCTGTAAGAAACTTTGACTAACTGATCTGAGAAACGAATAATCGTTCAACATTTTAGAGAGTGATGGCGTCGATCTATCCGTAGTATTACCACCAGTCATGATAATCAAATTCTTTGTTTTTGGGCAATGAATTAACAAATGTGAAACACTTAGTGCATTTCCACACAGGCATCTAACATTTCTACTGAATTTTGTTTTCAGTGACAATGTTATCTGTGAATTAAGCTTCTTACATCTCTAGGTACATGAGTTAAATAAGTTTTTGCTGTTTTATTCTGTGTTCCAGAACTGTATGCAATACAGTTATGATAGTACTGAGATTCCGAGTTCTTTAAGGACTGTTGGAAGCTTTTCTCAGTCTGTTTGTCAGTTAAGGAATAAGCATTCTGAAAGATTTAAAGGTATATTAAGTGAAGCTGTGCTTTCCATATTTCTAGCAGCTCTTTTTGCTGCATGATCAACCTTTTCATTTAATACAATTCCACTGTGAGACGGTACCCAATAACACGTAACAGTGATCCCTTTAAGTGATAAAAGATGAATGATATGGTTAATTTCTGATATAATCTGAAGTCGAATTTTTTAATTTTGGGACTGGTGGGCACCCAGAACCGATTTGCTATCAGTACATACAAGAATTCGACAAGAATTTAGGGGGAAATGTAAAATGAATTCCAAAGACATCAAAATGGCAATGAGCTCTGCACTAGATATGGAGATGTTTTTACCAAGATTATAGAGTTTCTCTACATTCAAATCTGGAATAATAAAAGCAGCGCCTGCTACATAATCATCTAAAACTGAACCATCAGTGAAAATCTTCATATAATTTCCGTAATTTTCATCCAGATGAATATTAACAATTTTTCTTATAGATAGGGGATCTCTTTTTTGATGTTTCATTGGAACTGATTTCAAAAGAGGCCTTTTTTTTGCATCCACCTGGAAATGGTGAAAAAGATAGTTTTAAAAGCAATGTTAGTGATTTCAGAGTCTATGTTTTGATTGGAAATATAAGACTTAATGGTTTATAATGATTGGATTTGCCGCGCTCTTGTAGCAAAATCTGCTTTAGATTTAAAGATACCTCTTTTGAACAAAAATAATTTCAGGTAAGACTCTTTAAAGTAAATTTTTAAGCAGATGCTTTTCTTAACTCCTCAAGAGGTAGTATTCCAGCTTCACTATAAGTTCCTAAGTTAGATGCATGTGTGGGAACACCTTCAGCAAGTTTATAAGCCTTGCAATCAGTACTTTGTAATTTATTCAAAAGATACTGGGGCGCGCTAAAAAAAAAAGACTTCTTAGGCATAAATAAGCCGTGAACGCACTGGAGTCGTTGCTAGAGCAGTTAAAGTTTGTTGTATCTTGTCCCCACTTTTGTTTAGTTTGCGATCTTCAGAAAGTTTAAACTTTTTCTTGCTTTTTGTAATATAGTCAATGTGATGATTGCAAGAAAATTTAGAATTTATGTATACACCTAAAAACTTTACAGATTTTGCATACTGTAGGATAGAACCATTTATAGTAAACACACGAAGATTTTTTCTGGGTCGTACCCGGAATTTAATAGTATAATTTTTTTTTTTTTTCAACAGAAAGAGATGTCATTTTCTAAGAGAAAACTATTGATTTTATTTAGTTCATGTTGATATTTAATGCGTATATAATGAAGTGATCATGAAGTGGTTTTTCACTTCATGGTAACATTCATCCATAAACAAATGTCGTCCGCGAATTGTACCAGTACAACATCTTTAGATAAACCTTTTGGTAAATCTGCCATTAGAATATTAAACAAGACTGGTGAAATCACAGATCCTTGGGGTAATCCCATTTCTAATATCCTTGGGGTTGAATATGTGTGTTCAATTCTTGTTTGAATTGATCTTTTTTCTAAAAAAAAAGTTTGAATATAATATACATGTTACCGTTTTCACCAATATTATTTAGTTCATGCAAAAGTCTTTTATGTCTCACACGTTTGTACGCTTTCCTTGAATTAAAAAAGGTTGCTAGGATATTTTTTCGACGTGCAAATTGTTGTTTGACACGAGTTGTTAGTTTCACTAAGTGTTCTATTGTAGTTTAGTTTGAAACCCAGCTTGGTTTTTTTTTTTTGAATGATTTGATGCTTCATACAGAAATGAATTAGTCTGTTTAAATACTTTAATATGATATATTCCATTAGTTTACCTGTGTGGGACGTAAGAGCAATAGGTAAATAATTATTAATGTCACTCCGGCTTTTTCCCATGTTTGTGAATGGGAACAATAAATGTTTCCATACTTGGAGCAATTTTCCATCACTCCAGCACTCGTGAATAAAACAATGAAGCAAACATAAGACATTAGATGGAAGATGTCGTAGCATGTCACTGGACACTCCATCAAGCCCTACAGATGTTTTTTTTAGTGCTCAGTTTACACAATACATTCCTGTACTTCATTAAATGTTATGGGGGGCATTCAGATTCTTCAGATTCAAATCAGTCTCATGGATTGCTCTACCCAGGTAAGCTCTTTTTCTTCATAATCTTTTTTTTTTTTTTTTTTTTTTTTTTTTTTACATTAGTCTGTGCTGACCAATTTGCTGTTTCTGGCGAAAATGTCAACAAAGGCTTCAGGTTTTTCTGAATTTGTCGGAAATTTGCAGTTGTTGAATTTGATAGGGTATTGAGGTAGATTTACTTAATGTTTCATTGTTTTCATTCTTCCCCATCCTTTTTATATGTGTTTATAACTGTATACTTCATTATTGCAAAAAGACGACCAGTATTGCCTTTTAGCAAAAGCAACGGTTCTGTTGGATTCATTTTTTGCTGTTTTTTTTTCTCAAGAAGTTTTTCAGCGCGCCCAGGCCCCTTACTACGTAAGTAATCTTTTGGTTCATATTTTTCTCCTTTTCGGCCTCTTCGCAAGCCTCGTTCCACCAGACATTACCCACATGTTTTTTTTTTTAATTTTTTTAATTTTTTATTTTTTAGAAGGTACAGGCTGGTATAGAAGGTACAGGTTGGTATCGACTGCCTTGCGGCAGTTATTAAAGAATTTTGAGACTGATCTTATAACTCATCAACATCTTTGTTATCTTTATCATAAGGATCTGTGTGAAACGATGTTAGTTATAAAGAAAATTTGTTCCAGTCCGCAAATCTGTAGTTAAATTTTGGATTTTTTTTTCTATATTCAATTCAGTTGGGTTAAGTTTAGGTCTTACGGTTTCTAGTTCAGTTATGACAGGTAAGTGATCACTGTTGAGTGTATGGTTTAGAGGATTCCAGTCACATAATGGCGCTAGATCAGGAGAAATAAAGGTTAGATCTACAGCGCTCGGCTTATGATCAGGATTGTCGGCAATACGCGTAGTTCCACCGTCATTCAAAAGGCAAAGTGGCGAATCAACTAAAATTTTCTACAAAAGGGTTGCTAGTTACTTTATTATTTTCTTTTTTTCCTAAAATGGAGAATGAGCGTTAAAATCCCCTGTAATTATGAAATTGTTATCAGAATCAAAAAACTACGAAGCCATTCAGTATTCAGGCCATCGGGGCCTTGGGGCAAGTAAATAGACACTGTATTGATGGTCATGTTAGCGCTGACCTGAACTTTGACAGCGCAGGAATAAGCTCCTGTGATGTTTGGTGGAACAGGACTTTGGCATGGAAGATATTTTTTCACCTTCACGGATATACATTGCTACATTTATTTCATTGCAATTCCCCACACATTTTGGGTAAAGGGGTGGGGTTGGGGGGCTGGGTGATTAGTAAAAAGCCCTTGAATTTTGGCAAGTTGTCTCTTCGGACATAAAGTGATTGCAAGGCTAATGCATGATATTTTTCCTGTCCAAGATGTTGACTCAATTGGTCAAGGCCAGTGGTGATAGACCGACAGACAGTTCCATTGGAAGACACTGAAGGATTCCAGGGTGGACATAAACTTTAAATATCAACCAAAAATATGTCACTTAAGGTCAGTACTTAGTTAATTCTGATGCAAAGAAAAGGTCAACAAAGTTATAACTGGAGAGGGAGAAAAATGTGAGTGAATAGTACCGGTGAGTTGGGAGGGGGTTAAGTTCAATGTCTAAAATAAAAGGTTAATTGTATGAAAATCAACAATCAACTTTGGAGTGAAATAAACAACGATAAGCAATCACTATCGTACTACACTACTATAGAAGCGATAAAAGAAATGTCATTTAAACATTAATGGGGGAGAGGGGGGGACTACTAAAAACTGATAAAAATAGCCTAATTGACGGCTGACAGTAACAAATCCGTCAATCAAAACTATCTTTGCGATTCACTGTCCAGAGTGAACGCATTGTGTTCACCACTAATGACCAGTGTCTGATGTCTCACTGCCAGTCATTCAAAACGTCATGCATGGAGTACCACGGGCCACAGGCGACAGGGGAAGTGCGGCTGTCTTGGGTAAGGCTGGGGGCGATAGCAGCCGGACAGCTGTTGACCTGACGTCTCGCATTCTTCTCGGGCTTCACCCAGAAAAGTTATCATATCATATCATAGCGGTGGCATATTAGGCATTTCCAGCCATTAGCCAGCTCAATGTGGGCAATTATATGGTTTTAGCGAGAAATATTTTGGTCGTATTCTCGCACTTTTATAAAGCACATGCACGTTTTTTTTTTTTTTAAAAACACGCAGATCAATATTTGTTTGAAACGTAAGCTGTATCCAATGTTTATCAAGACAATTTTTGAAAGTGTTGGCAGTTTCTGCTCCAACAATATTGACTGGCAAGTTATTCCAAGTATTAACAATTCTGTTAGTGAAAAAAAAAATTGCTGCTTTTGAAGTTTTAATTTTTTTTTTTTTTGGTTAGTTTGAACAGGTGCCCTCTAGTTGTAGATTCTGTATTCAACTGAAATAGTGTGCCAGTGGTTTTAATGTCATAAAATCCATGTGTAAGTTTGTAAGTTTCAATCATGTCGCCACGTAGGCGCCTGTATTCCAAACTTGGTGGTCGTAAAAACTGAAGCCTTTGTTCAAATGAATACTTCTGCAAACCACTAATCTTTTTTTTTTTTTTTTTTTTTTTTTTTAAAAATAAATCTTCTCTGGATAGCTTCGATGGGATTTTTGTTTTTTTTTTTTTTTTTTTTTTTTTTTTTTTTTTTTCAAATTTGTTGTCCATACAGCATTGCCATATTCAATAATCGGTCCGACTGGTGTTTTAAATTATGGAACCATTACTTCACTCTCTTTGCACTGAATATTGCCTACAATCATCCTAGCTAGTCTATTAGCTCTTTTAATGGTTTCACTAACGTGGTTATGAAATGATAATAAATCAGGGTCTGTTATCACTCCGCAGTTGCCGCAGGTGTCTCCCGAGGTTTCCCTGCAGGGACACTGACACCTCTCTGTGTCGGATGTAGGCCGTCTCTTTGTAGCCCTCTACAAAGTGATGAGAGAGACGTTTGGTGAGCCATGGAGTTCTGTCGTCACCAGGGCATTACACAGTTCTCGCTTTATGTCCAGCTCTGGGTCTCTCACTGGTGCAATTTTGCTGATGACTCTCTTCGCATGTGGTAGTTCGTTTGTTATGGCTTTGACACACATGTTACAAGGTGTTTACTACTCACATGGGGATCTGATTTTTTTTTAATGTCATTCACTCCACAGTGAATGGCAACGGCGTCGACCGATTCCTTTGCGGCAGCAGCTCCAGAGATAGGAAGAAGGTCGTCGGTAGTGTATGATTTGGAGGGCACAGTTTTAAAAGCCGTAGGGACGGCCCAGTCTTTCACCACTTACTCCGTTTAGTCTGGAATCATGAAGCACGAGAATCTTTGGAAGGTCTTCTTCCTCCTGACTTCCTTGTGATTTTTGCTTTTACATCACGCTGTACTTTGACGTCATTGGTGATGACGTTGAGGTTCCTGTTCTTTTTGGTTTCCTTCTTTACAAATCTTAAATAAATGTTAGCGAACCGCCCAGAGAAGAAACGTGGACAAAACGAGTCACAAGACAAATACAACGCGTTTCGACCTCTTATGTCTTCTTCAGGTGAGACACAGACAAATAAAATAACGAAAATTCACTTAGCTTTGATCGCTTCAGATCGCAATTAACTAAGTTTGGCCTTAAATGACATTAAGTGATTGCAAGACTAATGTTTATATCGAACGCCTTCTTCCTTGCGCTGAACATTGAAGCGATCAAAGCTAAGTGAATTTTCGTTATTTTATTTGTCTGTGTCTCATCTGAAGAAGACCTAAGAGGTCGAAACGCGTTGTGTTTTGTCTTGTGACTCGTTTGTCCACGTTTCTCTGAGCGGTTCGTTAACATTTATTTAAGATTTTTTTAGATTTCCGCCTGCAGTCGTCTCGCTTTGCAACTAGATTCTTTCTTTACGTTTGCGTTTTTAATTGTCGGGTATTTTGAGAGAGTTGAAAGGTTTCCAGCAGTCGACTTTTTTCTTTTTTTTTTTTTTTTTTTTCATTTTTTTTGTTGCTGCGCCGAAGATCTTGCAGCATCAGTATAGGTAGGATCAGGAGGTAAATCAGTCAAAGAACGACCGTTACCCGCGTTGTTTTTTTCCATCCGTTCGGGCTGGAGATCAACTGTTCTGGTGTCTGACCGTCTTTCCCAGTGACGAGACGCGTTCACACAGTGACTGAATGATCGTTTTTAGTTCTTGTACACACACCGTATGGTGTCCGTGTCCGTAGAACCATCATTTTCCTTGTTGCTGCTGCAGGGCCAGTTCGTTGATGCTCTCGATTCAGAACCTCTTTTCTTAGATGCTTGGGATCACCACAGGCATGTCGAACATTCGATGTCGTTTTTGTAGCGGTGGGACTGTTCCGACTTCCCATGCTCTTGGACCATGTTGTGTTCTAGTCATCCTTATGGTAGACAATGCGAAAAACCTCTCGAGACAGTTTGTTTACTTTGTGATAGTTTCCGCCATCTTGTTGTGCCTTCGTGTGTGTGTGTGTGTGTGTGTGTGTGTGTGTGTGTGTGTGAAGAAGTATACACAGAGCATTTAGAGTCCTGGCTGACTGACTGTAAATGGGTAAGAGAAGATCATTATTGCAGTTAGAGGATTGGATGAATAAATATATTATGTAGATAGAATCTGCGATGTACACTTCTCTCCACTAATGTGCAATGTACACTTCTCTCCACTTCGTCATATCTTTTATATTGTATTGTGTACACTTCTTTCAACTTTTCCCTTTGATTAACAGACACATGTATATCATCTCTGTCGTGTATACTTCTCTCAGCTTCTTCACTTTCATTAAACCTGCTACACGTATATGTACCTTGTTGTGAGTGTTTATTTGCGAGACTTTTCTTGTAATTTTGTTTCTTTTCTGGTCCAGCCTTTAAATCCAACCGAAATTAACAATAAACGATCCCGATTCTCAAAACAAAACACGTGGGTTTGTGATGTTTGTGGACAGAGAGACGCGAATATACATTGACTGATAAATGGCTGACAGGTGAGCGCATGTGCGCCTTTTGGAATTTGGAACATACACATACATACATACATACATACATGTACGGTATACACAACACATGCACTATAAACGCAAGCGCAAGACCGCACGCTTCAGCACACACAGACACACACACACACACACACACACACACACACACACACACACACGCGCGCGCGCGCGCGCACACACACACACACACACACACACACACACACACACACTCTCTCTCTCTCTCTCTCTCTCTCTCTCTCACACACACACACACACACACACACACACACACACACACACACACACACACACACACACACATCACACACATCACAATCGACGACAACAATGTCCAAGATATGATTCCAGCCTGGATTCCGATTCCCAGTCACCACCACATCATAGACCATACCACTGCGGTAGCAGGATTCAGTCTTATGTCCCGTTGAACACACGACGTTTCGAAGACCAAGATGCTTGACGTGAGACGTTACATGTCCAGGATGTTCAAGAAATACCTTGGTGGAAATGTTGGGTTGACAAGAACACTTATAAATAAGCATTTTTTTTTTTTTTTGTCATTAAAAAAACCCCCCGAAGAATCAGAGTGTACAAGTGCGCTAAAAGAGGACAGTGCACTGGAGATATCAACACGACAATAGAATATTTGTCAAGTCATACACATGATCTGATTGAGTTTTAACTGGACAAAAATAGGGGAAGAAATAAAAAAAAACAATAATAATGACAATAACAACAATAATAATGATAATAGTAGTAGTAATAATATGATAATACTCAAATTAATGATAATAATAATGATAATGATAAAATAACTGCAAATGTTGAAGAACCACACTATCTATAGAGTCTGTAATATCTCACAAATCATGCCACCTGTAGTACAGTAGAACTGATTACCAATGACCATGCTTCAATCGATGTCTAACAGAGACGTGACACAAAGCTATTTTAAAATATACCTGGACTGCCCTGTTGTGGCACAATGAGGATTGGCAATATGTTCAAATTCCTTTGGAAGGAGCCATCTTTTTGACCCAACAAATCATTCGCAGAAGAAAAAAAAAGTATGTATATATTCATTCATGTTAAAAAAAAAAAAAACAACATCGGATGAAAAGAAAGGCATTGCCTATGTAACAAACCAATTAGATATAAATGTCCTTACAGAGGAGAAGTTGGTACCTCACCCACACATTTCCCATACGTCTTTCGAATGAGACTTTAAACCAAGGTTCCGTGTGTGAACGCACGTATAACATCTTGCACACACACACACACACACACACACACACACACACACACACACACACACACATACACACACACACACACACACGCGTAAAATCCCATCACCAACTTTCGGAAGAGAAGGCCACTTTGGCCGTTGGTATAGATGACACGTTACACATAGCGTGCACCCTGCGTGAGAAATGGGAAGCAAGGAAATTTGAGAGAACGACATTAAACAATATTGATGGATGACACGGGGAAACGACTGAATGAAGCGCCAGCTGGCAGCTCTTCAGTAGGCACTACCCAGGTAGGCAGCCCGTTGTGTAAACGAGTGTGGATTGTAAAGCGTTTAGAGCGTACAGCCGAGGAGAGGCGCTGTATAGGTATTCATTATATAATAATAAATTCCACGCAGTGATTTACCCTTGTGGCTAAACCAAAACCCAAACAACAATGAACAACACAACAGTGGTTTCTGCCACTTCCCACAGCCACTTTCACTTTGCAGTCTTCGCAACTTCAGCCTCAGTTGTGCCAAGTGATCGCTGTGTGACATTTTAATATGAATCCTTAAAAAAGAGTCTTGCTTCTCCATCCTCCCTACCATAGTTCTTCTGTGCACTGTGTTCTCTGTGGCTCCTTACCCTTAACTCGTAACATAGTGACGACGTCTGTGGTGGTCCTATGCTCACAGCACAGACTTATCCTCACAGAAGTCCCAAACAGAGCACTTTGCGTTTATTTTCGGCACTTTTGTCAGTTAATTACAAACATGTGTATTATAATTGATACACTGAGTACAAACTCCACGCAAAGAAAGGATATTTAGAAAGAAAGTAAAATTTCTGTAATCACACACACAACAATGCACCCTCCCATTACCAATGAATGAATGCGCGTACCACAGTATCATCTGCTTTTCGAGCATTCAGCAAAAACTGGGTCGGCGCCTCAGTCCGCTCTGTCAGTGGTCAAGTCTATTATCGCAAGATGTAGGCTGCACACACACACACAAACACACACACACACACACACACACACACACACCACACACACACACACACACACACACACACACACACACACAGAGAGAGAGAGAGAGAGAGAGAGAGAGAGAGAGAGAGAGAGAGAGAGAGAGAGAGAGCACATGACTGTAAGTACGGTAAACCGCATCTTTCCGTGCATGGGAATTTGCTGAAAGCGAGCGCTAGCTGGCACTGACCCTGTGGTGAACAACACGTGCCATGTTAGCTTAAGTCCAGTGGTGGGCATAGGACTACAACAGACGTCTTATCTTAGATGTTTCATGAGGCACATCTACGATGGCAGGTGCAGCAGACCTAAGTCTTCATGCTTTGTGAGAATTTGTGGCGGATCTGATGAACTGATCATGTTACAAAATGGTCTTTTTTTTTTTTCTTCTTCTTTCGTTCCTTGAGGCTTCTGGAGGGCAATGGCTATTTTTCTTTAAGATTATGCAGACAACAGTTATCTTTCTTTAAGTTGCACACACAACAGTTATCTCTCTTTAAAGTCATACAGACCACGGTTATCACGCTCTTTGGTTTCTACAGACAATAGTTATCACCCTTTAAGGTTTACACAGACAACAGTAATCGCCCTTTAAAGTTTCTACAGATCACCTTTTAAATTTCTACAGACAACAGTTACCACCCATTAAAATTCTACAGAAAACAATTATCACCCTTCAAGATTTCTACAGACAACAGTTATCCTTCTTTAAGGTTTATTCTGACAGAAGTTATCCTCCTTTTAAGGTATTTACAGATAACAGTTCTCATTCTTTAAGTTTTCTATGAACAACAGTTAACAATTCTTTGAGGTTTCTGGAGACAATATTTTTCTTTTTTACGTTTTTGTACAACCGACATTTCTACCATCGAAGGCGTCACTGTCACAACAACTGTTCGAGCTCACACCTCTAGCCCACGACAACACGTCTCAGACTAAGGCCTCCTCTGGAGGACCAGGGTCGGGTTCTCCCGAAGTTGCTAAGATAGAACCTCCTTCTGGACGACTCCACAGGCACGGGCCCCTGGGGGATCATGACTTGCGGGTCTCCAAACCCGCCAGCTCTGGCAGGTCCTTCTTGGACGGTGAGTCCGTCTCCAGACTTTGTCGTCTGCGTTGGTCTATCCTTCCTCTTCTTTTGTTCGTCTGTTGTTGACGTTGTCTTGGATTTTGTCGACGACGACGACGACGACATGATTCCGTTTTCGTTGAGACTCTGGGACGAAGTCGCTGAATTTTTGGTTGAAACTTCATTGGGGTTCTTCTCAGCCTCGTTCAGGATGGCACCGGAAGTGACACGAACATCCGGGGAGTGTGGGTTCGTTTGGCTGTGAGGAGGGAAAGCGTGGTTGGTGTGATGGTTGATGGGTAGCCTGTGATTGGTCAGCCGCTGAGGTGGAGGGGGGATTACTGGTGTGGAAATTCTTTGGGAATGAAAGTTGCTTCTCTGCCGACCCATTGTCTTGTGGTGTCGCCAAGGCCTGGACCACAATAAGAAAGTTGTGTTGGTTTATGAATGAACATTGTTATCATGCTGCTGCAGATGTAATTTGTTGTTGTTGTTGTTGTTGTTGTTGTTTGTGCTGTTGCTGTTGTTGTTGATGATGATGACGATGATGATGATGATGATGATGATGATGATGATGATGATGATGATACTGGTGGTGATAACTGATAAACTGTAGAATTGGTTGAAAACGGATTCAACATAATATCAAAATGAAGAGAGAATTGAAGAACTGATAAGAGTTAGCTTCTGTTGAAAAAGAAACACGCACGCACGCACGCACGCGCGCACACACACACACACACACACACACACACACACACACACACACACACACACACATGCGCGCGAGTGCGCGTGCGCAAGCACCTACGCACATGAACACACACACACACACACACACACACACACACACACACACACACACACACACACACACACACACACACACACACACACACACACACACACACACACACACACACACACACACACACACACACACACACACACGCACGCACGCACGCACACACACACACACACAGGTGCACACGAACAACCCCCCTCCCACACACACACACGTGTCATCGCATACACATACACTCCCCCACAACCGCCCAAACACGCGCCCATGCACAAACTCACTGCTGATTTTGCAGACGACCAACAAAGTCCCGAAGACTTGGCGGTATTGGCCGATCTCTTTGAAAACTGGGGACAATGTTTAAACAAAAATCTGAAGATGTTGAATCAAAGCGTAGACAAAATTCAAACAAACGTGTAGACAATATCAAAACAAAATAGACAATATGAAAAAAAGGCAATTGTGGACGTCTAAAAACAAAAGTGTGAATAATATACAAGCAAAAGTGTGAAAGATATCAAAAGTGTGGACTTAAAAAAATTGCATGTCATATTCAAACGATATTGAAATTAAGAATGTGGATAATATTTCAGGTAAAAGAGTTTGGGGTGATAATAAAAGAAAAAAAATCGACACTATCAGACAAAAGCGGTTGACAGTATTAAAATAGAACTAAGCTGAATGTTAAAACTACCAAATCACCAAACTGGATAATATCAAAATAAACTGGACATTGTTATGGACAGTATTGAAAGAAAACTGTGATCAATGCTAAAACAAAAGTGTGGACAGAATAAGAAAAAAAAAAAGTGGCGAATTTTGAAATAAAACTGTGGACAACATTAAAACTGTCGATAATTAATTTTTTTTTTAAAATTTGAAACCCGTGGAAATATAGAAGAAAAAAAAAAAAAAAAAAAAAAAAAAGAAAAGAAAAGCGACAACATTGAAACAAACTATCATCTTAAATCACGAACAGAATTGTAGATGTGGACTGAATTAAACAAAAAATGTGGACAACATCAACACAAGCTAGTGCGTACAATATCAAAACAAAGATGTGAATAATATTAAAACAAAACTGTGGGCAATTCCAAAACCAAACTGTGGACAAAATTGATAGAAAACTATGGACCAATTAAAAATGTGGGTGGTATTAATACATAGTATGGGGATATCAAAAGGAACAGTGGTCAAAATCGAAACAAAAGTCTGGACAATTAAATGTAGACAATATCAATGCAAAAGGGTAAAAATCTTAAAAGAAACAAACAAAGATAAGAAGTGTGGATAACTTTACAAGGAAAATCTGTAAAATTTTGAAGCATTTTATATTGTAGGCAGTATCCAAAACCAGTGTGGGAAATGTTCAGAAACTGAAAAATGGAACATTTTGAAATGAAAAGATATGAAAATCACTCCTATCATTGTCATCGTTGTCGTCATCACCATCATCGAGGTCGTCGTAGGCATCATCATCATCATCATTACACCGTTATTGTTGCCGTTGTCATCGCACAACAGACACACACACACACACACACACACACACACACACACACACACACACACACACACACACACACACACAACACACACACACACACACACACACACACACACACACACACACACACACTTGCACCTTGGGGAGAGAGAGAGACAGAGACAGACAGACATACAGACAGACAGACAGACAGAGAGAGAGAGAGAGAGAGAGAGAGAGAGAGAGAGAGAGAGAGAGAGAGAGAGAGAGAGAGAGAGTCGTCTAATCAACACAGACGGACATGGACTGAAGAAACCGACTCATTAACAAGCAAACCTTTTCAGAAGTCGACTCTCCCTCACACCACTGCTCGCCAATATGGTGTTGGCACTTAAATACCCATTCCGCAACAGAAAGGGGCGGCGAAACACCTCGTACAGCACCGACGATCGTGGCCGTTGACTAGCTGACGTGGATATGACGTTCTCCGATGATGACGATACTGTCGATGACGTCAAGGTCGTCATCAACGGCGTGTTTGTGGTTGTGGGACTGATGGGGTGGTTAGAAGGTGGAAGGTGGAGGAAAGGGGGAAAGACGTGGTGGTGGGGGGTCAAAGGTGTGAGGTCATGGTCTGGTGTCAAGGTAATTTCTGAGGTCACGGACGCTGCCTGTAAAAAAAAAAAAACAAAACGGAAAATAGAGAACCACGCCCATCGGCCACTTCCATCACTAAAAAAGAAAAACAACAACAACAACAGCAACAAAACAAAACAACGATGATTAATCGGGTATAATATAAAATAGGTTTTGATAGTTCTTTCCCTCTCCGTCTGTCTGTCTGTCTGTCTATCGTTCTCTCTCTCTCTCTCTCTCTCTCTCTCTCTCTCTCTCTCTCTCTCTCTCTCCTCTCTCTCTCTCTCTCTCTGTTTTTCTGTCTGTGTATGCGTGCACGCGCGCGCGCGTGTGTGTACATGCACGTATTTGCACACGCGTGTGTGTGCGCCACACACGTGAGCACGGCCCGTGTGTGCGTACATACGTGCGTGTGCGTGCGCGTACGCGCGGGCATATGTGCGCACGTACCTGCATGTGTGTTTGTGTGTGTGTGTGTATGTGCACGCGCGCATGACTGCTTGGTCCTTAATACAAAAACGAACCCCTTTCACTCTATCTCTCACTCACCTGGCTGACAGCGTCGGGTGGTTGAAGTGGAGATCATCGTGGAATCCGCAGTCTCAGCTGGGGAAGTGGCAGCCTGGGGGGGCAGGGCGAGGGTGCTGAAGACTTGGTCCAGAAAGGGGGCTTCTCCGAAGTCCATGAACCCCCGATGACGTCAGAACCAGAAGAACTTGGATCAGCCGGTGACGTAGGCACAGTCGCCTCCTCACCTCTCACGCCCCCCGAGGGAGTAACATCATGACCGGATGACGTCCCAGAATCT